>JAZDUA010000757.1:0-517500 GCA_038098605.1 Gryllus longicercus | reverse complement strand
CCGGACACGAAGCAAGCCAGCGTCCTTGTCAACGGCGAACGGTCTCTTTAGACACAACAGTGCCTGCAATTCTAAGGGACTAACGAGAACAGAGCGGTGCATGCCACTGAAAATCAGACCATGAAAAGAACTAAGGTAAAATGTTCATGTTACACTGAGACAGGAGTGGGTGGGAAAGTAGTTAATACGTCAGATGCTTACAGTTGACAATATGATCTAAACTTCTCTTGAGCAGAGCAAGGAGAGCAGAGTGGGTTGAGCCGAGTGAGAGCGAGACGAGCAGAGCGAGAGCGGCGTACCAAAGCCGCTGGTTACCACAAGTGCTCATCATTCAGCGACGGGTGTGCTCGCAAGTGGGCGTGTCCCAGTGGCAAGCGATCCGCGCGTCTCCGCGCGTAGCCCTGCAGAGCGTTTCGGCGCGAGGCAAACAGCGGCGGCGAGGCGCCCTCGGCTGCAGTGTCCACGTGTCCCCTTGCGCTGCACCCCCGGCAGCCACAGGGCCTTTTACCGGGGAGGTTAGCATTGCCGCTGTCTCTGCATTCATAGTTTATGTGTGTGTGGGGGGGGGTAGCGGTGTTCTAGAATGCTGTTCCAGCAGTGGCATATTTTCTACACTAGCTTCTTTGCTAGATTAAACTCAGCCGCTGACTGGAGGAGAATTCTAGCGGCCGGTTGCTCTGATCGGTAGTTTTCCATGTTTTCTGCCATACCAGGCGAATGCCGAAGCAATATTCTGACACTTACCTTTTTTCTTCTATTCTCACCTTTCTGTACATTTATAAAATTTATAAGCAGTATTCTCCAAACAATATGAGAAATCAGTCTAGAGCTTAGTGCTTATACCGCCTGAGTCTCCTGCACGTCGACGTGCAGATCGGCACCGAATCTTAGCATATAGTCTGAGAGAAATCACCTAGTGGGATAATCATTCACCTTCCTAAGTGGACAATTCACCATAGCAGTTGACGTGCTCGAAAACATCAATCAATTAATTAGTCGCTAAGATTGAGAGCGCACGCAGCTGCCATCCACCTCAGGCAGCGTCTCTTGACGAAGCCATGAGATTCTGCCCAAGACCCAGCCGTATCTTAGCTGACGCTAATGACTTCAATCCGACTATTTCAACTTCCGAAATATTCTAATCGTGGAAAAGAAAATAGAATATTACTAATTTACAATACCCGCGGAAATTGACTAAAACTATGTAGCCCCATTCTCAATAAGCCTTTCTCAATGAACCATCAGAAATCCCGAGGCTTCGTTATCCATCGACAGCTGAGGCAAAAAGGTTCGAACTCGCGTTGAAAGTGCCTCAGAACCGGCTGCACTTGGCAATTGCTTTCAATGAATTCAATACATTTGCAACTCTAAATAACATAAATTATGAATTTATTTTATCAAGCAAGTGTTTTAACCCATCTTACGAAATATAACTTGTCAAAAAGTCATACAAATTTCACTGAAAACGAAATACGTAAGGGAAACATTCTTGAATTCAAAACTGAACTTTTTTCATTATCCCACGCTTTATCTGTGTGTATCTAATACATCGAAGAGGGCAGCAATTGATATAACCTTTTAGAAGTCAAGAAATTCTGTTAATACATTTTCAGTTCTAAAATGTAGCTTCCAATAGAACAGGGGGGCTATCATATATTGTTTTGTAAAATTGAGATATTAGCGTTAAATAAATCTTCAAATATTACTTTTAGTGTAATATGTCATTTAAATCCAGTATGGATTTATACGCAAGTGTACTATGTTTACAAGTGTACTGAGACTTGCAAGTTCTAGTAAAATCCTTAATATCTCGAAGTAAGATCAATGACGGGGAGCCCCTAGTTCTATCGAGCATTTCAGTTTAATGCTCCGTGCTGCATTTGAATGAAATTTCTTTCACAGGAAGAACGTATTTCACACGTCCTGCATGTTATCAAACAAATTCAACGGTTCATCCGTATAAATATATATGGAATACATTTTAATATACAGAGCGGAAATAATATGGCCGAATGCGCAGCTAGATTTTACTCCACGACTGGCGAAGTGGAGACTTCCGTTTTATTTCGCGCTCCGCGGAAGGAGCGAGGGAGAGAGAATTTTACGATACTGTTTTAAAGAAACAGTGGGACAGGCCTTCCTAGATATTTACTGGAGGACGTCAAATAATTTTTAAAATTCATAAGGAGAAGCCTCTTTTTAAGTAAGCAAATGTTAACCTTTAATTAACATTAAGGCGAAATCCTAGTATTTTGACTCATCCATGCTAATGTTTGTTCAACCAAATTAATGTTCACTTAAAACAATATTATAAGGACTTAATTCAATGCCTAAAATATTAATAAAAGTAAGAATATAATTGGTTAGTATGGTTGCAAATATATTAAAACCAATGGCCAAATTTGGCAAGAGTGCTAATGGGCGAGCAAGAATAAAAAATCTCAATGAAAGTATTTTTATAATATTTCATTCAGTGCAATTCCTCAGGCATCTGGACAAAAAAGTTGCCGAGCGTTGCCTGTGTGACGGCCTGTGTGACGTCGCCGGGCGGACGGGGCCGAGAGGTGTGACCGGAGCGGGTAAGATGCAAAAAGCAAGCGGAGTGGAAGGAGAGCGAGTGGTGGAAGGAGGGAAAGTAGATAGAGTAAAGAAAGAAAAGGAAATAGCGAAAAGAGCGAAAGTAGTGTTAGGTTAAGTCTATTATTTCTTATAATTGGTGAAAAACTGCTGTAAACTGTTAAATGAATTTATTTATGAAATAATAAAAGTTTACACTGAAAACCTATACGTTTTTCATTTATAATATATAAATATACCTTTTTAGTGAATGCAACAACGATGGACTTCAGAATGTGATGCACTCCACTCAATGACGTATCGGCGATCTCATTCATGAAGTTTACAAGGTTAAACTACAAGAAAAAGAGGGATTGTTCTGAAACTTTATGAAAATAAAAGACCTCAAAGCCGCTTCAACTTATGGAAAAAACAAAGTGACGAGACGTGAGGAGGGGGGGGGGGGAAACCCAAACTTATAACATCGAAAAGAAGGAACGTAATAATAAAAATGTCCTAAATAATATTGAATATAATAAATGAACGAAACGAAACGATTGAGGGAACGAAAAATAAAGAAGACGAAACGAGAATAACGTGAAAAGCAAAAAGTGCCCCGCCCACCTCCATGGCCGCCCAGACGCCGGATTACGCCCCGTTTTAATCCGCTTTGGCGGCAGCGGCCGCACGGGGTCTGGCGAAGGCTGCGTAGCGGGGAGGAGTGGGGTGGGGTGGACCAGGCGGAGCGAGGCTTGGTGAGGTAAGGAGGAAAGACGGAGAAGGGTGAGGAGGAGTAGAGGGATGGGCGGGACAGGGAGGGGTGGAGAGGGAGAGACGGGGCGGAGAAGGAGAGGCGGAGTGGGGAAGGACTGGACGGGTAGAGGCGGGAATGAAGAGGTGGGCGGGACGATGCTTGGCGAGGTTAGGTGGGCGAGGCCGAGAAAGCGGGGCGGGAGTGGCGAAAGTGGAACTGGGGGGGTGGACCATGTGGTGCGAGGGTTGACGAGGCAAGGTGAGCAAGACGGCGAAGGAAAGAAACGAAACTGAGTAGCCGGGGCGTAGCGTGGTTGTGCACGACGGAGAGGGATGGGGTGGGGCTTGTCGACGTAAGGAGGGCAAGACGGAGAGGGCGGGGCGAGGCGGAACGGGGAGGGGAGGGGAGGGAGGAGGGGAGGGGAGGGGGTGGCGAGGTAACGAATGCGAGAAGGGGAGGGGCGGGCAAGGGAACGGCTTCGTGTTGGTCTCTCCTCCCCCGGAGACCCCGACGCCGCGGCGCTGCTCTCGCTAGCTTTTTCCCGCCGCCCCGGTACAGCGGCGATGAATATTTTCTGCTGCCCCGCCCCCCGTCCCGCCCCGCCCAGCCCTACCTTGCCCCTCGCCCACCCCCGCCCCCGCACGGGGAATCAACTCCGCCCCCGCGCTTCCCGAAATCCCTGCGCTGTGCCTGGACCGCACGTCTCTCTCGCCGTCGCTCCTCGTTCCCGAGATCACTTTTCACCTTGCTACGCCGTCATTCCGTCCCTTCATTTGTTGCGTCAGTTTGTTCGTAAGATCGTACTTCGTCCACAAGAGCTCCTTTTTTCTGGTAACTTCAATATGTCTGCATTCATGCGAAATAGTTATTTCTGTGTATCACCCCCCCCCCTCACACACCCCTCCCCTATCCTTAACACCTTGAGGATACGCTCGGCTGCAGCTCCAAATCGGCCAGGTGACGTCTTCTCGCCGTCAGTTTCCGAAATCACTGAGCATCCTGTCCGTGGCAAAGGTTTCTTGCTGCTGATGCCTCAAAAGATTCGCAGTTCACTTTCAATCTACCTAGTTCGCCATTGTGCTCTCAGTTGATGTTATGCTTTAGAAACTGCTAGAAATAGAATTCCAGTAACTTTTGATAAATTAACGCTTCGCTGAAGTTTACTCTTTTCATCATTATTCCGATTTGTTCATCTGAATGGAAGCTACAAAACACGTTTCATTTTTTTCTTGTCAGTTTTAAAGTGGAGCCTTCAGTGTTTCGACAATTCCATATTCTGTAGTAAGACGCATCTATGCCTTGAAGGCGGATCGGAGTCTATAAAATGATCCAAATTCGCAATTTAGAGAGAAATAAACAATTCATTTATTCAATACAAATATTTAAAAAGCATAGAAAACTGCATTTCAGAAGAATACAAGAGGGAGTATATTGCAAAATTAATTTCAAGTTTTCACATGAAACGGATCTCTCAGTTTTAAATATAAAGACAGTACTTCCCTGAAAAATTTAGGTACGAGAGCAATTTTATTAGTACTTTAACAGCAGGCCATTTCATCATCAAAGAATAGTAATTCAATAATAAGTAGATATTCTCTGTTATCAACGTTCGAGAAATTTACAGAAAAATAATTCTGAAGGAGATGAATTATTCATTCTCCGTATTTCGAATAATTATAATTAAATGTTTTCACCGAGATCAACATTTTCCAAACCAAGTTGCGCAAATTGATTAAAAAATATTTCATCCCACTTCCAATACATAACTAACGAATTTGAATCGTAATTTACCCAAAATGTAGGCTACGGACGAAGGATAATCCGTTGAGATGAACGACCACAAAATTCTAAACTAAGTTTCAAACTATACCAAAACAGTATTTGTAAGATTGTTTTTGAACAGGGCGATACTGTTTCAAAGTTTTTAGACAAACATTTGGAGCCCATTCGAGAAAAATTTGTAAATTACTATGCTGAGATTTCATGTAAAGTACCCACAAAAATTAAAATACCCCCTCATACTCAGAGGGTCTCTAGTTCAGTTAAAACAATCGAGGAACATCAGTGGACAGTGAGATGTTCTGGCGTCAATCGATTTTTCGATAACAAGGACCCATAATATATGATTTTTAGGTTAGGGACGGTTAGAAGAAGTGATTTGCAATATATAAAACAATGTTTATCCTCTAGTTAGTTACAATGGACTAGCAATAAATGTTTCTGTCGGAAATTCGCTTTTTTCCCGCCCACAATGCAATATTTTCTCTTCATACAAAAAAGGGGTGACATAGAAAAAAATCACATTTGGATGAGCAAAATGTTCAAACATCTTTGTAAATACACATTCTCAGTGTTTTAGCGATTTACAGAGTCTTCAATTGTCATGTATAGTCTAAAATAGGTGGCATACAGCTGTACAGATTCAACAATACGCTTCCCCTTTCTGCGCACACGACACAAAAGTCAAAATCTATTTCAACACTAGGATAAAAATAAAGAAACTCCCGTGCATCAAACCGTGCGAGTTGGTCGGAGCTCCTCTGAATTTTTTTCTGCCTCGCGGCAGGATTTCCGTCGGCGCGACGGGGGGGGGGGAGGGCTGGGCAATGGCGCCCGCGCGGCGCTGCGCCGGGTCGAAGGGATTCGGGGCGGGAGGCGCAGCGGAACGCCAGGATTACACCGAAGCCCACTCCCGTGTGGATGCGGGAGGGGGGTGGCGAGGAGAGAGCGCACCCTCAATGCCCCACCTCTCTCAAGAGATTCCTCGCGCTTGTTTGCTCAGAAATAACCACGTTCCGTCCCTTCATTGATTAAATGTTTCGAGCTTGTCACTTGCTACTGTCTATAGTTCCGTTTGGGCAGTGAATATTTTATCGCGGGAGGTGGCGGAATTCATACCCCAAATAATAGGGAGTCCCGGCACCCTACACTTCGGTTCGTCAGAAATATAACATTCCAGGTATATCCCATCTCCGCACGACAAGAGACTCCACAAGTCTCCCGACATGTATGGTGGAGTAATGCATGTAAGTCTAGCGGGTTATCCCCACAAGGTATCTCCCACCAGCGAGGAACCACCCCAGCAAAAACAATCTCTAAAATCCCGACCGGTCGCCCGGAATGGTTAGTAATGTAGTGCATCTCAGTGTAAATATGAGTAAGGTGTGAAAGGGGAAGGATAGGTCGCACGCGGTTGGTGGCTAGTTTGTTATTTGTCCGACATTCGTCTGCTTTTGATCGGAGAAACCACCGATCAGAGCAGACGGTGCATTCTTCTCCATAAAGCGGCTGAATTCGCCTTAGCGATATAGCCACCGTCGAGACTCGAACCGTAGGACCTCTTATGTCAGTGTCACTGCAAAAACCGCTACAGTGCTGCCTCTCAGCTAACACAACTGTTTTGAGTCTCTGGGATAACAATGTCCTTCCCTGTCTGAAAAAAACCTTTAGGCGAAATAGTTTGTCCAGAATTTACTGAAGTTCGTGCTTATTATAGCAAAAATTGCCTTGTGTGTGTCTCCATTAATATTGTAAGTAATCATCAATAAAGTGCTTGTAATGTCTGCCATACAGAAAATATATATACACAAAATTAAACAAACACTGCAGTTTAGAAGGAAATACTCGGTATACAAATAAATTAAATATTTAACAAAAACTTGAGAATTTCAGTGAAAGCGAATTTAAAAGTGGTATCGAAAGTTCTTGCCAAATTCGTGTATTTTAATCAATTTGTAATGACTCTTTCACTCGTAAAATTAATACCAATAATGTTTAACTATACATTCAAAATGCCCCAATGATGATGGTGCTTCTCAAAAAGTTTATCGCTTTTTCTATCTGATTTTTATAACCGCTTCTACCTACTGGCCAATCATAAACTGTGACTCATCGATCGCTATGTCCATGTCCAATAAACAGCGTATGAAATATAACATAACCTCTGATTTTAACATACATTCAGTTATTTTCAATATTTGGTGGATTTTAAAATTCTGTAGAACATAATTTCCAAACCACGAGTGCAATTATCTGATCTCAGTCCCATTAAATAACACTCGTGCTTTGAAAGTTCTCAGATAAATCCCCTCCTTTCTTCGTGAGTCGGGAATTTATCAACAATTTCCAAAGCACTCGTGGTATTACCTATGATAAATGATTTCTTAGAAGTTGCTTACATTAAAGAAAATAAAAAGCATCAGGCTGATACGATATGTTGGTTCAATTATACCAGAGGATTCACGTAAAAAGCTAATTTAAATTCTTGCTTGGTTATTTTAGAAACCGCACTTTATATTAATTATTATTATTAAACATTAATTTTGGCTCATAAATTAGAATTGTATTTGTTCTACTTAACGTCATAGGAATTACTCGAAACACGGTATTTAACAACAAAGAATCAAATATGTCTATCGATTAGAACGTTGGCCTCTTCCGAATTCCACTCACGAGCTGTTTTACTGTGTACGTATTCAACTCATTTACTTAGCGAAAAAGCACGTTTCATTTAACTGTAGGTTAACGACGGAAAACAAAACGATCGCCGGAAAAAAACAATTATCGGGAACACAAATTTGCAAGTGATCAAACTCACGATTCCCACCGGTTGCTAAAAAGGAACAAAGCAGATCACGTTCGCGTGTAACGCTCGTTCTTTTCAGACGCAATTTGGCGAAAAGTGCAAGGTGACTCGTTCGCCGAACTGGACGAGATCCGAGCGAGTCCGAAGTGCATCAGAAACGATTCAACGCACATCACAGCCACGTGAAAAACACAATAAAGGAGAAAACTGGCGGAGAGATACGCGGGAGCATCAGGGGCTGCCGCGATGGATGTAAACTTCGCCGGAACACGCGTCCCGCGGGGATATCGGAGTCGGTCGCAGCGAAACGCGAAAACAGCCCACGGCGAGCGATGGCCGTGGGGAATCGATAGTGACGCGACGCCACGCGTGAGATACTGAGTCGACTCTGCGTCGCAGAAGTCGGAGTCAAACGAATTGTTCGCCTTTGTAGGAAACTGCGTTCTTGGCATGGGGGATAAAAATAAAGCACATGTAATATATTTAAAAATGAATATTACAATACATACTGTTTAGAATACGCAATTTTGGTCGAGTCAACAAATATTAATATCTGTGGCTTTTAAAAATGTGTAATTAGGCTTAATTGAAATGTTGCAGTTGACTTGTCACGTATCTGTGCTTTTCCGAACGACTGCAAATTTAACATTGTATTAACTGAAAATGTCTCAAAGGCACTATCATACACTTCCAGGCTAACAATTTAATACATATGTAATAATACATTAATCATTTACGTTTTTATACTTTTTGAAAATCTTAGCTTTAAAAACATTTTATAATATAAATACTACAAGAACCATTACACAAGCTCATATGAGATCAAAAAAGTGAAGAATAAAGATGAAAACCGATTTTACGACATCAGTTCGCGAGTCGTCGGAGAAACTAACAAACAAACTATTGCGAATGAACCAATCTTCATATAGAAACATGAACTATGAGAGCTTTATATTGCAGTATTAATATAAAAACAATACAATGATGTGTAATAACATCACGTGTGAGCAGAGAGTTTCTACGTATATTTGAATGTACGCTTTTATCCATCCCAGAGAACCGCATTCAATTGTTCCTTTCATGTTCGAACATACTAGTAGCTCATTAGCATTCTTTGAGTAAGTTCATTTATTTTTTACAATTGACAAAAATACATAAATTCTACTTTTTAAATGTGATGTATTGACTACAAAATTTGTGAAGGCTTTGAATGACAAAGAATCGAGAATCATCTTGATCACACTACTCTTTAGTAGGTTAATGAAATGTTTGCTCAACTATCAGACACGTTCCTGTCGATTCATTTGTCAGGTCTATTTCATTATCAATTCAATTAACTCTATTTTATTCTACGCTTTGATCATTCTCTAAAATTGATATCAATACATTACCATACAGCCTTTTTCTTCCTGCACTCGTATATAAATTGGTTTTACTCGATCCACCCCGCAAAACAATTTAAAAGAAGGGCGACGAAAGGAGGTTCAGAGAAACGTGTGAGGGGAAAAGAAAGCAATGGCAATGGGTCTGGACTTAACGCGGAGCAGAAATAGAGCCTCTGGGGAGAATAGGAGCAGCAGAACGTGGGCGAGTCCCAGGGGCGCCATTCCGAGTCCGGCGGGGTGGGGGGGGGTCGGGGTCACGGGCGCGGGCAGGGGTGGAGGGAGGGATAGTGATGCCGAGGGGGGGAGGAAAGAGTGGGGGGGCGAGCGGAAAAGAGGCGCGGCGGAATGCGGCAATAGCCCGTGAGCGCTGCGATGGCGGGGGCGCGGGAAGGGCGCGGGAAGGGCGGGGAAGGGCGGGGCGGAGGAATGCGATCGCGACGCAAGGCCAGGCCCGCCCCCGCCCCCGCCGCTCGCTTATCGGTGCAAGAAGATGCGCTAGGCACCAGAGGAAACGCACACGGAGCGGAGGAAAGTGGCGGCGAGCTCCGGGAGGGCGATGGAGGGTGGGACTATCCGGAAAGCGCTTGTGCTACGAAGGCGATTCAAGCGGGATCTAGCACGCACTCGATAGCTAGAGTGTTGAAAGCGCAATGAAGCCTGAGTTGTAGGAGCAGTCATCAAAGAGTGACGGAGCTCTGAGAGTAAGGATAAGAAAGGATATTGAAGACACTCGGAAAAATGTGAAATTGAACATAACCTTAAAATGGAAACAATCCTAACAATCAATGGAAATGTGATATGAAGGAAGCCAGCGGGCAACCTTATGCAAATATCTGGCTGAGAGGAGTACTGAAAATAAACCTAAGAAAGAAAAAGTTAACATACAAATTAGATTGCCACACGCAACATCACATAAATAATATGTTGCATTAAAAAGGGAAAGAAAAGTAAATCGAGAACGGATAGCAGCAAGATCAAAGTTGAAAGAGAGGGAGAAAGTGACAAACATGAAAAAGAAAAGTATTGCAAATACGTCATAGTCGCAATTGAAGCAGTGAAAGGCGACAGTCACGACTAAACATTAGAATAACCATTCACACATAATTATAGTACACTCCAAAAATTGAAATTCAGAAATAAAAACATTACAGAATTCTTAACAGAGACTAATGATCTAATAAAAATTATTTCAAGAATTCAGAAAATGTCAATGCAAAGGGATCAGATGCAAAAGAGACGTAGATATGAAAATAAACGCGAAGAAGAGAAGGCGTCGAGGAAGACGAATACCCGCTGAATGCGACGTCCAATCGACCGCAGGCAGCGGCGCAGGTCGGCGCGCGGGGCCGATGACAGCGGTGATCAGCGCGATATTGGAGGACTCGGCTGCGAGCGCATTCAGAGACCTCCAGCGCCCTCACACCCCCGCACCGGAGGGCATCGCTCCCTGAAGAGATCGCCCCTGCTCCCTTACCCTTCAAGGCGTGGCACGGTGAAGGAGGCGGGGCGGGAAAGGAGGCGGGACGGTACAGACGGTAGGGCGGTGGAGGAGGTAGGGCGGTGAAAGAGGCGGAGCGGTGAAAGAGGCGGGGAGGTGAAAGAGGCGGGAGGTGAAAGAGGCGGGGAGGTGAAAGAGGCGGGGAGGTGAAAGAGGCGGGGAGGTCAAAGAGGCGGGGAGGTGAAAGAGGCGGGGAGGTGAAAGAGGCGGGGGGTGAAAGAGGCGGGAGGTGAAAGAGGCGGGGAGGTGAAAGAGGCGGGGAGGTGAAAGAGGCGGGGAGGTGAAAGAGGCGGGGAGGTGAAAGAGGCGGGGAGGTGAAAGAGGCGGGGAGGTGAAAGAGGCGGGGAGGTGAAGGAGGCGGGGAGGTGAAGGAGGCGGGGAGGTGAAGGAGGCGGGGAGGTGAAAGAGGCGGGGCGGTGGAGGAGGTAGGTCGGTGAAGGAGGTGGAGCGGGGAAGGAGGCGGGGCGGTGAAGAAGGCGGCCCGGTGAAGGCGAGGTGGTGAAGAAGGCGAGGTGGTGAAGAAGGCGAGGTGGTGAAGCAGGCGAGGTGGTGAAGAAGGCGAGGTGGTGAAGGAGGCGGGACACTAAAGGAGGCGGAACACTGAAGAAGGCGAGGTGGTGAAGGAGGCGGAACACTGAAGAAGGCGAGGTGGTGAAGGAGGCGGGACACTGAAGGAGGCGGGGTGGTGAAGAGGGGGTCGGCCGGGGGAGGACGGCCGGGGGAGGACGGCCGGGGGAGGACGGCCGGGGGAGGACGGCCGGGGGTGATCTGGAGATGGAGGCTCTTTGGTAACGACGGATCAGTGAAGGCTACGGGTAGAAACCTTCATAGCGGTGTGGAAGGTGCGGTGTGGGCCGAACAGCAAGGAAGGACGGGGGATGGGAGGAAGTGGTAGAGAGAGGCGGAAGGGTGCGGTGAGGGCTTCCGAGTGCGGGAGGGGGAGGAAGAGGAGGAGGAGGAGAGGTGACCTGTGCCCAGGAGGTGACCCATCTGAAGGCCGCCGCAGAGCTTCCGCTGTGGACCTGCGCCTCCGGTACGGTGGCCGACCGCGGCCAACCCCTCAGGGTTGCGTCGTCGACAAGCAGTCGCCCAGACCTCTAATTATCCAAAAGCTTCACGCAAGAGTATAGGATTTCCCCAAATTGAACTTTTAGCGTACAGATGATAAATGTGTGTTTTTAGAAGTGGCTCAGTTATCCTTCTTTTCACATGATGCGACGGTCGTTAATGTTGTCCCAATTTTTCTGACTCGTTTTCAGGTACTCCAATCTAGTATTGTGTGTGAATTATTCCGGGCAAAAGATGAATGCTACCATAGTGCATAATAAGTCAATTTTTTTAATTTATATTCCATAGCTTTCACAGTTCAAAAAGCTTAAGATATAAAGTTGAAACTGAAAGAATTGAAATATTCTTTCTCTTCCTGATTGCAGAAATACATTCATGAAGGATAAGGATCACGAATACAGATGGTAAGAAAGGGAGAAGGTGAATGATGATGAGAAAAGGTGAGTTAGCAGTTGGGGGGAAGGTGCCGGATGGTGAAGCTTGTGAACAATGGGTATGTTGGAGGAGGCCCTTGATGACTTGATTCGGCAAAGAGTGGTCGAGAAACAGTTGTGACTGGGCGCAATTCCTGAGAATATTGCCGGCTTAGAGCCAGAGGCAGAGTAGGGAACGTGGGAAATGGATGCGATGTGAAGCGGTGCTGCGAGAGGGGGCAAGGAGAGAATGAAGTGGGGAAGGTGGGGCGATGGGGAGAGAAACTGTGGACGAGTGCTGGGATGGAGAGGGGGGGTGATACTGACGAAGGAGGGCTGTAGACGCGGCGGAGGCGGCGGAGGCTGTGGAGGAGGCGCTAAAAGCGCCCTGCGCGAGCGCCTGCCCGGGGGCACCCGAGGGCGCCGAGCCGCGCGGCGCGCACTAAGCACTCGAGGGGCGACAGCCCTAGGCCGAGCGCACCAGCGCGCTCTACAGGAGTTGCCGCTCGCTCGAGGGCGCAGCCCCCGTCCTGCCTGCAGCGCTCCGCATCACCCCTATTAACCCGCCTCGCCCCGCCCCGCCCCGCCCCGCCCTGCCTGCCCTGCTCAGCAATACCTCGATTACCCCCACCCACGCAGCTCCGCCCAGTCGTGCCAGCGCGACCCCTCCCTCTCCGTTTCGCTCCACCTAGATTATTCCGACACACCCAGACCCGGCTAGCCCCGCCTAGCTCCCCCAGCCCCACCACCATTGCCAGCCGCGCTCCGCACCGACCACGTAGCCCTGCCAACCACTCCGCCCGGGGGGAAACCACACCAACTAGCTCAACCTCTCCAAAACCTGGTCCGAACAACCCCCATTAAACAGAGATGCTCCGACATGTTCTTCTGCGCCCCGCCCCTTTACTCGCTCCCTTCTCATCCCACCTAGCCCATCACAATTGATTCGAATCGCCCCGCCCCGCTGCGCCCCGCCCCGCCCCGCCCCGCTGCGCCCCGCCCCGCTGCGCCCCGCCCCGCTGCGCCCCGCCCCGCTGCGCCCCGCCCCGCTGCGCCCCGCCCCGCTGCGCCCCGCCCCGCTGCGCCCCGCCCCGCTGCGCCCCGCCCCGCTGCGCCCCGCCCCGCTGCGCTCAGCCCCGCTGCGCTCAGCCCCGCTGCGCTCAGCCCCGCTGCGCTCAGCCCCGCTGCGCTCAGCCCCGCTGCGCTCAGCCCCGCTGCGCCCCGCCCCCGCCCCGCCCTGCCAGTTCGAAACTCCTAGGACATTGTCGCTCCTGCAACGACGTGAGAAGCAGACTTCGCGCGCTCCTCAAGAGGCAAGTGGCGGAGGCGCCCGGGGGGCGCGCAGCCCTCAGGGCACTTCGAGGCGATCTCGCGAGGGAATCCTTCATTGTTACATCTTAGCTCCATGCCATGGAAAAGCAAACGAATTGGGGAAATCGTTAAAGTACGATAATGTGGCAATCAGGATCAACAAGCGAATAACGATGTTAATAATAAAAGAAGTGTATAACAAAATAAATGTGTTGATAAACGTGCTTAAAAAGAGAAATTTTAATACCGTAGTTATTGGAAATGTACGCTTTGTTTACAGAACGGTTCTCTAGTCATATTTGAAGTCAACAATCATACGTGTTCAGCAACAATTTAACGACAAAACCATTTTTAAATAATTCCAAGAATTTATACTCTCAATAAAATTACAGAAAACCATGAAGTTCAAAGCAGAGAGCTCGACACCTCGGAAATTGATTTTGTAGAATCGAAGAAATATATTTTTACTGTATGTTGGGCAAAATATGAGAGAATTCATAGCCAATGGGAATTTTGCTGTTTTGAATTCGCAGCTGGATGTCTTTTGGAGATTTGTAATTACAACCCCGAGTTATCGATAAACACATCGTTCTGCTGAACGCGCTGGGTATTTCAAATTACCGGTTCAATCTAAAAAATATCAATATTTACTCGTGGTGCATGTTCTTCAAACTATTATGTTACTAGTTAAAGAGTTACTGTTACTGTAACTGTACTGTTACTGTTAATAACGCTCAGTAGCATTTATTCAGATTTTTTAAATTGCAAAAGCTTCATTACATCAACTGAATACATTATGCAAAAATTGACGGCACATTAGTTTACATTATTTAAACATTGCGAGCAATATATTGCGAATAAATTATGGTATCATAATCGCTTCCAGATACCTTCTTCGGTAAAATTTCGAGTCGCTGAAACATAAATTCTATTACCTTTAAATAATGCGCAAACTGTTCAATACATATTTAGGCTTTGAAATATAATATTTTACAACACAGACATGTTTAATATACTTGTCCCAAAAAATATTAATTCCTTTTTATTACACAATCCCCCTACCAAAGTTGTGACCTCTAACCGTGATCTATCCATGGTTTGTTTCCGTAAATCTCTTAAGCAACCTATTGGAATATTTTAAAACAATCATACTTCACTGTCTTCTTGCGTCGTATCCAAATTTAAGAAGAGAAGAAATCTGCTTATATTTACATTTCGTTACAAACACGTAAATGCTGTTTACAAAATGTGTTTCGCTTTTCTCTAAAACTTCTCCACAATAGCAATAAACAAATAAATTTCTTCTCTAAACTTTTAATTTTTCTTGTCTTACAACCTCAATGCAGCCAACGCATCTGCTTTCGCTGCCGCCGTCTTTTGCCTTCTGGGCCGCGTGGC
This sequence comes from Gryllus longicercus, assembly GCA_038098605.1. Classification (NCBI taxonomy): domain Eukaryota; kingdom Metazoa; phylum Arthropoda; class Insecta; order Orthoptera; family Gryllidae; genus Gryllus; species Gryllus longicercus. The sequence continues at coordinate 502,532 of JAZDUA010000757.1, read as the reverse complement.
CGCCGTCGCCTTTAAAGATAAATGACTGCCGGGCCCTAATGTGGCGGCTCGCCAACGGACGCCGGCGGTTAGTTAGCGCGCCACTGGCGGGGGCGGGGGGCGGAGGCGGCGGAAGGAGGCAGGGAGGAGCAGGTGGGTGGAGGAGGGCGAAGGATGGAAGAGCGGACGAACTCGGAGCAGGCCAGCCAACGTTTCTAAAAAGATTGAGTGTAGCCGAAAGTCGCATTTCACCGCAAAATAAGTGGACAAATGGAAATTCGTGGGCTCTCTTTGGCCGTCAGGCTACCAGAAGGTAAGCGATTCTTACAGGCAGACTTACTCAAAGGCAGACTTATGAGCAAGCACATTTACAGACAACTGATTGATTGGTTCATTGTTGTTCCTGAGCATGTCAACTGTAATAGCCAGTAGTACTGTTAGCGTACTAAATGTTTTCCCAGGTGATGTTCCTCGTTCGAGATGTTTGTCAAGGTAGCTCTCTCTTGCTCTCTCTCTCTCTCTCTCTCTCTCTTTCTCTCTCTCTGACATTCGACTGGTGTTCATCGGAGGAACAAGGGAAAAACAACCAATTAAAGCCGCTAGAATTATATTCCAGACAGTGGCTGAATTCAAATTAGTTATGTAGCTCTAGAACCCATACAAGCAGTTATGAAAACAGTCACTACAAGAAATAATATACACGTCTGAAAATAAATTGGAGACAATTTTGGATAATGTAGAGGGGTCGAAAATGATCGCCTTTTGCTAATGAAATATAGTTAAAAATTTCTGATAATGCAGTTACACGTGTCATTTATTCCAGACCTCTTCCGATATCTAATGCTCATAAACAGTAGTACATCCCCTTTTGACGCACAAGCTGCCGAACACATTTTATGCGAGCTTGCCTGACATGGAGAGGCCGAAATAACTTGCGTAACTCCGTTATATTAAAGTACCATCTGTATGTGTACAGGGAAATGTGTTTATTTTCGACGCTTTTACACGCCCTGGAAGTGCGTGCCATTTCTTCCGAGTCCCTCTTCGCGTTTGGTCGTGAAGCGCGCGTTCGGGCGGGCGAGGACTCTCCACCTGGCGCAGGAAGTCGGCGCTCGGCGCGTCGAGGGAGCGGCCCTGACCCCAGCGGGCGCTGACTTGCGAGCCGCCGCCTGTTGATCTTCGCTTGTTCCCCCATTACGCCAACAAGCGGCGGCGGCGGCGGCGGAGCGTGATCGACAGCGTCACGTACTCGAGCGCCGAGTGCACCGCGATTACATTGGAGATGCGTCTGCCCTCTATGCCCTCTCCTCGCTCCTCCTAGTTTTATTGGGAGGCGGCTGTACTAATCAAAAACTAGTGGTACGCAAGCAGCATGTACTTTCTCGCCCGTACTTGCACTCAAAATTAATCGGACAGACAGACACTTTGCAGTCATTCCATTATTCGGTATGGTAATTTCGATTACTAGATTATTCGATCAAGAACTCATAAAGCATGCACTAAACCACGTGTTAGATGATTTTATTTCTAAATTTAGCAGCTGTATTTCTCCCATTTTTCGTTAGCAGGGCCCTGTAAGAAGAGTTGTCTGCCGAAAATCTAGCTTTTTTTCGCGCAGCATTACGGAACTATATCTCTTCTGCGTAAGCTGCCGCGAGAAAGTAATAATGGGATTACTGAAAAATTAGTGGGAATTAATGGAAATGACAGTTAATGAAAATACGAAATGGAAGACTGAAATAATACTCAAATCTAATGAGGGTCATTTACGAATTATTTCAGTAAAAGATGCTTGAATTAATTATTTTCAAACGTCATTTTACAATAATTTCGTTCTCATATAATTCAGTAATAACGGTGGCATTACTGCGTGTTAAAAAAATCATGGAAATATTTAATTAAACGCAGAACGAACGCAAAAACTTCGCATATTGTACAGGTGAGTACTGAATTACTGGATTTATTGAGTAAGTTATTTCTGAAAAATATTTGTTTAAAGAAAAGTAATTTGAGGTTACGCCAACCAAGTTTGCTTGCGCAACATGTATAAGGTCAAGTTGTACCAGTTGTACAAGTTGTACCAACAACTCTCACTGCAAATTACTTTCCAATACATCAATGTGCCTAGCACGACATTAAAAACTATCAGCTTTGAAATCAAACCTGTGCAGCCGTGTTCATTACGGCAGTATCGTAACCCATTTACCCCACCGCAAAGGAAAGCCATAGCGACAATGTATGCAACGACCTAATTCTACATCTCCCTGAGATGGCGCCGCACATCACAGAACATGTATTTATCAATTTTAACATTTTATTACTTAATATGGGTCACCTGTAACATAATGTCAGCCATCGACCACCGTATTCCGTATAAATACCTATCGAAAGATAGCATTATTTTCTTAAACGCTCCAGTACTTCGAATGAAAAACAATATTACCTCTAATAGAATAGTAATTTACGACTCTAAATATAGGCTTTACGTAACAGGATGCGAGTCTTTGCGTAGGAATCGAATGCTGACACATTTTGAAATGTGAACGTTAGACACATTTTTGTACGAGTTAATTACGTAATTATGTTATTATTTAGAAAAAAGAATCGTGGAAACTTACGAGTATATAATCTTAAGATTATCTCACTACGAGAGCCGGCGGCCAAGTTAATTTATGGCTCCCCAGAGTTTTGTTTTCTTGCAGAAACTCATTTGTTTTAAACGCCCACGACTTCTTTGCGGTACGCTTACGGGAAAGTGTACTTAGAAGAATGCCTAGCAGAAATTAAGACCTCCCAATCATTAAGCATTTAAGTTGTTCTTTCCATTTATTAGTGCTGAAAATACAATACTATTTAAGATTGTATACCTGCAGTTGAATAAAGAATGAATGATACTTGAACGTGAATCTGCTCTCTCCACTTAAATCGTAGTTTCCATAATCATTCTGTCAGAAACTTTCTAAAAAGGGAAGTGTGTTTTTTCACGCAAATAGGTTGCATATTACGGAATGTGATACACGTAATGTGTTTTTTTAACTAGTCGCGATGAATGCATACCATGAGTTCAAAATTAAGGTTCTATTTCAAGCTTAGCAATTTATTCTTTAACAAGTTTCTCGTTATTACGGCGTAATTAGTAGCTCGACGATGCATTTAAGAATTCTTTTAATATACTCATACTGAAGTCTGTTCTTTCATCTTTGCTAATTTACATCAGTTCAATCGCCTAGTGGCACGAACTTCTTTAATGTATTGAGTTCTAAAACAGTTTGATGGAAGGAAAATATACTTCTAACGAAATATCGCTTAATTAAAATTCATATCATGCAATAACAGTTCATAATGTTAAGTAGCGATATTATCACGGTCAAGGTTGCCATCAACTTAATTTTGAGCATGAACAAAATGAAACTCAGGTGATTTGCTCGTAGTGCAAGTTTGAGAAACAATTCTATGCTTTCATAAGAAAGTTATTCATTTTGGGATCAAATCTGCTTTGAATGAACAAGTGAAAATGACAGTTATTAGAGCAATGGTATGGAGTAACTTTGCACAAAATAATGATGGCAAAAAATTATATGGGGATATCGTGACAAGCGATGGGTGAAATCAGAATTGGGGAACTACTGAATTAAATTGAACTGAATTGAATTAATGCCTTATTTTACGTGGCGACACTCGGGCCATGAGGCCTGATCATACGTCTGACCACGTAACTTTTTTTCTACGCGCCTTCCACCAACTAGCGCAGAAAGGAGATATTTTTGGGGAGACGAAATAGGCAATTTGAATTTAGTTCAGAGACTTCATTTAGGCTTGAGGATCTTTTACATGCAGTAAATCTACTAACATGGGACAGCCGGCTTTACTTCCCCTCCGAAGGAAGCTGTACGCAGGAATTTTTCGCCCTTATAAATCCACGGGTTCAATCGGATAAGAATCCGCGAACGTGGATATAGCAGTCCGATGCGCTAACCGTTACACCATCGCCGCCGTAAAGGGGAGTTAGGTGAAATTGTGATTGGGAAACGATCGAAGACTGCGAACCGAACTTAAATAACGTGGTGATGGGACTACGGTTATCTTATTCATTACAATACATTGATAAATAGTAACGCTCTACCAACAAGACTGCAAAGACAGGGTCTTGAAAAAACTTCAGTCTGACAGAGGTTAAATCGGTCCATATTGTAATAAAATAGTCGACAGCTATTAGCCGCTGAAATTCTGATGACTTCATTACAGTAAGCTAATAATCATTCCATTAAATGCCAAAGAAATAACAATAAGCAAAGAAAATTGTAGCACACGGGCGATAAAGTAAATTTTCTACGACGCTCTAGGCGGTTTGATTAGCAGAGATAAACGCGCGTCCAAAAGTTATTCCTGGCCGCGTTCAAGCGCCCTGTCTGACTTGAGGTGGGCGTGGCAGGTGGGTCAAACTCTCGCCGGCGCGGCGCCACAAAGAGCGCGGAGGGTAGCGACGCCCCGCGGCGGCGCGCCGGCGGCGGCGGCGGCGGCGGCAACAGCGAGTGCTTAGTTCCACGCGTCGCGGCCATCGCGCTGTCTCACCGGCGGAGTTTATCGACGTATGCAAAGCTGCGCATGCACGCGATAGACAAGGCAGAACGCAATTAGATTATTTATTCTGTATTTTCGTGCCGTCTAGTCCACCGGTCAACGATTAATTCACTGCACATTCATTTACAAGACTTACCCGTACTTAGAAGTAGAATAGGTGTGACGTATCTGTCGTTGTGTGTTCTACCATTAACCTCTCGAGAATCTCAAGATGGTTGTGAATCGGGAGAATTCGCCCCGCCCCGCCCCGCTCCGCCCCGCTCCGCCCCGCTCCGCCCCGCCCCGCTCCGCCCCGCTCCGTCCCGCTCCGCGCAGTAATTAATACAGCGCAAGTATGGCGAAGCTCGCGGCGGCGAATGGACAAGTGGACGAGGCGGCGACAGCGAACGCTGTCGACCAGGCGAGATGGTGCTGTGTAATCCAAACATTGGGAAGGAATTGAGTAATATTAGAGTACTCTAAGGATGTCTCCCACCGGCGCACCGCCCCAAATAAAACAGGTTCTCCCTATTGCCTCCCCACTTGTACTGACAGTGTAGTGTGTGAAAGCGCGCGTGTGTGTAAGAGGTGAGGTGGGGCAAAAATGACAAAGGGCACATCATTTCGTGGCTTATTTGTTAACGCACCACTCCTGTTGATCGGAGAAACTAGGGAAAACTGCAGTTCAGAAGAGTCTCTAGAATTCGCGTCCACAGTGAAGCTATATATATTATGGCGTTATGGGATTGTGCGACCCCATAACACCACCGTTTCGTCTGCATGAACACCCACAGGCAGCGAGGAGAGCAGGCGTAAATCAGAGTACCTAAACGCGCAGCCTGGTATCCGTTGCCTGTACTAATCAAAGACGAACTAGCAGGGAACGTTTTTCCCTGTGAAGAGTTGAGAGAGGAGAAATACCCCACCACGGAGAATTTCCCCAGGCGTCGGATAATAAATAGGCAGACGCGCGTGCGGAAGCTCTCTTTTCTTGCCACCACGCGTCGAGTAAGCAGCTCTCGTCTGATTGTCGCCGTTCGTCGGGTAAGCAGCATTTGCATCACCGCTCGTCAACGCCAGCTGAGATATTGTTTGCCGCCGCATCGACTGCTAGGTAGGAGTATTCGGCGTCGAACAGACGTGCTAGTTAGTCGTCCGCGAGATTTGAATATTTAGTAAAGTGTTTCCTCAATTAACACCACGGGAAGTAAAGTTAACCGTTGTGCGAAAAACATTGAAAGTTCTTATTTAACGAAGTAAAAGTAGCAACGAGCGAAGAACTTGCACTAGTATTCACGGAAGTGCAAGGGACATTTTTTCACAACGTGGGCGTAGTCAGAGGCGCCGGTAGCAGACGAGGGAGAAAAAGAGGCCGATTAGGAAGAACGGAAGAGGACGCAAGAAGCCGAGGGAGAAGAAGAGGCCGACTACGAAGAACGGAAGAGGGCGCAAGAAGGCAGCGTACAGCGCAGAAGCTTGGACCTGAGCGACGTCGATGCAGCAGGCAGCGCGTGACCTTCAAGGCAAGAAAGCGCGAGTTTTCGAGGTAACACTCAAATCCATCGGAAAGTAGGTCAAGTTCACGTTGGCAGGGAAAAAGACTAGTATAGGAAAGTGCAGGAAATTGAGGACACGGGTGGCAACAAATTGTAGCATTGTAGGAGGAGACTTTTGATGCACTATTGCCTGCCTTAAACATTCTATTTGGAACATTTATTATTCTGCTGTTAGAAGTCACAGTTAAATTATAAATGAGAGTAGTGCACTTGCCCACATTTTGTTCTTTGCATGTAATATTTTTTTAAAAAAGCAAGAGATTGTAAACTGAATTTGGTTTCATGTGCAAATGTAACTAGGATAGCTTAAATTTAGATATAATTAATTTTCCAAGGGAATTCCCAGCGTAGATTAGAGTAATTAGTTCAGAGAACCAGTTTGGAGTAAATTATGTGTTCATTCATTTAATGTGCTGTAAAGGTTTCTATTTGTGTTTTTGATCATTTTTTTGTAAAAGTGTGATTCTATTCTTGATTTTTTTGTCATTAACTTATGCCACAAAGTTTTGGGTAAATTATACGCTCGTTTATGTGCATTTTGTGTGATTTTATTGTGTCAAGGGTTCAAACCTTTCTCGTACCCTGAAGATCCTGCTCCCGAGATTTTAAGCTCGCTTCACGAGCATAATATCTTATTAACCCACTTGCTGTTCATGCGGCTGTGTTGTGAAGGTACCAGTTGTGGAAAAGGTGGGTGTGTTAGAATATATATATATATATATATATATATATATATATATATATATATATATATATATATATATAAATCGAACACCCGCCCCCCTCGGCACACAAACCACAGAACCTCCCCGCCATCAATGTTGCAGGAGCCATGCTGTTGCTTTCGAGCAATAACCAAATTTGTGTATATACAGACATATGTTAGATACGGTGTACAATCTATCTGCTGCTTTCTGTACTCATATTGTATGAGAACATTTCTACAGCATTGGATTGTAATTTTTGTTTTTGAGAGAAATTCTAAGATCTTGATTCTTAATATCTGAAATTTGAGTTTCCAGTATATCAACATGACTCCTTCAATTGATTCATGTTGACTTTTCTAGAGTTTACAAAAGAGATTGGAGTATCTGGTAGTTGGTAAACAAAATTGCCAAATAAACCTGATCTTTTTAACTAAGTATGAGTTTTCCTAGCGGATTACGTGCAGCAACATTGCACCTACGTAATTACAGAAAATGTTATGATATTTGAGGGTTAATTTAGAATTATGACTGAAGAAATAAGAACAGAACTGAAAACGGAAACTACTACATTATATATTAAATTTCGGTACGTTGCAATTATTCTCTGTATAGTCATTCAAAATAGTATAGTCGAAAGGGAAAAATAATTAATTGAAAGTAATTATTTAAATCGTGAGCGACAAAATGAAGATTTAAATAGAGGCATAACAACCATGTTAAAGGCCAAAGCAAAGAGATAATAAAACATTTCCAACTGGAATGGTGGCAACACTAATGAGAAATTATTGATTAGATAATTGGAAACTTTTGAATTTTCACCCATGGGCCCGATCGGCAACTGTGTGTCGCTAATTTTTAACAGAACAGAAAACTACATGAAATTAATTTAGGAAAATTCGACATAAATCTGAAATTGCAACATTGCAATTCCGGCTGGGTATATTGTTAACGTAATATACTCTCAGAAAAAAACGTTAAAATCACCAGGAAACTAAACATATATTTTAAGAAAGAAATTAGAATAAAAAAGCACTAACGATTAAGGTAAGAGTAAATAGACAATTATCTCGTTTCTTACAAAAAACAGTAACAATTCTCGTGAATGTCAATGGGCCGAGAATTATAATTAGAAAGATATTTACACAAGAAACCGTAATGAAAATTGATCTGGGAAAAAATGTAAAGTAAAAAACTCAAGCGATATTTGCCATACAAAACTAAAGTCGAATAACGTACGTTAACAATGGAAATAATATATTCACTTTTAGGCGAATGGTCAGGCATACTTCATGCTATGGTTGACGAAATTAATGCATAAAATCAATCCAAATAAATATTGCTAATATATTTTCAAAAGGTTACCAGTACTAAACATCATGTACTATGGAAAAAATATTTGTATTAAATATTATATTGTTTATATTAATATTAAACATATTACCAGAATATTTGAATATGATGATAGCAATGCTAATACACTAAATATAACGAGGTTTGAATCATGCATTCACCTTCTGCTTTAAATATAAATTTAAAACGTGTGGACACATTTTTCAGAACTTATATCAATTTTTGATTTACCAAGAACGTTTGGCAGGCTCGAGAACGACATTGGACCTCGCTGTCAGCGTGACGGGCCTTCTCCTCCCTAGGCTGTGACAACCGGGCACGCCCGCGGTTTGGAGGTTATCGAGGGGTGGACTTGGGCAGCACAGCTCGTCGATCGCGCCCTGCCTCGTCCGCGGTCCGGCACGCGCCGATCGACATCCGGACCAATCGATACGCTTCTGATCGCTCGCCGCGACCACATCACATGTGTTGGCCGGTTGCAGAGTAGGGCGATCGGCGGCAGCTTTTATGAAATTCCATGTGGTGAGTGAAGCGAGAGGAAGTGCGTGGGCGAAATTTAAACGCAAATACTTTGCAATTTTGATAAAATTACCAACAATTAATAATATTACGTAAGTTTCTTAACTTCTGACTACCCAACGTATGTTTTTAAATTTATTTATTATTAATTTCATCCATTAAAAACCAAACCATCGAACTTGTGGAGAAAATAATTTCCCCATTGTTTTGAAAGATTTCTTGTGATAAATGTTTATGAAATTATTTACATGCATTTGTTTAAATATCTGCATCACGAACTATCTCCGCTGTCACGTTGAAAAATCAACTTTCGTTTGTATAATAACTATATTTCATTTGTTTTGAAACCTACGATAAAAGAACTCAGTGTCTTCTATCGATATATTGCTGTAAAATGTTTAGCCACACGTACGACGGAAATACATTTACGGTCTTCCTACGTACAATCTCTGCGAGGATATTTTTTTTAAAATTATATATCTCGACAGTATTTTTTCCTTTCGTCTTTTAATCAAGTGCAAAATAATTAGTTTCGCAATGTATGTTCTCAAGCTTGCATTTATTACAAAACCTTAAAAGGCAATTATTTTGTGATCCATCTGGTTTTCATATTGGCACGACAAAGTCACATCAACAGAAGGGATCTAATAAACTTGTCTATATTGGACTTTATATTACATTTCTTCATTGCAATATTATGTCTGCGATATGAAACAAGCCAGCAAGAACACGTTAGATTGCAGACCTGTTTGAATTCAGGAAACCCTATTTAGTGACTTTTTAATTTACGAAATTTCGAAACGAAATATCACGCATTGACCTACAGCTATACACAAGAAATTTTTCATACATTCATACATACTAAGATACATATAAGTACATACATACGTACGTACATATAAACTACATAATATACACTATATACGTACGCATACACACAAACAGAGCCGAAAGTCGTGAACACAATTTTTTTCTACATCCGAAATATTGTACAAAGGTATTTCGAAAATTAAGGATTATTTAGCCTGTGTGTCCCCAAAGTGTGTAAAGTTAATTGTTGAGTTATAGTGTATTCACATAGTGACTCTGTTTACACACTTCATTCATTCATTTAAACGTGATATACGATATTTTTTAAACGAAGAGAGAGACGAAGCGTCGCAGTAAATGGAGAGGTAGGGACAAACATGGCGCGATGAGAAATGTCGGGCACGTCGGGTTGATATGTGCATGTTAAAGTGGACTATGATGAAACGTTGGAATGCTATTTGCGGAGAGAACAGGTATGAACTGTGACAAGAAGAGAAAGAGGAGGTGAACGGGGTCTGGGAGATGGCCTTGTAAAGGACATGGTAGCAATGAGGAAAAGGCATATTGACATGCCGAGTGATACAGAATGCAATGGAAGGCGTCGAAGTGGGGTGTGGATACCTACCGTTGGGGGGAGCGAGGTCTGACCAGGAGGGACAAGGGTGAAGTGGGAAGCGACAGGACGGGCCAAGGCCCGACTGGTTAGAGTGGGACTGGGGGCAACGAGTGTTGAGTGCAGCCTTGGCATAGTTGTGAATACATCAGCCAGGGTGGCAGAGGTTCCGAGACGTTAGGTTCTCGGGAGGGGGAGAGTGAATCCGGAACCGAGCAGAGCGGGAACGGAGCGAGGAGATGGGAACGAATGTTCGAGACGAGGAAGACGGAAGGTGGAGGATGGAGGATGGAGGATGGAGGATGGAGGATGGAGGATGGAGGATGGAGGATGGAGGATGGAGGATGGAGGATGGAGGATGGAGGATGGAGGATGGAGGATGGAGGATGGAGGATGGAGGATGGAGGATGGAGGATGGAGGATGGAGGATGGAGGATGGAGGATGGAGGATGGAGGATGGAGGATGGAGGAAGGAGGAAGGAGGACGGAGGACGGAGGACGGAGGACGGAGGACGGAGGACGGAGGACGGAGGACGGAGGACGGAGGACGGAGGACGGAGGACGGAGGACGGAGGACGGAGGGCGGCGGGCGGCGGGCGGCGGGCGGCGGGCGGCGGGCGGCGGGCGGCGGGCGGCGGGCGGCGGGCGGCGGGCGGCGGGCGGCGGGCGGCGGGCGGCGGGCGGCGGGCGGACGGTGGAGGGAAGAGGGAGGAGGGAGGAGGGCGGAGGGCGCTGCGAGCGCCCGAATACCCTGGCAGGAACCCTCGGCGGGAAGAGCATTACGAGGCAGCCGCCTCCGAAACCCGATATCACCCACCCGCGCGGCGCTGATAGCGGGGCTCAGCGGGGATCGAAGCGCGGGCAGCGGCTGAATGCAGCCGTCGATGACGCGCCCTCCCCCTCCCCCAGCCCCGCCCCCGCCGCGCCGAGGCGCACTCATCTCCGCGTGTGTGCGCTGGCGCCAATAAGCGACGTGAAAATAAACACGACGCGCGACCGCAGCTTCTGCCTGGGAAATCCGGGGCCGAGAGGAGCATAAATAGCGTAGAAGAGGTAGAGCCCAGAGGGGACACCTGCGACTACGCGATGACGTGGGCGAAATGGAAGGGTGAAGAGGGGAAAGGTCAACGAAAACAGAAGAAAGGTAAAAAGTGCAGAAGCGTGGGATGGATAGACGAATGACCCAGCAAAGACGAGAAATGAAATATATCATATCATCGTTAATAGGAAGCGGATTTTAATTTTTTTACTTTAGAATACTGCATTTAGTATTGAAATTAATTGCATGTTATGACAAGAGGAAATTTTATACGCCTATTCGTTGAATTTTTCGTCGAAGCCGACTATCATGTGTCATTATTTTTAACTTTCCGTCATTTTTAAGGAATTTTTAGCTGATTTCATCGATTTAATATAATGTTAATGATACCTGCTTCCAATAATATTTACGAGATGCAACATATCTTCTTCACCGAATTACTCACGCAGAAATTGTAATGTCAGTCGTTGTATGTATTCGAACGTTCCTGTGACGCCTATCAGCGGCAATGTTGATTTCGGAATAACTATAGATAGAGATTTCCTAGTAAATAACCGCACGAACTAAAAGTTCGCAAACGGAGTGCACTTGAAGGAATAGAAGAAGCAGCCGCAATTACATAACGTATCTAGCTAGACTTGTTAATTCGAAGTGGTTTGGAATACATTTTTCTCTGATATCAAGGCATTTCAAAAACATTTTACGAGCAATTTATTGATCAATTTAGCAATATTTTATATTATCAAAATACTACCTCTAATTATTAATTTTGAATTGGGTGGAGTGCAAAAGAAAGTAAGAATAAAGGATATTGGATGCCAGTTGATCAGGAGAGAAAACATTTTTTAATAGGAAAATTCGAGAAAAATATACTTGAAAACTATAATATCGATTCTATTTTCAGGTATGGATAATTTACAAACGAATAAAATAAAAAAGATAGTTAAGAGGTATTGAAAGTAACTGAGCCACGACAGGCAGGTTCTACCAATCGAAAGATAGACTGGAACATCAGCTGCATTAATACCAAAAAGATAAAAATGATGGTATCTGACGAGTGATGATTGACGATGGAAGGGGAAACTGATTAGAAAAGAATGCAATGAAAATGAAGAAAGAAACAAACAGAAGAAACGAAGGAGTTAAAAATAACCGATCAGAGACATCCAGGGAAAAACGACCAACGGCCCGGACGAGTCGAACGACTAGAATCGCGCATGGAGGAAGCGAAGAGAAAACGCAACCCGACGAGCGGGAGAGGGGAAGACCCCTTGCCAATATGCATGGGAATGGGCGGATTGCGTGAGTGGATATGGCGATACTACGCTACCCCCCCCCCCACGCAGCGCTTCAACCCAAAGGCAGCGAGCACCGGAGTCCCCGCCTGCGACTCATGCGATATGTCAGGCGATACGAACCAACATTCTGTTTCGAATTGTTCATTACGCAAACGTTCATTATGCACTCAAATTTATTCCGATTGTAAATGGAGGTAAATTTACACCACTTAAAAGAGAGAAAAAATAGAGGGGATTTTTAATTCATTTAGATTTCGAAGATTTTTAGGAAAGTTATAACTACAGAGGGTATATATGTTCATTTTTTTGATGTAATCTTTTTTCACACTAGGACCATTTTGGTCAAATGTTCGAAATTATGTAAACCACGTGTTAAAATTCAGTTTGCTATAAACGAGTGCAGTGTGGGACTAATGACTGTTTGCAATATTCTTTATTCGTCAAAAATACTCACACATAATCCAGATGTTTATTCCAAAAACAGATTATTGGTCGAATTTGAGTATACGATGTAAGGAATGCATGGTCAGTGTTTATATGCGTCAAGAACGTTGTCACATAAGGATTCACTCAACCCAACTACAGATCATATAGTTCTCTGTTTATTTTCCAACTCTCGTGTGCATCTATTCTTTTGGGATTTAATGATTCAAAATTAAGTTACACACTTTATATGAATTACTGGCGGTCTCAGATTATCAGTTTTTGTCAATGAACATGTGTTCAGAAATTTCGTGTAACAAAGTAAACATACAACTGGTAGACAATTCATCATATATTGGTGTTTGTCGGACATACGAAATCTATTCACTACGTCAGAAACTGACCCGCATATCACCAACGCACACTGAGTAGCCTGCCAATCAGGAACAAGTTCCACACATGTAATTCGCTAAATGGAATTTCCCAACAGACGTTCATTGATCAAAGGAAATCTTCTACCTCCCCTACACGCCCTAGAAGATTCTAACATTTATCTGTAAGTAGTGTAATGGGACATGAGACGACAGCGTTATAACAAAATGGGAGAAAAAGCGAGGAAAACTTCAGTGAACGACCTTAAACCCACTTCGCATCATCAATTCCACTTGATGTCTTTGCGATTCCATTTGCAATCACCGCAGAGGACACGATCATCCCACCACTACGCCCTTCACCAGATAAAATTCTCATCCGCTCCTCCCGAATTGAACAATAACCCTCTCGACACCCCTCGCTCAGCCGCTGCGCGATCCGATCTGCTCGTGAACGACCCTCTTCGTCTTCTCTAACGAACGTGCATCCGTCGCTCCATGCAGATTCGCGGCAAGGCCCACTACGTTTTCCGCGTGACGCTACCAGAACATCCCGCAGGCAGCGGACGCCGGATGGCTCGGAAACGGCCCATCCCAGAGGGCGTTGGCGGCGGAGGCGGGGGCGGCGGGGGCGGCGGGGGCGGCGGGGCGGCGGGGGCGGCGGGGGCGGCGGGGGCGGCGGGGGCGGCGGGGGCGGCGGGGGCGGCGATGGTGGTGGAGGGCCACATTACGTTCGGAAACGAGAAGGCTGCGATCGGATCGCGGCGCCAAGAGGCGGCATAATGGGGAACTACCGCCGTCGAACACGCGAACATCGCTTCAGAGTCGGATCAAGCGGCAGGGTCCTACCACCCGTGCACGATGGCCGAAACGCATGGAAGGTAAGAAATAGGACAAAAATATTGGACGTTAATTTAATCCACTAATCATTATTTCCACCAGCTGCGAAACCAAATGATGCACACAGAACGGAAATGTAGACCGAGATGTCCTAGGTTCGTGTTCTATTGCTGTCAGGTTTCAAGCTAAATAGTTGGCTCAAAGACTATATTGGTCTGTATGAGAACTTCAGAGACCAACTGCTCTCATATGAGGTTTCTTCTTGGTAATTTCTGGCCGATTTCCAAGCAAAACCTTGAGTTCACGGCCACCTACAGGACACAATCCTTCCTTTCCCATCCCACCCACGTTCACAGCCACCCGATCCTCATATTTAATTGTCACGTCCATGTTTTTTCGAAAAAAAGACAAACACCGGAGACCTGATATTCAGCAAGGAGTCGGAAGCAAAAATGTCAAACTATCATAAATTCATGATTATCGTTCAAGAAGTATTTTGTTGCCAACATTAGATATACACCACTAACTGAAGAGACTGTTTCTGCTGTTAGGTTCACGTTGCTTCGTACGTTTGTTGGATAACGTTTTAATTACTTATTCTTGACCACATACTTTTCCTTCCGGTATTTGCGGTGAAGATCTACAAATATGGCCAAAAATTAGCCAATCAACCAACTCAAAGATGTCAGAACAGGCCATCAAACACTTGTGTTTGTTGGCCTGTTCTGACATCTTTGGCAAACACAAGTTTCATTTACGCATTATGCTTTCTTAATGTTAGCGATCATATAGAATTATTTGATCTTCCTGAAGAATTATGTAATATCAATGAGTTTATATTCACACTATACTCTACAAACACAAGGTGAAAACTATACATCCTCATCCTATTGGAACCTGTGAACTTTCACGAAACGGACAGTAGCGGGCAAAAGTTCACTTTACATAACTGTGTTTTCTGAAATTGTAATTTTAGGTAATAAACAAACGCATTAGAAACATAAAAAAAAATTGTAAGATAATACCAAGAGATTGAAGAAATAATCTTAGTTTCTGGAAAGACACAATGAAAAATATACTAGAATAGAAATATTGTTTAACTGATTCATTTCTACAATATGAATATATTTTAATGGTTTGTCTAAATCTCGAAATATCAACGGGCCTTTGTCGTAAGTGAAAAGTAGTCTTATTATAAAAATTATTTGCAAATAATTAAAGGTTTTAAAAAGAAATAATGAATTTATCAAAAAGAGAAACATGAATTTGGAATATTTTCTGGATTACCTCTAAAGTTATGAATTTCATTCTTTGGATAGATTTTTATGATGAGAGTTCAGTTTGGTTGTAATGGCAATTGCTAAATTTTACTAAATATGTTAGGGGTCTTTTATTTCTAAACGTTGCACGCAAAATAAGCAAGTTTAAAAACGAATGCAAGATTTTGTTAAGTTTTCATCGACAGTGTAATTTGGAAATGAATATCTCTCATCGAAAAAATAAATAGCAAATATTGAGAAGGGTTGCATAAATTATGAAAAGCAATTCTGAGAAAAATGGCTAAGTATTGTTTTCTTTTCATGTATAACTTAATTTCATCTGTCAACGAAAATCCAACTTTCTGAATCGCCGATTGAAATTATTCTCATTCTGAGAATTCGCTGGCTGATGTTTCGCAGGATTTTATGCATTTTATCTGTCAATGATCCATTATCCTTCAGGCCATTTCCATCATAAAATCGTGACGACAATGACATCTATATTGTGATGGTTCACATAATTTTCATTATAATGAAAATAAAAAGTATGCAAAAAGATACATAAAGGGTGGGGTACATGCGGCGCTGGAGAGAATTACAAACACCAAAGGCATTCGCAAGAGCACAGCGTTGTAGGGACAGACGCGACGGGAAAGATAACAATAGTTTATGGCATCATAGAAGAAAAGACGACCAGCCGGCTCTCTTACAAAAACCTTGACGAGTAGTAGTGGAGGTGGTAGTGATGGTAGTGGAGGTGGTAATGGTATCAGTAGCAGCAGTTGCTGTAAAAACTAGTAGTTAAAGCAATAGTAATGTAAGTAGTATTAGCAGCAGCAGTAAAACTAGTAGTATCAACAGTGAAAGTAGTTTCATGTATTTTGCGGTAAGCGACGTTTTGGACCTCCTCAGTTTTGTATCCAAATTATTTAGTGTTAGAATAATCATAGTTTTTGTTAGAACGATCATAGTTTCAATCTCAAGTTTCGAGAATAAATCAAGTTTTGTGATCTCGCATTGAGTTAAGTGGTATGGGATAAGCGTAAATCCAACCCCCAGGGACTAAAAGAAGTATCTGTGAGTCTCGTGAACATCGTGAAATGGAATGTCGAAATAATGGATGTTCTAAGTTGTGTGGTAGATGCGTTGCATCACAAAACTACTAATTTTCAGTTGTCTTAAAAATTCAAAGGAAACTACGCGATCTCCGGCCTTTTGAGAGATTTTGATAGTTTCCTTAGATACCCAAGAAAGAAAAAAATATACAAACCAAAAAAAACGTCTATTTTGACTAAAACATTCAAATATTTAATTAAAGAAATCCACAAATACTCTCAAATATTGTTACGACTGTATACTCAAACTCAGTCCACTACTTGTTACGACAGAACTGACGCCATTGGACGAGAAATGAACCAGCTTTAGAATACACTGTGCTGTTTTTAACAGCCATCGTTTGCTGCTCTGGACTCAATAATCTACACATCCGGCAGCAGAACCTTTTCGGTTGCAGGTCACTAGTATTGACAATTCCAAAATCTGGGATACACTGAATCAGTTTCATGAAGTGAATTAAAAGGATTAAACATAGTTGTTCCATTATCTAGTGGCTCCATGTCATCTCAGATGAACGTTACGTGGTTAATTTATTTTATGTTATGCAAAGTTCATGTCAAATCGGGGCTCCCTATGTACACTCATAAGTGAGAACGTCTATCTATCATAAATCACATTAACAGATGGCATATACCAGGTGAATGGTAGGTAGTTTAAGTAATGCCCTCAATTATTCCCTTATACATTCCGCTAGTTGAAGTAACGTGACGTGGCTCGGGTATTTCTTTAACGTAATCATATGTACGACAAGAAAGCAAATTAATCATATTTGCAGAGTAAAACGGAAGTATCATTATTAACAAAAAAGGCTCGCCCCTGCACCTCCCTAGTCCCGTCCCGCTCCAACTCGCAACCAAATTCCGGCCTCGCACCTCCTCACCACCCGCTCTCTCCTCCCCTGGCCTTTGTCCGTCCTCGCCCAGTCTCGCCACGTGGCGCCCTGCGCTTCCTACATCACCCCCGCTCCGACAACGCCCAACCCACACAACTGCTCCGCAATCCCTAATTGCTTAACTGCATTGCGCAATGCATTAAACAAAAATTGGAAAAGATATGTGAGGTAAAATTTTGAGTCTCGAAACCTTCCGTGATTTTTTTTAGAAACAAATGTATTTGTGCAAAATTTGATAAGGATTGTTGCGAAAGTTAAGGAGGTTCAAACATACAGGTGCCTCGGATTAAATGTTACATATTTTCGGAGATGTACAGAGATGATACTTCTAGCAATGAATATACAGTTGGAAATTTCATACGACATAGTTACTCATGCGATACTAGCTTCGGAATGATACGCAACCCCGCACGCGTATTCGGCAGATATACGAGATTTCTTTGTCTGCGACAGAACGGAACCCGAGCAGCACTTTCGCATCAGGAGATGCCATGCATCCTTGCAGAAACTCTCCTGCCCCTCTCACGACAGTATTGAAAGGAAAGACATTATTCCCAAGAGCGTCCACCGATTCCCTATGATGTATTCACTATGGTCTATGATCGCTGGTCAAAACGGATTACATTCATCTCGCACGGCTGATTTCACTTTGCTCTCGAAGCAGATAGCGATAACATAGCAATCTGTTGTTGTGAACACATTAGAAATGCATTTGAGTCACGACACAAATAAAATTATAAGATCCGGTAACATTTCTTTTTAAGAAAGTTGCGATTACTTGTCCCAACTCTTGTATTTATTTCGAGTCATTCTGTGCACAAACAACGTTCGTTTTAATATATTAAGCGGAAAAAATCAACCTCTTACCGCAACTAGAAGAATCATCCGCACAGCGCGTAGACCTCCTAGACGACCTCCTAGGCGACCTCCTAGGCGACCTCCTAGGCGACCTCCTAGGCGACCTCCTAGGCGACCTCCTAGGCGACCTCCTAGGCGACCTCCTAGGCCCACTGTGCGCCCTGAGCGTTGAAAAGCGCGCCGCGCTGATTGCTCCTTACGTAGGCGGGGGAGTGGGGGGAAGGGGGAGGGGGAGGGGGGAGGAAGCATCCGCTGAAGTTTATGTGATGGGACCTGAGCGCCAGAGCGCCGCCGGTTGCTCTCAGGGAAGATGAAGAATCAAGGGCGCATGCGAGCTGGTCTGGATTTGCCCTCCTGGAATCTACGTCGAAGAAAGCCATGGGGGCTTCTTGCTCTTTCCGATCGCAGGATAAAATGTCTAAATATGGATACAACGTCTATGGTAATTGTATTGCCTGCTGAGAAGTGATACTTTGAGGATAACAGTTTAGATAATGATCACAGTGGGTAAAGAGGAATTTGTATTCATGAGACTTGGAAACAAGGCTGTCTGCAGATAACCTGCTACCTAAAATAAGTGCAGACTACACATGTGTAGACGTTTCTTAATAAATATCAAATATGAAATTAATAATTGTTATATTACAGTTTTAATCCAACACCGTGTACTAAAGCGTCCCACGTCCACATTAAACCAAATCAACTATTGAAATTAATATCTACATACCCCCTGATTTAACAACAGACCCACATTTACTACTGCATGTTGTATTTCTATCTTTCCGTTACATTCATTCATTCAAAGTAAAATATTTTCTAATGCATAACTGTATACAATTAGAGACTATACTGCTTATCAAAACGAAAAAATGTTCATTTTAACAAAACAGTGATATATAATGAGGTAGTTTACATTTGTATTGTATATTTTTTTTTCAAAAAGAAATAATATGCATGTAACAACTAATGAACTTCAGCTTCCGGTATAATGAACCCCATCTCCATCAGGCTTTTGTTCAGTTTCCCTGATACATTGAGCAAATGCTGAGATGGCCCCTTGTTTTGTTCTGGACATAAATGTAGCGCACGTTTTGTTGAACTATCCTTTTTCTTTTAATGGTAGGAGTAGAGGTAAGAGCGAGTCACTATTTTGTTAGCAACGCAGAAAAAACGAATCTGCAGTTTGTTTGAAAATAGGTTTTCTATAACTTGGGAACGAAAATGTTTAGTTTTTCAAATGCTGATATTTTCTAGTTTTTTAACTTTTCCTTTCTTTAAAAGCTTTGACTCATCTTTCAACTATTCAGAGTTAAAATGATAGGAAGGGATTTTGGAACTCAAGAAAACGTGCGCAGATGATCTCCCCCATACGTCACATTAAAGACTTACTGCTTTTTGACTAAATGAATTTAATTCTAAATAAATCTTCAATGCTTAGTGACCCCCAGTACTAACTTTGAGAATCAATATTTATTCATATTCCGGAACAATCAGTGTAAGTTCTCTTATTACTATTGTTTCCTTGTTCAATAAGGACATATTTTTAGGCTTTTATCTCCTCGTATGATATGCACGCATCACCAAAACACAGTCGTGCATAGAAACGTCATACGAGCTACAAGAGAATCGTGAAAACACAGGGAATTCAGATTGAATTACGTTGCCAGCGGCACAGAATAATGCATAGAGCGAAATCGCACACAGCATCCTGTCCCACAACACAATGGTCGCTGCGGACAGCAAGCCCGCCACGGCGACCATCGAGAGCGCACGTACTCCTATGGAACATTTCAAATACCAATTCCCAGAAATTCATTGCGCACCTCGCCGGGAAATTGAGGAATGAGAGCACTTGCCAAGCATCCGTTGTGACGAATTGTTACAAAAGAGTGTCTGGATTATGAATTATTGTTCTTTAATTTCACGGACACACAATATAAAAAAAAGGTGTCACATCCAAAGACTAGATACATGGTTGTCTATGCATGTCGCCGGAGGAGGCGCGGTCGATGAAGGATTTTTTTTATTGTCTACCATAATAACTTCTTAAACAAAAAAACTTCTGATGTAACAAAGGTACCGAAAAAGAAAAACGCGTATTAGCAAATACAAAATATTCTTTGTGCGACGCCATATCCTTTAAATCCCATAAGCTCCTAAATAAATGGTAGAGATTTCAGAGCTTAAGAAAATACTCAGAGATTGCACACATCCCATAGCACGTCATAAGCTCTTTTTTGACGTTAAATTAAATCCATTTATATATTTAAATACATAAATGGATCAATCAAATTTTATAAATTCTTAACTAAATATTGTTTGTACTCTGGTCAAAATGTACTAATAAGTGTATCATGGATCTACGAGACGAATTTACATCAATCTCAATGATTTCTGAACATACTAATTAGCTTTCTATTGAGAAAAGCGCGGGTCGAAACCGTCTAATGCAATGAATAGTTCAAAGCACCCGAATATTGAAGCGCATCGTAAATAAGCTTTGTTTTTATTTACGTAATTTTAATGCGATTGCGACGCAGCTTCAAGTGTTTCTCTGTAAACATCAACGCGGCCTCTGCTTCATTTTATTATTCAAAAGCCACGACAAACATCCTTCGAGAATGAAATTCTCGTTCTCTCCCTTCGTTAAGTTAAGACCCCAGCGAGTAGAAGAAAACAACTTTAACGAAATCTCGCGTGGGAATACGTTAGGAAGGGGCAATTCAATTGTCATACTTGTTTAACTTATTAATCAACACATCTATGATTTTTTGATTATTTGAACATTCAAATATTAATTTTCAAGAAAAAATTAAGTTATTTCAAGTAAAAATATTATTCCAATACAAACTAAACAAAAAGCAAAACAAAATCGTCTATGTCATCTTGCCTACAGAAAAAAATAACAAACTAATTGATTTAATTTACCAAAATTAATGAAATGAAAATTCATTATATGATTTTATAATGAATATTGTATTTTTATTTTAGTTATGACATATTAGTAATTCG
Organism: Gryllus longicercus; assembly: GCA_038098605.1. NCBI lineage: Eukaryota > Metazoa > Arthropoda > Insecta > Orthoptera > Gryllidae > Gryllus > Gryllus longicercus. The sequence goes on along the minus strand of JAZDUA010000757.1, from coordinate 481,330 downwards.
ATAGAACGAGATATTTGGGAGACCCTTCAAATTTTTCTAAAGGTGGTATCCTAAAATTATAGTTATTGGTGTTCTACACAATTTCTACACAATTTCCCGCAATTAATTCAAAGAAAAGTACTTGCATATCAAAATTGTAATCAAATTCGTATGTGGTAAAATACCCTTAATAGTAGCTAATAACCAAAATGTTAATGTTAAATTGGTGGACATGTAGATGAGTCACATGTTTTCAAGGACATTTTCTTTATAATGGTGATATTAACTAAATTTAAATTAAACAAATTTAAGTTAAAATGAATAATTGGTGATATATGTTTAAGTTAATGGAGAGTTCATTAAAACTATCATTTAAACAAAGAGTATTAAAAATATATTTAATTACTAGAAATAAAGTGTTTATTATTTTTAGGCATATAAATCTATAAAAATATGATTGAAACCTTCGCAATGTTTGATATTCTTATCAACATTTTAATAACACAATAACAGTCATATATAAAGAGCGGTGGAGAACGGTACCCCTGTGTCAATCTTCCCCTCTCGTCTTCGTTACAAAAGGAGTTATTGTTTCATTACTTGGGACTTGTACAATCATAACCTTTCCATTTCTAAGTGATAGTTTCAACGCTTATAGAGTATATATAAAGCAATTTGAAATCATCATAATGGCTTCGTAGTAAATCCGGTGTTCTCTTACTGTCAGGTCTAACCATAAGCAAGTTGAAGTATAATTTTAGAATCAGTAGATGTAGAGAACACTGCGCATTCAGATGAATTTAGTAAATATTGAACTGGATCTTGAAAGAAAGGGCGTGGCCATCTGTGTCATCTCGAAATTTCGCGTCGATTCATTGAAGAGCGAAATGTTTGGTCTGCTGAGCGCTTTGCAGATTCGAAGGATTTTGGGTGTATTCACTTTAGCCCTTCAAATCCACCTACCTTCCACCCCCTGGTTACGTAGATGAAGCCATTGGGAGCGTTTCCATGGCAACGATGCGGAGTAGACCTTTGCGAACGGCTTCGCATCAAAAGACTTTTCAAGCAATCCGCACACAGATTCGAAAGAGCATTTGTACTCTATGTTTTTCTTCGTTTGATTCAGGCATGTTTTTCAATACTCTAAGTACACTTAAGCCCGAAGCTGGAATCTAAAAGGTCATATCGGAATTATTTGGGAGTAAAAAGCGAGAGAGATCCTTTTTTGCGATTATTCGACGCAACCGCAATGAATTAGTTTCTTTATTAGAATATATTAATAAAAAGGATTTATAAACGTATGAAAAAAATTTAGTATAATTTAAATACGGCCAGTTCTCTAAATCCTTGCCTAAGCTTCGGCCCTACCTGATTCGCCTCCCACACTACTTCCAGATAAGCATCAGACACCCACCTTTCCCAACTCCTCCCCCTCTTCACCCCTCCCGCTTTACTTGCCCACTTGCCCTCCCCCTCTCCACTTCCCCTCAACCCCCTCCTCCCACCTCCGTCATGAACTGTAAATTATGCTTCCGACCCCGCCTCCATTTTAACCCAAGTCGCGTCGCTCTGTCTTGTCGTCCTTTCCCACACCCCGACTTCACCCTCGTTCTTGCTCCCACCTGTACACTGCCCCTATCATCACTTCTGTCGACTTCTTCTTCGCCACCACGGCCTTCTTAATCTTCCCTCATCCCCACACCTCCCCCTCCGTTCGTGCACTCCTCGTCCCCCCCCCCCCAGTGCTCGCCCCGTACAACTGAAGGGCTCTCGGACTCCGGAGCCGCCGAAGGCAGGGGAAAGCGGCGGCAGGATCCAACGAGAGCGAATTTCCAACTGGAGACGGTTCGTATGAGATGGTCCAGCCCGATTCTGCACAGTCGCCGCACAGCCCGAGCGCTACGAGTGTTTCAGACATGGTGGGGTTGCTTCGCTTCAAGCCTGAAGTTCGTCTGTTACTTCCAAATATAACCATGAAATTAATGAATACATAGAAATGCTCATAAACGACTGTATTAAACGCTCCAAAGCGTATATATGTTCCACATGAACGCAGAATTAAAGCGATGCGAAACATACTTTTGCGTGGATACGATCCATCTGGCAGAGTCGCAAAAGGAAGTCCGGGACGTCGTGAAGCACGCACCACATTTTTAAAGGATTTGCACGTATTCAATGGAACTCTAAACAGCACGTTATTCATTTATGAGGTACAACTGAATTCTAAGTTGAACGAATGCGATCTTGCATACTACAAAAGGCAATCAAAAATATTTTCCATATGTTAGTAAGAAAATGCCATGTTACATGCATCCCTTTACAACAGCTGCCTCTTGGTGTACAATTATGTTGCATGAATAAGACAATCAACCATGTCATGTTGCATGTCATTTACAAAAATATTTTGGTGGGAATGCATGTAGCTGTCAAATAATTTACAACAGTAATATTGCTGTGTAACTTATTTATACTATTTATTGAAGAATTAAGAGTCACCCACAGTACATGTTCAACATACTAAATTGATACAAATTAAACAAGTCAATCAATGTAACTTTGTTACAATATTAAGATTGGTTTGTAATTGATTTAACGAAGTTTACTTTAAAGACTGATGGGTGTTTTAAGAAAAATCTTAATATTTTCTACCAATCATAACCATCAACAAGTGAGAACTTTTACAGTTTCCAATAACAATATATATTGCAAATTAGCATTTTAAAAACACAGAAATGATCTATTTTAAGTATTGATATTTAAACATTCATTTTTCGGATATTAATCTCCAAACACAAAACCTTGCTAAGTCCAAGTACAGTATTCCAAAACTGCGAACTAACTGCGTTGGTGTTCAAATGTAGTAATCTGGGTATCTTACATTGCAGCTGCTGCCTTCAAGCACAGCGGTGCGGACTGCAGGACTACTTCACCTTCGCCTCCCACCGCCCACTCATTTAGCCCGTGTGTTCCCACCGCCCGGTGCTGGCGGCGAAGCGGAAGGACGAACAAACGAAGGGCGCGGCGCGGCGCGGAGGCGTGCGTTGCCATCCTCCCCCGAGGCAACCGGCGGCGTTACAGTCGCCCTCCGCGCACAGGCAGCTGCTGCAGGAGACAGCGCGGACAAGACGGACCTGGCCTCCGAACACACACGGGGTGCGGCTAGCAGCAGCAAGAACTACGTAACAAAAGAGCAGGCACATTAAAGAACGCGAATAGAGTAATTATTTACGTTATTTCAGACTGCGCTTCGTTGTGGAATTAGTATCCTTAATATCGCCTATATAGATTAGTTTATGGAAGATATAAAATTCACATTGGTTTGAAACATAACATTGAATTTCTCAATTTCCGTCGACCTTTTGTTAAAGGAAAATCGAAGAAGACATTTTGCAGTATTTTGAACACTAAGTGTCTTTTCAGTTCTATCCCATTTGTTTATGAACAGAATGTCTAAGAATAGAAATAAATATTTCAAATTTCTTTGAAATGAAGAGAGGATCGAAAATGATTCCTTTTTGCCAATGAACATGAGAGACATTTTTTATAACCGAATAACATATGTCACATATCCACTAGTCATCATGCATTAATGTTCGGCAATTATATGAAATATCTGCATTAGAAGATATACACGTGAATAAAACCGCCTCAGGAATGAAAAGAAATTAACGAGGGGAGCCATAATATGCATCACCGCAAAAGGTTTTTGCGTGTTACAATTACGACACGTCGCTGACATCAGACCCCCTTCTTCCTCAGGCCACAAACAATATGCAGCCACTGTGATAACTAAGTAAGAAGGAATATGTGTATCTTGTAAACATCAAGGAAGCATTTGGAACTATGTACATATAATGGCATATATCACAATTCCATCATGCCATCATGATAATAAAAACCACTGACGTGAAAAATCACTGTCATTTGCCCATTAACACTACATATGTAGTATCATCAACGCAATTAAACCTGTTCGCAGTCGCAGTTCGCAGTTCTTCTATTTCAAATGCACATTTCTATAGTGGGTAAAGTCATATCGAATCTCGGTAATGCCATTTTTGGATGAGGAACGCATTTTTATTACGAAGTTCATCCTCATTATTTTCAGAACTCCGTGTGTTGTTGACCATATGAGGTAAATAAAATGTGTATTTACCCAAAATGCTCATTTTCAGGCAAAGATAAATAAAGTGTAACATTGCAAAACACGAAGATCAGTTCATCTAATACTCGTCTACAAAATAACCAATGGGTCCAATGCAAATTATTACAAATAACAGGTACGTTCCCAAATATTAATAAAATGTTGGCCATCTTTACATTCCGTAGAGTTACTTGTGCGCGTTACGTAACTCACGGTACTTCCTAATAACCCTGATTTAACAGTTGAACTATTAATGAGATTAAGTTTGTTCTTAAATACGAATAGTATTGACCCTTTTACCAACACTTATTTATAAAACGAAATCTCGCACATTGACTGCAGTTCTGAAAATGTATTTGGCATAGAATGCTGTTAATCATGTAAATAAACGTATAAGTGCTGTTGATGAATGTTAGAAAATATTTTTTGCTCAGATTTAACCTCAATTATTTCATAGGAGTGCTGGATGTTTGCCAAAACACACTAGTACTGTGCGGCATACTCTTGCCCCGCCTTCTCGTGCTGGAGTGTACATCCTGCGTCCGAGTTGACTGCAGAAGCGATGGCAAGGCGAGAGGCGGGAGGGATCCGGGGGCAGGTGAGGTGAGGGTGCGCAGGGGGGGGAGTGAACGTAAGTCAGTCGTCCAGAACACCTGTGTCAACAGGTATAACATATTTCTTGTCAGTTCGTTATTTTGAGGAAATACAAAACAGTATTAGAAATTTACGAAACCAATCAGAAAATAACATATTCGTAGTAGTGCTAAAAAACATCCATAGAAAATGGGCATTCTTTATTTTCCTAATCCAATCTTTTCTCAAAAATGCTAAACAAATATTACAAATTGCTAATTATATATTTTATGTGGGTAATATGACGTTTCTGTTTCCACTACCTTCATAACTTGCTCTATTTTTGCAAATCAAGTTGTGCTTTTTCAGGATTATATTGCAGACTACAACTGTGAGAAAAATGATGCGGTTTTTGTTAGCATTACTGTGATTTGCTTTGTAATTCTGATCCTATGTTTCAGTTCCACAACTCCCAACTCAGGATTCGGCTCTTTTTCTTTGTGTTTCCTCCTCCTCCGCTGTTCCCTCCCGACCTTCCCCAAACGCGAGTGAGCGAGTGCTGTCGCCCGCCGGCGAAGGCGTCAGGGCGCAGATGGAGTCTGATAGCGCGCGCGCAGTCTTAATTTCCACCCACGCTGCCACGCGCGCGGGCGCGGCAATCCGGTTACTGGCGCGAGACGCCTGGTTGCGCGCAGCAGGCGCCGTCCTGCGAGGAGCGCCCGAGGACCTTGGCCCGAGGACGCGGACGGGCGCGCCGACTGCGCACCACCGCACGCGCCGTGGGGTGGAAGGGGCCGCTCGCGATGATGGTCACGGGCGAGCACAGCGATGTGGAAGGGCTTCCGCACATCCGTCAAATCAATCGAGTTATTTTTGTGTTCAAGGAAGTGGCTTTACTTTGGTGTCCTAGGAGGCGGATTACTTTGGTGACCTAGGAGGCGAATTACTTTGGTGTCCTAGGAGGCGGATTACTTTGGTGTCCTAGGAGGCGGATTACTTTGGTGTCCTAGGAGGCGGATTACTTTGGTGTCCTAGGAGGCGGATTACTTTGGTGTCCTAGGAGGCGGATTACTTTGGTGTCCTAGGAGGCGGATTACTTTGGTGTCCTAGGAGGCGGATTACTTTGGTGTCCTAGGAGGCGGATTACTTTGGTGTCCTAGGAGGCGGATTACTTTGGTGTCCTAGGAGGCGGATTACTTTGGTGTCCTAGGAGGCGGATTACTTTGGTGTCCTAGGAGGCGGATTACTTTGGTGTCCTAGGAGGCGGATTACTTTGGTGTCCTAGGAGGCGGATTACTTTGGTGTCCTAGGAGGCGGATTACTTTGGTGTCCTAGGAGGCGGATTACTTTGGTGTCCTAGGAGGCGGATTACTTTGGTGTCCTAGGAGGCGGATTACTTTGGTGTCCTAGGAGGCGGATTACTTTGGTGTCCTAGGAGGCGGATTACTTTGGTGTCCTAGGAGGCGGATTACTTTGGTGTCCTAGGAGGCGGATTACTGTTGTGACCAAGGAGGCGGCTTACTTTTGTATCCAAGGAGGCAGCTTTACTTTTGTATCCAAGGAGGCAGCTTTACTTTTGTATCCAAGGAGGCAGCTTTACTTTTGTATCCAAGGAGGCAGCTTTACTTTTGTATCCAAGGAGGCAGCTTTACTTTTGTATCCAAGGAGGCAGCTTTACTTTTGTATCCAAGGAGGCAGCTTTACTTTTGTATCCAAGGAGGCAGCTTTACTTTTGTATCCAAGGAGGCAGCTTTACTTTTGTATCCAAGGAGGCAGCTTTACTTTTGTATCCAAGGAGGCAGCTTTACTTTTGTATCCAAGGAGGCAGCTTTACTTTTGTATCCAAGGAGGCAGCTTTACTTTTGTATCCAAGGAGGCAGCTTTACTTTTGTGTCCAAGGTGGCAGCTTTACTTTTGTGTCCAAGGAGCCGTTTTCTTTTTGTGTTGAATATGTTGATTCGCAAGTTAGATATTCTTTGTGTACCCAGGTTAGCTTAGAGTGTTGTTTCAACTTTTGATCCGATAAACTTCAGAAATGTTAAACGTCTTGTTTTACTTGGCGCATAAAAGATTTAAAGCGACTTACAAACGATTTATAGCATCTTATTTTCACCATATTGAACTGTTGAAAGAATGTATACATTTAATATATAGTGTCAGCTTACATTTACTCTACACATCACCGTAGCCATTCCGTCACGATTGACTAAATTCAATTTATGACGCCACCGCTGCCGTACATTGCGGGTAGCTTTGCCGATACGATCAGCTCTGTTGGTCTATTACTAGCCTTGCATACGACACGGCGCACCGCCGCCCGACAGATATCCACTCCAAGCAGGTGATTTACGACCCAGGAGGAGATTTGGAGCTGCGAATTGGACCGCGCTTATTGTTTCTTCATATATCAACCCAACACCGGGTAACGCAGTGGCGGGGAGTAAATTAATTAACAAGGTACGTAATATATTTCGTTGACATGTCCTCGGAGAAAAACAAATTAGTTGCGTTTAAAACATGACATTTTACTGAAATTTATTTATTTTGAAATACGCAATTTTCATGTATATCGAATTTATCGGACAACTTTATTCCGAGTCGAAATACAACGTAATAGCCAAATAAATATGTTTGTTATTTAATCACGAACGTACACATTTTATTTGGTAGAGAAAAAGTATGTAATATAAACGTACTCTATTAGTAAATTTAATTTTGCTTCATAACATTGTTTACATGAAGTATAATAAAACTTCCATATCCCACTGTACTTTTCTGAGATTTCTTAAATAATTAGATCGTATAAGGAAATAAATCGACCAAACACAATTAAGTGCTGTATTTCATTTTCGTACCAAACAAGTGTCCACCCCGACTCCTTTGTGACTCAATAATGGATAAACAAGAAATCAAATTATTCTGCATATATAAGTGTACATTATCAATTACCTTCGAATTTATTGTATAACGCATAAAAATGACTCAATTAAACGAACTAGCACGATCCTGCTATGAGTTTATCTAAGAAATCAAACTTCAATCACATTAACGCCCAGAATTATAATTTAGGTTTTTAAATTTTGAATATATCATTTCACACTTTACTATATATGTTCAATTTTTTTATCTTCTTTCGCGTCATCCTGACCTGTCATTTCCAAATAATTAAATGTTGTATAATTTGAACTTATTGTGCAAATCGGTTAAATTTTTTTGTTTTCTGACTACAGTCGCAAGAAAACAAGAGCTGAAATTCTGTCCGGTGTAATAAATTGTATCATGTTCCGTTCGAAGTTATTTTAAGTTTTTATTTACTACTTTCCTTTCATCTGCCAGATTAATTTGTTATGATTTTTTTTTCTACCCTCACATAATTCCCCTATCATTTCAATCAACACTACACTCCCTTAAAAGTTCTTTTTCTCCCTTTTCTTCCTCTCTTAATATCTATTTGCTCTTGCACTGCTTATTACTCCACAAATACCTCCTCTCTTTCTTGTGTTTTCACTTTGCATCTCTTTTTGATTCTCTCCCGTTGCTCACAGACAACATTTAGCATCATTATGATTTACTAATTAACACTGGACAGCTTTACAGAATACACGTACGTCTTTACGTAACGTTCTGTGGTTTGAACCAATGAACTAGAAAATTATGAGGCTCTGACATGAATTTCACAAAATTCATAGAAAGAAACTGAAATACAACATTGAAAATGTAAAAATTCATATTTCGGAAATGGCATAATGGCAAGATATTATACGTCAAAAACGCTGTATGAAAACAACTGTTCAAGTAATTATTACCCCGACTAACATTAGGCAAAGTTTCTTTTTGTTTACGCATCTAACGCAATGAATTGTACCACAATAGATCGTACGCATGTACGATTCGTGTGGTTCAGGGAAAACAATTGACTTACACATATCACGCGGAAGAATACAAGCCGAAACCCATTTATCAGTGCGTTATGTAACCTGCATTAATTAAGTTATATAGGGAAGGAGAAATTAATTTTCTTCGCTGCTGCGGCCCGCCGGGATTCCAGTAAAGGACGGGTGGTAGAAAGAGAGAGAAAAAAAGTATTGGATAAGACGACAGGGAACAGAAAGGAATATTAAAGGTAACTTTCAGGTAACTAAAGGAGACTGAAGAGAAGCCAATAGTACTTGTGACACAAATGGAGATACGCAGGAGGGTCGGGCAACATAGAATGTCACAAACAAGAGAATGGAGGAATCTCGGGACTACGATAAAGAGACCTCTGTGGTGGAAAGTGGAATGAAATGAATGAAGAGGTCAGAAAAAAAAGATGGAGGGAAGAATGAAGAGTAATATGCTAAGAGTAGTCTGAGGAAACCGCCAGAGAGTGTATCTGATATCTGTGTGGATGCTAGAGGTTTATTACTGACGTAAATTAAAACGATGGCAGTGCGTAAAAATAAAACAATTTTAAATATGTTTTCGAAAGAAAAAGTATCCCAAAAATATTGTTAGGTATTGACTAAAAATATGTCGTAATACATTGTAATGAAAAAGAAAAACAAAGAACAACTTTCGGAGAGATAAATTATTTAGAAAACGTAAACTGAACGAAATGGTTTTATTAAACCTAACCAGAATCATTAATGTGCAATTAAGAGATAGAACATTAAAACGATTCAAAGATATTAAATTAGCAACGAAATAGATGAAAAAGAGAATGCTCTCAAGGGATACAATTAGATAATATTGGAAGGAAGGATTCATCTTACAAATTATAAATGGAAATTATATTGTGTTAGGAGATAATACAATGAAAGACACAAATAAATGACCATCCAATTTTTCTGAATCCAACGAAAAGAAAATTAAATAGAAACAAATATAAAGACTGATAGTAGTCACTGAATGTGGATATCTAGGACAATACATAAAGAGATGTTTGTGTTTATTACCTACCTAACAAAATATGATCTAAACATAGAAGAAAAATAAAACAAGAAAAAACACAATATTCAAATATAATTTCATCAGTAAACATTTAATAAAACAATGGATAATAAGTGTAAAGAAACAACTATAGTTTTAATCTGTCCTGTCAAAACCCTGAAAGTCCGCCTGAGCATTAACGCAGCATCTGGATCAATAATACACAAAGGGAGGAAGAAATAGCATTGAATGCATATAAAATTGAGAAGGAGGGAAAAAAGATAGTGGTCTAGATTATCGCCGGCGGGAACATGTTGGCTAAAGAAGAGGCAAGGAGATGAATACTGTCAGTGTGTCCTTGGCGCGAGAGTCCTCGAACGGGCCAGGGCCTAGCAGGAACGTCCCAGCCTCGCGGCCATTGCTTTAAGGGGTACGTGTGGTTCGCAAGACGACATCCCTACAACGTCTTCTGGTCTTCTCAAAATGAGAAGTGGATTTTCTCATCGTCACACTGCAACGTATGCCGAAACATTGCAACGAAATCGCACAGTATAATCTTGCCCGACCGGGAATCGAACCGGGGGTCGCGCCAAGAACTGCGAGCACGCCGACCAATGAACGAAGCCGCGAGGGGAAGCAAGAACACTAGCTACAAAAAACCAACGCGCACGGTACATCGACGACAGGAAAATGAGGGAGATGCGCAACATTAATCGCTGAGAATAAGCGAGCTGCGTGCATTTGGAAGAAGTAAGAGCAAATACAACTGAAGATAGTGAACGAAGTTAAAGAGTAAGGGAAGCAAGGAGGGAATGAAAGCAAATATCGTAATTTTTAAAGACGCCTACATGTACCAATGAAAGAAAATAATCCATAAAGAAATACGCAGATTACCCTTTTCTCATTGCCCACTGAAGATGCAGGAAAAGATCCGAAATCTACGGTGTGAATAAAACTCAAATCAAGAGCAGCAAATCCAGAAAAGTAAAACAAATCGCACTCTGCGAGCAATCCAACAAGGGGCAGCGAATCGTATCAGGGCCGGACGGAGAGGCGGGGGATGGTAGGGGCGGAGGAGTGCCAGGGGCTGGGGGCGGGGGCGGATCGATTGACGCTCGCAGTTAACGCGCCCTCGCGCCGACAGGGAATCCATAATTAGAAGCCGGCGGGTGCGTGGCGCGGCAACGAGGGGGCGGGGCAGATTAAATTCGGACGAAATTTAAACGCGTGGCCCGGTCCCGCGGGCGGCGCGCGTCACGGCGACCGGGCCTCACCCACACCCACGCTTTCCCTCCCTCGCCCTCGGCCGCCTCGCCCTCGCCCTCGCCCTCGCCCTCGCCCTCGGCCGCCTCGCCCTCGCCCTCGCCCTCGGCCGCCTCGCCCTCGCCCTCGCCCTCGGCCGCCTCGCCCTCGCCCTCGCCCTCGGCCGCCTCGCCCTCGCCCTCGGCCGCCTCGCCCTCGCCCTCGCCCTCGGCCGCCTCGCCCTCGCCCTCGCCCTCGGCCGCCTCGCCCTCGGCCTCGCCCTCGGCCGCCTCGCCCTCGGCCTCGCCCTCGGCCTCGCCCTCGGCCTCGCCCTCGGCCTCGCCCTCGGCCTCGCCCTCGGCCTCGCCCTCGGCCTCGCCCTCGGCCTCGCCCTCGGCCTCGCCCTCGGCCTCGCCCTCGGCCTCGCCCTCGGCCTCGCCCTCGGCCTCGCCCTCGGCCTCGCCCTCGGCCTCGCCCTCGGCCTCGCCCTCGCCCTCGCCCTCGCCCTCGCCCTCGCCCTCGCCCTCGGCCTCGCCCTCGCCCCCCCGCCCATACCCATGCCTTCGCTACCCAGGAATGCTCATATATACCATTTCTTCATATTTCCTTCAATATAGCATATACAATGTTCTCAACAATTAATTAAATACTACACAGACAAAATAATATTAATATTAATAAGGATAATAATAATTTTCACAAAAAATATCGTTCACAATAGAATATCATTCCCTCACACATGATTACACAATACCCATCACAAACACTGAAAGACGTTATCGAGAAAGCAAATTTAATTTGAAAACAACATTGAATCGAAAGTCTCCGGTTCAGGAGTAAGAAATATATTAGCTACGTAAATTTTTTGCAGACATTTAGCTAGTGCGATGTATCAGATGTCCTCCGTAGCAAGAGAAAATTCGTATGCTTTACTGCTCACAGATAGTGTCGTTTTCTTAAGCAACCTCCTCCCCGAACGCGCAAATTTGCAGACACCTCCCCGACCGTCGCGTTGCGACTCGTCCTGCTTTAGCAGAAGCGGATCGAGGCGAACGCGCATAAATTACGCACATGTTTATGGAATTAGTTTAAGCGTTCCCATAAATGTGTTTGGGGCTAATTCGCTTACGGCGTCATGGAGAACACCCTATTCAGCCCACGCGCTCCAGGAAGAGGTCGTTCACGCTCGGGTCGGGATGTAATGCGTGCATAATTTGCAAACATTCATGCGCTACTAATATCCCTCAACCCAATGGATGTGGAAGTTAGTAGTTCAACATTGGAATGTTACAAACAATTTAATTTATACTAGGGTTGAACTACACAGCCCAATCTTTTAACGGTCTATTCATATTCTCTAATTGCCGCATGCAAAATAGGGGGCTTCGACAGCGGGTCCCAGTGCCAGTTTTTCCCATCTAACGTAGTTTAGGAAAGTAGTTATTGCACCATAATCTGTGAGTATGTTCATTATTAAGACTTTTCTGAACCTTTAGTGATTGTTTCGTCTTTTAACAGTTATCGGATGTTTACAAACGAATTGGAAACTTTTGGCCTGCTTAATCTCTTCATGGAAAATCCAGTATTCCCTTACAACATGATCAGATCATAAATATGATGTATTTTTATTTTAGTACGTGTCAACGTAGTTCAACAGTTGTGCAATTCAGCAACACTAAAAAGGTCTGCAAACTGGCGGTCATTTTTTAACCTTTCGTCTACTCCACAGTTCCATCAATGACCAAATCAAGCATTCTTCCTGTTCGTCGGTATCCATAATGAAGATCATACCCATTTTTAGAGTATTGCATCATAAGATAGTGTAAAAGGTTGAGTTCAAGAAAACAATTTTACTACAATACTTCTTTGCATAAGAACTATAAACAATCCACAATAAGGATCCAAAATCAGATCGATCAAATAGCTGAAATCCAATGTCTCGTCTTACGTTTTATGGCATGTGCTATTCTCTCATTTTCACGAGGTAACCACTGGAAATCCGAATTTTCTGCAAGAAAAATAAATTTTATAATATTCATACAAAAGTGTCTATTTAAAGATTAAGAATTTTATTACGAAGTCTATCAACCCGACTTCTTGTTCGTATCTATCAAAGTGCGATTTTTCGATATCACTCGTCGCTCAAACTCGTCTTTTATGAACCACATTTTTTTGGTACTTTAAGTATCGAGCTAATAGCGAAGAACAAATTTCATTTGAAAAAAAATGTCTTCAATATCGCAGTTTTAGGAAGTTGTGGTAAAAATGTATAACTTTTAATTTTTTAAAAAATACAACTGTTAAAACGGGACATATTGTTTGACTATTATACCGAGAAATTTAGAGAAAAAATTTGGAGCCTATTTGAGAAAATCTTTGCTTTGATACTAATTGAATCTGATGTGATATTAACGGTAATCTGAAACACCACCACGTAATCCTCTGAGAATCTTTGGCACTAATTTCATGGCCTACTGCGTAAATCCCGATACCTGAGACTTACTCTGCTCCATCATCCACATGCATTCTATCCGTATCTACTCTCCTATATCCGTAAATCATTTGCTCCTTGCATTACCTAACCTTCGAGCTACTACTTCTTGCAACTTTACAAAACCTGATTTACACATCTGAACGACTGTTTCAAGAAACAATAAAAAGTACTTCCAACCACAGGAAATAAAATTTAAACACAAAAAAGAAGATGGAACACCTAAAATTCAAAGAAGAACAGCCACTTTGAATAAATGTAATCGTCAGTTTTCCGATTTACAAAATAATGATATTGTCTATCATTCAATACATTTGCAGGACCACCTAATACATTTTGGAGTTTTAAAAGGAATAAAACATTCTTGAATATTTTGATGTGCAGAATTTATTACCACTAATAAAACTTAGCGTATTATTTTATGGGAAAGTTATAGTTATTTTTTATGAAAACTTCAAAAAATATTTTTCTTTGTTTGAAAGTTAAATTCAACAACCATTTCGGAGAAAGCTGAATCATTTATAGCCACAATCCCCGTTTGCACGACACGCAAATGCTCTTTCTCGGCTCACTCCCACCTTCCGAGAAAAAAATGCCGAACGATGACGCTCTGTGAAAAGGACACGAGGATGCCCTTCAAATGAACACGCTCGCGCCCTCAGGTGAGCCAGGGAGGGGAGGCCAGGGGGCGCCGGGCGCTCGTCTGCACGTCCGCTCTCTGCGCTGTGCGCGTGGCCCTACACGGGCGACGCCTGGGGCCTGCGGCGCCGCGCCCGGGGCCATGCATATGCAGCGGGACCTCCGCATGTAGCACATCGCCCCGGCCACCCTCCCCCTCGCCAAGCTACGCCCCGCTCCGGCCCGCTCCGGCCCGCTCCGGCCCGCTCCGGCCCGCTCCGGCCCGCTCCGCCCCGCTCCGCCCCGCTCCGCCCCGCTCCGCCCCGCTCCGCTCCGCCCCTCCCTCTCTCTCTGTGCTTCCCCTCCCCCCTCGCCCATCATCCTGCCCCCATCCCGCCCAGACCAGTCGAGCCCGCCCCTCCCCTCTCCCACCCCCCCGCTTCAGCGACAGTAAAAGGCAAAGCGCGATCCGCGAACACACGAAGCCCCGAGCGGAGGCTCGCGTGCCGGCCGATTTGCAGTCGGGGAGGGCGGGCGAAGGGCAGCATGTGTGTAACGGCGTGGGGGAGATACGGGACGAGGAGGGGGCGATAGTGGAAGCTTTGGGAACGACAGATAGGAGATGAAATATGTAAGATGGAAGGGAGGGGAGGAATGGTGAGAAATGGGCAACAGGACTGGCAAAAGCGAATGACAAGTGAAGAATAGGCAATGAGCAATCAATGATGCAATAGGTAAAGGAAAATGCTTCCCTGTTCCCTAGTAGGTCAAAGGACCGCTCCCGAAGCTATTCAATGAGTCTTCAGCCAACGCAGTGACTGGCCTGGGGGTTTCACAATGAAAACCAAACCTCAGATGTTTAGCTCTTTATGTTAGTCCATCTTAGTGAGGCGAGTCCCGGGGGTATTTTCATGTTAATTTTTTTCATATTATGTTTATTACTGTGTCACAGGATTTATTCAGTATGTCGTAAAATACGAAGATACTGAAATTTTCTTGACAGACCTGTCTACAAAATTATTTAGAGGTAAAGAGTGCTGTAGAAAAACACAGAAGCTTTAAAGCTTTCTGTTTCCTCTCTACAAGCTGTTTTGCAACATTTCAAGGAAGAGTGTGAAATTTATTATAAAGATGGCATTGTAAAAGGTTTTTATCACTTTCAAATACGTCTCGTTCACATTATAAAAGAAGAATACAAAAGTAGAAGGATCTGAATATAAATCAGCTACGAACAGACATGACAGCGTAAAAAAGTAAAGATTCTTTCAGTCATAAGATTCTTAAAACTTGATTATAATTATTCGCATACAAATGTTTCTTCTTGAGAAGATATTTCTTTAAAAATGAATCGGATAAACAACACCACGAATAAAGACATCTATACTTTTCAGAAAAGGAAAATTAAATATTAAATAATTCAGTTCAAATCGTAACATTTTCTATCAAACTTCAGCAAAAAAGGTATAAAATAAATTACAAACATATTTCACCTGCCTGGTTCGTCCACTTGCAGGCGTAAAAAGTGGCATGAAATCGTATCAATTAAAATACCTGTTTAATTATTTGGTTCATTACAAAACTACATTTAGTCATTGTTAATATGATTAAATAAGTTGGAACATTTCATATGTATATATCGGAAAGAGAGTTGAATATTTCATAGCACTAAACCATATAAATACATGTTTTTCTAGAATTCTTCCAGAATATTCTACAGGGAACTAGCTAAGAATTGTTCCAATGTATTCTTCTCGCAAGTAATGAAATGAGATGTTGTTTACATATGAAAACGGACGGACGAACTTAAGTTGTAAATACTGTTATTACATGTTATGATTGGATTGTAGATCATATCTGATCGCAGTCGATCGAGTTCTTGATGGCAAATTCATACGAAAGTAGTAGAATTTATACACAGTGCTTTCGGTCAAATAACGCAAGTAGAAAAGACAAAGAGAAGAAAGGATCGGCCAGGCAAAGGCGACAGACTGAAGAACCGACCAGAAAAAAAATGTTAACTGAGGGGAATCAGCCCCTCTAATCGCGAGGCAATCCCAGCGCTACAAAGGAGGACGAGATTTTCCCGAGCGGCGCGAAAGAGGACTCAAGGGGTGGGGTGGGGTGGGGTGGGGGCAACGGGGCTCGCAGGTGCGTAGCTGAGATCCGCTTTGTGGCGCCGGAACAGACGCGTAGAGGAAGGAATCAAGCCACCGAGTGGTGATAAGAAGGGGAAATAGAAAGGGCAAAACAATCGGAAACGGACACATCCAAACACGAAGGAACAAGCGGAGGAAAAGAAAGAAGCGATTTGCAACAAAAACGACAACGGAATGAGACGGAGCAGTAAATAAATTCAGTGGTGGTAGCAGATATCTTGTGGTACTCCACGATATGAATAAAGAAATATTATTTATTACATTGTGGTTTGATTATTTTGTGCTCTCATTGTTGTGGTTTCATTATTTATTAAGTCATATTTTGGAGAAGCAAATTTACGGCCACTCATAGATTTATGAAATAAGGGGAAAAATTGGAATAAGGGGAGCTCCTGAAACAGAAGATGAAGGGAAGAAAATGAGTAGAGAAAGGAATGAAAGTGTTGTAAGCCTCAACGATGTTGGCGAACAGCACCAAGATCAGTATCAACGAATACTGGGTAGTCTCTCGTTGAACGATGAATGTTGAGTTAAAGCCTGTTGCTCGGCCTGAAGGTGTCGCGCTGTATGGGGACACAGCTAAGGATCAAATGTTTACTGTAGGCGCAGTGGATCGATTACTTCGACGCTGTTCAGTGATAGTTGACGATGCCCAAAGTAATAGGTAATGCCTGAAAGATGCTGATTGGATGATTGATTTATATTTTAGTGATTCCGGGCGCGTCAACTACTGGGACCATTAGACTCGTAAGTACAGTGCATGCTTTTTTTCTCGGGAGGTGGCGGTAGTCTTCCCCGTCGGTACGGCAAGATCCAGCTCCGACATACTGTCGGCTGGCGTGTTTTCCCAACCAGGTATCTCCCCGGCGGGGCATCGCTCCAGCCGGGACCGATCTAAGTTCTCGACCGAACTCCGGGCAGGTGTGGCAGTGTAGTGCATGCTAGTGTAAGGGGTGAGGAAATGACAAGGAATGGGAAGGAAAGATAGCGCACGGTTCGTGACCCGTTTGTTAGGGTACTGCTCCGGCATTCGCCTGTTAGTTGACCAGTGAAACCACGGAAAACTACCGATCAGAGCAGCCGGACGCTAGAATTCCCCTCCAGACAGCGACTGAATTCGACCTAGCTGACATGCTTAGTGTCGAAAATCCTGCATCCGTCGGGACTCGAACCTAAGGCCTGCCGGTCAGAGGGTCTGCAGTGACATCAGTTGATGCTCTGAGCCATCTCCCCCGATCTGATAGATTGATGTTTCCGGGCATTTCAACTTCTACGGTCATTGGTTCCTTTGGTGAAGTGAATGTTTGTCCCGGAGGTGGCGATGTTCCAAGGTACGAGGGTGCGGGGTATCACCGAGAGTTTGTGAGGCGAGGCAGAGCGGAGTAGGCGGAGGGCAGAAGAGGGGGCTCGGCTGCCGACAGGCGGGGCGCGAGGGGCAGGACGGGCGACGCGCCGGATTACGCAGCTAAGGACAAAGGGATGCCGCTCGTTATCCGCGAGCCGGGCGGTGCCGCTCGCGCCCCGCAGCGCCCCAAGCGGGCCGCGCGCGCACCACAGCCCCGGGTCTCCCGACCGCTCGCCACTGACATTTGAAGCGGGACCGCTTCGAACACCCCCCTCCCCCCTGCCAGCCTGCCTGCCTGTCTGCGTTGGTCAACTCGGACGCCGTGGAGTCTACGGCCGAGGCAGCGCAGGAGCCCAGCGCTCCAGCGTCCGTTGTTTCCCTTTTAGCACCGTCTGAGTTAATCCGGAGCCAGGGAGCCAGCATTACAGTCATCTCTGAAGCGACTCTGACCAGGAGGTCCTAAAGGTCGAGTCGAGTCCCGACGATAGTGAATTTTCGATACTACCAATTACCTGAATTCAGGAGAATTCTCTGAGCTCTCATCGATAGTTTTCCGCGCGTTTCCTATCAATAGTAGATGAATGCTGGAACAGTACCCTAACAAACGCGTACGGACCGACCACGATCTTTCACTCCTCTTCTTTTTCCTACCGTCTCACATTACTTAGACATTCTTACACGTGCTTGAACTACACTTCCACATGTGTCATGAGCTAGTCTCGGCTGCTGTGGGGGTCTGCTACTGGAGATACTTGGAGAATCTAATGCAACCCACCGTATATGTCGGCGCCGGATCTCAACATACAGCGAAGAAGAACACTGACGATACATGAATAAAATATATACAAGATACTAGAGCCACTACTATTTCTCCCACTACTATTTCACTGAGAGTCACAGGCGTACACGAGATGACAGTCATCGTATGAAAGTGATCAAATGTGGCACACACAAAAAACTAGCATTGTGCAGGAAAATCAGTTTAATATGACTACGGCTTGTGCGATGAAATTATGTACTATTTATTATTAATTATTATTTTTGAATTAAGTGCTCTTATAACTTGTTAGTCGATGTAATCTTTATGCATATAAAGCAATATACTGCCTCAAAGTTGCGATACTTAATTGCAGAACTAATAATAAATATAATTAATATTTTTCACTACATAACCTTTGTTATACATAGAAAATTCTTAATCACATGAAAAAAAATGTTTGAAGGTATAAATATCTAAATAAACTTGCACAATATGGAAAGCATTATTAAAATGTCTAAGCATATTTCAGGGATTTATTTCCTCATAGTTCAACAACATAAACAATGGGAATTAAAAATATTTGGTATATCTTTTTAATAAAATGTGGTAGATTATTTAAGTAATTTCTTAAGATTTTCTCCGAAACCACAAAGTGTTGAAGTCTAAACCTTGAAGGGCCTGTCAGAACAAATGATTATTTCCAAAGATTAAAGCACCTTTATACATGACGTATAAAAATGTATTGTGAATAACATATGAGAAGAAAATATTTTTGTAATAATGTTTAAAGATTCTTGGAATGTTTTCCAAAATTGCGAGTTGTATAACAATAGTGTATCAAACATCCATCTCCATCTCGATCCTTCTGAGTCACTTTCGGAGACTTTTCCTCCAACGTCCAGAACGTCTTCCTGGAGCTCTCGATGTCTCCCTAGGACCAGATTAGAACGATATCAATCACCCAGTCCTTGGAATTTGGATATTCCACGGCACCGGTAGCTGTTTCGACCTATGCATCTCCGGCTGCAAAGGAGGTCAGTAAGTTCGGGAAAGGGAATGATTTACGGTGGCGGTTCATTTTTTAAAACTTCGCGTCGCGATCGAACTGCTCCGTCTGGCTGCGCGCTGGCCGTTGGAATCTCAAGACAACGCTGCTCTATTTTCGAAGCGTTTTTCTTCAGTCGTGACCCACTCTTCTTGGCTCCGGTTATTACATCTCTGCAGGCTCTCCTTCCTTAAGCCGTGTCATGGTATTTTGTCTAGTTGTTCGTTGCCTCAATGGCGCCATCAATTCATCTCTGTCTCCGCCGAACTTTCTCCCTCCTACACTACGTCTAACAGAATTTAAACTCTATATCGTGGCGTTCTCCAGCAAATCGTGTCTCATAAAATGACCAAAGTACTTCTTTGCTTATAGAATGTGGCACTGTACGTGCAAGGAGGATGAATTTCACTCAGAACTGATTTGTTTGATATCAATAACGAACATTGAATTCTTACCAAGCGTTTGAAACACAATTCCAACTTTTTTATTTTGGACGCAGCCCTATTAAAATTTAATAGATTCTGTAGGTTCTATATTAGATATAAGAATATATCGATATAAGAATCACTGCGCCGAACTATGTGAGTGATAACATTATTAATTTTTGGAATTTTCTCCACGTTTGCCAAAGCCCTTCACTCGCGATGTAAGCGTCTATTAATTTAATGGCAACAGATGGAATCTCCATTCTTAGGGCCTAAAAAGATGAACTCTCGTACTTCCAGTTATATTTCATCTGCTAGATGAGAGGCTTGCGTGGAGCTAAACGAACTAGGCCGCACCTGAGATAGGAGAGAGAGAGGAGACAGAGAGGAAAGGGAGGAAAGAGGGGAAAGAGAAAAGGGAGGAAAGAGGGGAAAGAGAAAAGGGAGGAAAGAGGGGAAAGAGAAAAGGGAGGAAAGAGGGGAAAGAGGGGAAAGAGAAAAGGGAGGAAAGAGGGGAAAGAGAAAAGGGAGGAAAGAGGGGAAAGAGAAAAGGGAGGAAAGAGGGGAAAGAGAAAAGGGAGGAAAGAGGGGAAAGAGAAAAGGGAGGAAAGAGGGGAAAGAGAAAAGGGAGGAAAGAGGGGAAAGAGAAAAGGGAGGAAAGAGGGAAAAGAGAAAAAGGAGGAAAGAGGGAAAAGAGAAAAGGGAGGAAAGAGGGAAAAGAGAAAAGGGAGGAAAGAGGGAAAAGAGAAAGGGGAGGAAAGAGGGAAAAGAGAAAAGGGAGGAAAGAGGGGAAAGAGAAAAGGGAGGAAAGAGGGAAAAGAGAAAAGGGAGGAGAGAGGGAAAAGAGAAAAGGGAGGAAAGAGGAGAAAGAGAAAAGGGAGGAAAGAGGGGAAAGAGAAAAGGGAGGAAAGAGGGAAAAGAGAAAAGGGAGGAGAGAGGGAAAAGAGAAAAGGGAGGAAAGAGGAGAAAGAGAAAAGGGAGGAAAGAGGGGAAAGAGAAAAGGGAGGAAAGAGGGGAAAGAGAAAAGGGAGGAAAGAGGGGAAAGAGAAAAGGGAGGAAAGAGGGGAAAGAGAAAAGGGAGGAAAGAGGGGAAAGAGAAAAGGGAGGAAAGAGGGGAAAGAGAAAAGGGAGGAAAGAGGGGAAAGAGAAAAGGGAGGAAAGAGGGGAAAGAGAAAAGGGAGGAAAGAGGGGAAAGAGAAAAGGGAGGAAAGAGGGGAAAGAGAAAAGGGAGGAAAGAGGGGAAAGAGAAAAGGGAGGAAAGAGGGGAAAGAGAAAAAGGGAGGAGAGAGGGGAAAGAGAAAAAGGGAGGAGAGAGAGGAAAGAGAAAAGGGAGGAGAGAGAGGAGAAAGAGGAGAGAGATGAGAGGCCGAGAAGGTGAGAAGAGGGTGGAGGGTGCGTGACGAGACGAGCTAGTAAGCCTACAGTTGGCCGTTGAGAGGAAGAGTGGATGGGGCAAGGGGGTTGGACGCGCAGGAGGGACGGCAGATTAAAGTCCCGGAACGCAAGCGAGTGGGCCGATGGGTAGGTGGTGGTGGGACGTCAGTCAGTTGGGCCGACAGAAAGTCGGGACAAAGGGGGGACGTGCCGATGGCTGTGTGATCAGCAGGACGACAGGTGGGTGCGACAACGGCCTGGCGAGACGATGGGCGGGCGAGTGGGACGAGAAGCAATTGGGACGACTGGCAGGCGGGCAGGCGGGAGCTGAATTGGGTGCGAAAGTTTCCGTATCCGTTGCGTTTGCGGGAAATACGATGCTATAAATCACTGCGGAGATCGCCCGTGAGAGTCGCCGAAAGTCACATCGGATGAATCGATAGTCGCCGGGGCGCTGCTCGCTTCGATGCCCAACGACCGATTGCTCTACTCTAGCGTTTTCCAAAATTAAGCTTGACCGATCCGAAGGCGTGAACGTCAATAAAAAGAGTTTTTACTTATAATAATATTAATAAAAATAATAAATATTAGAATAATGGTAAGAAAATTGCCGAAAAAAAAGAAAGTAAGGAAGGTCGGAATCTAGAAACAGAAGAGTTCACCATTCAAGCCAAACGCACAGAATAAAGACATTTCAATCCATAACAAACAACCTCAAGAGAGCAGGAGCATATTGGAGAAAAATAAACTATCATTTAATTAGTATATATTCCAAGATCGCTCAAATGTTTTTCAAATAAAGTCACGACATTATTGCCACAATGCTATACTGGCATCTAAGCGGAAAATATGGGTTACAGGTAACTGATCAATGATGAGAATGCTTTCTGTGCGAGTTCGCAAGCTGGGTGATAAAATGAAACGCAAGCTGTTAAATTCATACCAGACGAATATACTGAAGATTGTACAATATTGACGAGACTTCAACATGTTGCATCAAGCACGTCAAGTCACTTTGCCTAGGGAGAGTAGATACTGCAATGACTGAAACGTCTGCCTCTTCTATTTACTGCACCCGTCACATCCCGCTTCATTGGCCCGATCCCAGAGTTAGTTACACGAGAATAGAACCAGCCTCCTCATGTCCTCTCGTCACACAATACAGCCTTAACTTATTGCTTTTCGTAAGCCTACCAAATTACGATTCCAAGCTCTTTATAAAATCACACTGATACTTCAACGTGCGAGAACAGTTTTTCTTCACAGACAATAGCGCCTCCGATTAGCCACACAATCGTACAACGCAAAACAGTCTTCTAGATCATTAGGAAGTAAATCATGATAAACCTATCACGCGTCGATATTTCAAGACCATGCAGTAAACGGAAAAACACATGATGGAATGACGGTTGATAGACTAGATACGTACGTCAACGTACAATATTTCACGTCGAGTCAGAAAGAGAGCGAAAATTTAACGAAATATAGTAATCTCCAGAGTGAACAGGAAAAAGTCGAGAACGGATGGTTACGAATGTCCCGGTTGTTGACAAAGAAAGGTACTTATATGAGTTTAATACACAAACTGTAAAGATAGTACAGATGCGACAATGCGCTCACGTTATTTTCAGGTTCCTCGGATAAGCAAAGAATGCACATTTACCCTTCTGCTATCATTGTACGTATTTATGGGTAAAAATATTATTTCCTATTCATGTACTTCCATTTGTTGTGTCCTAATTATAAAATACTATTTCATCACACTGTTTTGTTTTTTCAGAATATTCAACAGCAGAATTCTTGAGCCGTCTCCGCCCTCCATGAAGCTTCGTGCTTCTGAAAAAAGCTGACCTTCCTCGATGGAGCAACTGCACTGTGAGGTGCCCTCAGCCCCGAAGCCACGATGCAATAGCGCTCCCCACGGGCGGTTCGAGCAATGGAACCCCTCCGCGTGCTCGCCCACTCGCTCCAAAGGGGCCGAGGTTAAAATTAAAGAATACAAGGAGAAACAAAAAGAAAAATAATAAATTTAATGTTAATAAAAATAATAAATAAAATTGAAAAGAAACTAAACTAAAATAGAAATAAAACAAAACAAAACAAAAATAAAACAAAACAAAACAAAACAAAAAACAAAACAAAAAACAAAACAAAACAAAAAACAAAAACAAAACAAAACAAAAAACAAAACAAAACAAAAAACAAAACAAAACAAAAAATAAAACAAAACAAAAAATAAAACAAAACAAAAAATAAAACAAAACAAAAAATAAAACAAAACAAAAAATAAAACAAAACAAAAATAAAATAAAACAAAAAATAAATCTAATTAATTTGTTTTTATTTTTAACACAACTCCGGTAAACGAATCTGAAAAGGAGGATGCACCTTAATTACGGTGTCCCAAGAGGAACGAGTTCTTATCCCGCATGAATACGGATGATTGTGTGTGTGTGATGATATGGGTAAATTCTATGGTTAACAATTATATTGATATGCGATTAGCACAAAAAAGTATTTTCTTCAAGAAGAGTTAAATACTTCGGTAGGTTTAGGTTAGAACCAGCTAATGGGTAGCTGACAGCAAACCAAATGCAAATCAAATAAATTATAAAAAGTAAAATAATTAATTTGTAATT
Source organism: Gryllus longicercus (assembly GCA_038098605.1). NCBI lineage: Eukaryota > Metazoa > Arthropoda > Insecta > Orthoptera > Gryllidae > Gryllus > Gryllus longicercus. The sequence continues at coordinate 457,628 of JAZDUA010000757.1, read as the reverse complement.
AGTATTGAATGAATATGTCGATCTAGATAGCAAAGTTTACAAACGAGTAAGTGACCTTCACGAGGTGGTTGGTTCGGTTCCCACGTTGGGCATATCTGATTCCGTTTGTTTCTTCTTTCATAATCGGCCTCCTCTAATTCAAAATTTACGTACCATCCGTAATTAGTGTCCTATCAAATCGCCGTTCTACGTCACCGACCACGAACAGCACCTTTCGCGTCCACCCTCCCCCCAGACCGGAATAACACGTCATGGGATAGTCTCATATCCTCTCTCTTCACAATCAGCCTTCTTAAGTGGTAAAGAGGTCCCATCCACAAAGGGGTAAAGTAACTCCGGAAGATTTATCATTTCCAATCAATTTGTCAGACTTCAGGTTTTCTTTCAAATAAATGTATTTTCAATAACTTCATGAGGAAAAATTATTAGGAAAAATTTATTATGTTTGTGAACCTTTTCAAATGGTCATTTTAACATAGTCAAGGCAGCTCTCATCTTTAAGAAGAGATATCAGAGGAGCAAATGAGTAATTATAAGAAATATTTGAACTAACTTGTCATAGAAGAATGGTTCAATACAAAATTATTCTCTCAAAGATGCAACTGAGGTCTTAATGACCGTCATACATATTATAAGCACTATTTAAAACTTATTCTCTAACTTATGCAAGTACATCTGCCTTTATTATTTGCTTTCCTAACCTAATCTTACGTTCTCCACTTTTTTTATTCCCATATCTACATATTTACAAACTTTTACCTACTCAACTTTCATTATTACTGCGATATACGTCTTATTTAAAAACAGTTTTCATTAACCTTATTTCCCTGACCCGTTATTCTCTCCTGCATTTATTTTTTCACCATTATCTTTCAACACTCTCTTTTCTCCTCCATCATTCTGTATGACCTGCTTCGTTCTCTGTATCATTTCTACTTCTCCCCTGATATCCCACACCCTACTACAGTATTCCATTACATCTTTCCATGTCTCTTCCATCCCCTCACATATCCTACATTTCCTTCCTCCGAGTCAACTAACTGTACCCTTCATCTGCTTTAATTAGCAAATCTAAATATAGCTATCCTTATCATACTATTTTCTTTTCTCATTCTACGAAGATATTTTTGTCTTTTTCCACACCCGTATATCTTAGTAGATTCAAATTACTTAAGACGTGGAGAAATTGTGACCAAGAATAATATCATGCCTTCTTTAACATCCAGGGTCAATCACTTCAAAAAGCTGTATTTATGTTTTGTCCAAGCTTTTTTTAGCGTTTTGAATATGTTAAATCTCATATTCGAGCTTGAAAGGGATGACTCTAGAAACTGGTATGACTGATAACGTAGTTATGTTACCCTCACGAGGAGAATATGGAAATAAAAAAGTGGTAATGTGGGGTAATGTGGTGGTTCAGTGGTAATGTGGGGTCACATTTGAAAATATTCAACCATACTCAACTCTGTTGGAGGTAGGCGTTGGATAAGTGCTGAAAGCCCGCGCATTAGAAACAAAAATAACAAGAGCCGCAGAAGCAGCAGTAACATCAATGCTAGAGTGTCATTTCAATAAAGGACATTTTCGTGACTTATTACTTTGTCAGAACATTTTTGAATATTTTCTTAATAATAATATTAATATTAATAATAATAATAATAATAGTAATAATAATAATAAATAATAATAAAATAATTTACTACCTACAAGAACAATTTTTTACTTTTTTCTATATCAGGAACTCTCAATATTTTTCGATAATAGGAACACGAGTTTTTTCTGTCGAACAATGTTGGTTTTTGAAAGCGGCATTGCAATACTTTCTCTAATGTACGTAAGTAATATTCGAAAAGTTGAAAATGGTTTTAAAGTTACCATACATACAACTTCCTGTCAATTTCCAACTAAGCTCCGCTGCGAACATTCACAGCTTTTCCTGGTCAACTTCACAGTCGCTTGAAAGAGGCAAGAGGCGAACCACACGTCGGTGCCACAAACTCCCTGGTGATGATAAATTGAAGTATGCCGTGCAACTATGTCACTATTCTTGACTACCTCGGCTGCAATACTCTGTCTTTCAAAACGACGAGGTGTACTTCAATAATCATGTATGATTTCATGTACTTCCTCAATGTGAATTCTTTACACGAAAGATTTCTGTTATTTTTAATATGTTTTAAACCTCAAAAAGCCATGAGTCAAACATTATTCTAAAATACAAATACAAGGTTGACAACTAAGTGAATTTAAAATATTAGCCAAGCAGCAAACTAACCAAGCGTTTTCCTCTGTCATTACTGTCACTTATGATTACACCAACAATGCAAATAAACTGTTTTAACGTTCTTCCTTGAAAGAATGAGATAAATGAACAGGAAAATGTTCTTTAATAATTAAAGTTTGTAAAAGCACGATCAAATTTCTATATATCTTTCAACTGTCATCTCAACACATAGTTTTAAAAAAATGTAGATCTTCATCTTTCGTCAGGCAATTAAAAGCTTCGATACACAGATTACTATGATTATTTATCCCCGATGATGGTGTTCAACTGATTATTTTGGTTTTTGTTCGAATTCATCTTCGCGCATTCGTTTTGTGACCTGCAGATAGTTTTGGTGACACAAGACGACTAGACAATACACAATGCGAGACATTTTTAACTACCGGGAGAGCAACTCTCAGCAATTGATAGGAATTCGAAATCACAAATCTACAGAGAGTCGGCCTGGATAGCCGAGGTCTTTAAGGCTGAGGGGTCGCGGGTTCGAATCCCGCCACATACCAGCAACGAACACAATTATCGCGGCTCTTTCATTTCAACGAATTCCTTCTCCAAAAATCAACGCTTGGTCGGAAATGCTTCGCGAATGACGCGGCAACGAAAGCACACACACACACACACACACACACCACGTATACTCACACATACACAACAAAACACAACACAACACAGACTTCTAAATGGGCGACGATCGTGCAGCGCACGTATCGAATTTCGAAAATGCTATTGGCGGATTAATTCTCTCGATGGATGTTACGCGTGCGCTATATCGGATTTCAACGTGGGAACGCAGCTCCAATGTTCTAAATGAATATGAGGGCGTTCGCTGTAAATGAAAGAATTTCGAGTGGATTCATACATGATGCAAGCTCATATATGCACATATCTGTGTGATATGTGTTCGTTTCCGTTCCAGTCTCGGCGTTTCGAATGAAATTATATCGATATAACTAATATCGCCCGCGTTCCTCTTTCGTTGTTGACATCGTCCAACTGGTTGGGGATTATCTCCGCGTTAGGACACGATGTTTTAATTGAGCTTACTAACGCAAATTAAAACTTGTGCATTTATAAATTTATGATTTTACGAGGTATGATATATTTTTGATTTTACGAGGTATTTTGTAGAATTAATTAAACGAGTTCAGGAATGGTCTTGTTGAAAATTCAAAATATATTTTAAAATTATATTATTTTCGATTAGATTTATTTCGCCAAAGATCAGTAGAAACTGTAAGTACGTTTAAAGAAGATTTAAACATACACTAATTAAAAAGTGTAAAAATGCTCTTCAATTACAATCAAGTGCGCTGGTGGAATATTAGCCCCATCTTCAGTAACAATACGTCACGAAATGTAAATGATTGAGTATACAACACATTTCCCAACACGAGTTCGTACATCTTGTTTCGCATCAGTAATGTAAAAGAACCCCCATAGGAGAATGTGTGTCCAGAAAATGTCTCACTAAATTGATGCATTAGCACGAGAAAGAGGTATAATCATATTATTCCCTAGCCTACAAACACACGAAAACAGGTGATAAATAAAACAATTTTAATATGAGAACGCCGAGTGAGATAATATCTTAAGAATGTGGATAACCGTAAACTGCGGTTTACAAGAATCAAAACGAGACAGTTTTTTTATAAACACCTTAATAAATCATTATGACGCATTTGGTATTAGAAAAAACCTATAATGCAAATAGAATCAAACGGTGCCATCAAATGCTATGCTACAATAATTGTGTTAGTGAAATTATTGAAAATATAAAGAAAAATAATTATGGCGGCACAAATAGGCCTGTATCGATAGTTTTCATCTATATTAAGTTTTAAGTCAAAACTATTGCGTTGAAAACAACGATATTTCTAATTTTATATGTATTTGATATGCACATTATGTTCAGTTATTTTCCCCAGCGGCAAAAGGGCCTTATTCCATTTTTATTTTCATTGCCAATAATTAATTTTGGTGAAATAGTATTGTTTTACTGTGCGTGAATCATAATTGTTTTTTTTCACGCTAAAGAAATTAAACACACTCCGTTTTGATCCCTACTTAATATATTTATTCGTCGTTCAGGAACAAGCGAGCACGCTCTGCTATCTCTCGATTTTCCGTATTTTACACCCGATATTGGATCAGATTGAATGAAAAGTAACAGTGGTTCAGTTGCCAAAGTGGGAAAGCAGACCTCGGGGTTGCGGCTTGAAAACAGTTTTAGTCGCAGATACTTTTTGCCGAAAGTAAAATTATATTAAAGCCGTTGACCCTCTGTAACTCATTCTCCTACTAAACACAAATGAACAAGCAGTTGCCAAGGTCGGAGAATGCTAGTGTGTGTCTTATTGCGAAAGAATGATTCATTTTGTTATGAACACGAGAAAAGAAATCTGCAGCATCTATATTAATTATATATCTATTGAAATCAGAGATTTATTAAATATCAGATAATATATACGGTAGTAATACAATATGTTACAACGCTGTTAAAGTTGTACGAAAGTGCAACTGCGCGAGGACACAGATGCTAGGCTGCAGCACTCTCTTCTTTCAAGAGTAAAAACATTCCACAACACGACACATAATGACAATATTAATAATAACAATAATAAAGGCAAGGGATTCAATTTCTATCCGTCGATCCTCAACTTTTAAATTGTAACTATCGACCCTTAAAACAGCTTCAATTCACCCCCAAGGGGTCGATATCGAAATTATCAGTTGATTATAAAACATTTTGAAACAAGAGCCATGCACAAGCGCTTCAGGGAAAATCCAGTGATCTCTTACTTCTAGGACTGACTTTAAACACGTTGCAACCTTAATATAGTATTTATAGATTAGGAAAAGTTTCATTCAGTAGGTGTGCATTTAGAGTAACATAGCGAATATTGAATTAATTCTTCAAAAAGTTGTATGACCATCTGTGCCGCTGCGGAAAGAACCAAAAGCACAGAAAATATTCAGAATACATACTTTAATGAAACTCAAAAAATGAAGATATTTTGACACCAAATAGAAGAAAATATTGGAATGCATTGGTAAATTCATGTACCATTAGTTCCGCGTATACAATTTCGACAACAAAACAAAAACAATGGTTTGTAAAGGCTAATTACCAGTTAGAACTAAAACTGTAATTGACAACAAAATTTTAGAACATGTGAAGAATTTTAAGAACTTTGGATGCTATGTTACGTATGAAAAAGATGTGTATTTAGACGACAAATTGAATAAGTTTAGAAACACTGTACGTGGAAAAATTCACAGAAATTTAAAAAACTAAACATCTAAAGATGCACGTATAAAAAGTTCTGAAATACTATGGCTGTTTCTGGACTCTTGTGTGGAAGTGAAAAAAGTAATGTTGTAACGAGATAAAAGTTTATTTCAGTCGGAAGAATAGAAATTTTTAAGAGTAACTAGGATACACCCTCCTAGATAAAAGAGTAATGTGGATATAAGAGAAGAGTTAAAAGTTACACCTGTGTTACATAAATATCTACTACTAAAAAATGGTGTGAACATTTGGAAAGGATGCCAAATGAGAGATTGCCGGCATTAGCTCTTCAATATACTCCACAAGAAAGAAGAGATGTAGGCCGGTCAAAGAAAGAGTGGTCATCGGGCCAGGCTGAAGCCTGATTGGTAGAAAAAGATACAGTAAACTCTCGTTAGCATTAACTCACTTAACACGAAATTCGTCGTCAAACGAACAAACTTTGGGTCTCGTCAAAGAACATTCATGAAGGTATGCTAAACGAACAAAACAAAACAAGATGAGAATTTGAAAAATAAACATAATACCAATATTCAAAATAAATATGCTTATAATAAAAGCGTTTCAAAAATGGCAGCGCGCAAGCAACTCAATATTTTCAGGTCATGTGCTCTATGGGTTTCCCCTCGATCTTGATGCACATGTGAGCAGCACGCAAGTCAGCAGACCTTGCGCGCTGCGGCATGGCTTTCACCACGTCCTAATTCTACTGTTTTTTTCAAAAAATACTTCTGCTATATTAACAATATGTATATCATTGCATATAATTTTTAAAGAAAGTGATAATGACGGAGAAAAAATATATACTTCCATTAAAAAAAATTGTGTCAATATTTCTAAAATTACATTCGGTACTAACAAGAAAACATAAAACGTTATTTAACGTAATAGAAACGTAATTTTTAACATAACGTACACATCATCTGCAACAACATGACACAAATTACACCTCAATATCCCCAACAGTTTTCAAGATATTTGCTGTGGCCATCTTCGAATGTCCATTCTATATCAATCGGATAACATTGTTATTAGGAGACCACCGACTTTTTTCAGTCCCTTGGAATTCGTATTAACAAGGGTTTACTGTATATTAATTTTTCCTTCGGCCATATTGGATCCTTCGTTGGGCGAACGGCGGAGCGGGCTCGTCGGGCTGAGGCGGTCGTGGCTGCGCCAAGCGCACGTCACGTGCCGAGCCGCCCGCGATGCAGCGGCTGGAAATGCGCAGCGGTAGGCAGAGGCCGCGGCCGCCCAGGGGAAGGGCGCTGTTGCAGGAAGGCTCGCGGCACGAACGCGGCCCCCGCGCCGTCCGGCGGACACGCCGACCTAGATGCAGATTCGGCCGCGAATAGAGCCTGATGACACGCCTGGTTTCGACCGTTCTGGGCGACGAGGCCAGTGCGCCGAAGTCGCTGTGTCCGAGAATGATAGTTCCGTTATCGAGAACGAACAATATCGGTACTGTAGGAGGGGTGCACCTTCCCCCTCGGTCGATAAGGGCGTAGTCTGTGGATAAGTTCGTAGTTCACTGAAAAATTACAACTTCATAACTTGATTTCTCTCAACAAGACAAATTTAGAGTGTCTTGATGTTAAGAAGAATGATCGGCGAGCTATCAAATTCCCCAGCGTAGGGTAGTTTGACAGCTAATGGGAGTACTTTTTTTCTAAGCACCAAGTTATGGTCAAAGGTCATCCTTAAAGAGAGAGTGAATATTGAGAATTTGAGTCTAGGAAAGCAAGCCAGTGGAAACGACTGATGATAGAGTATATTTTGTCCGTCTCTCACCGTAAATAAGGTAACTCAAGATTTCCAAAGAACGTCAAAGGAATTTTCTCGTACTCTTTATTAACGCAATCTCGCCATCACAAATTTAACGATATTTTTATTTTTTTATTCCCCAACGCTTCCCGCCTGGTGCAATCTTCACGCAGTGAGTCTAGTTTATCAAATAATGTCAATTCATCACATTTTGGGTTTTATGGATTCGCATTAGAAACAGACAAAATTATTTTTACTTTCCATTCGACCTTGAACAAAAAAGTCGACGGACATAGTTTGTTCTGTGATTTACTTGTCATCGCGAAGTTCGTACTTCACTGCAAGATTGTGTTCAATTACAACTTCATAACTTAATTTCTCTCAAGAAGACGAAATTTAGAGTGTCTTGATGTTAAGAAGAATGATCGACGAGCTAAAAAATTCCCCAGCGTAGGGTAGTTTGATAGCTAATGGGAGTACTTTTTTTCTAAGCACCAAGTTATGGTCAAAGGTCATCCTTAAAGAGAGAGTAAATATTGAGAATTTTACAAAATACTTCTCATATTAAAGACGGTCAATAAAATATGAGCTTACCCGCTGTGCATATGGGTTTTCACCGTCAGCTACCAGCAAAAGTCTGTCCTTTGCTACAAAAAGTTAATTAGAAAAGTTTTAATAATTTACAATAGTGATGAATCCAATGTACAAATTTGTTCAATATTTAATTGCAAGTTGTGTTTTTTCAACAGAATACTGCGATACCAACCACGTCATGTTGAAATGTCCGATAACGCAACTTATTTTTTTTTTTTTTCGAAAAGTATTTCAAGTTGCTGAGATGCGAGGAGACAACACATGATGAGAAATAAAATGTTCATTTTTACGTTTTTCCTTGTTTCTTATCGTCAAATAAGAAAAAGTATGACGTGGGAATAGTCCCACCGCTGACCATGAGCAACCACTTTTCTAATACTACAAAACAATTTTACAAGCCCAATGCATTTCACCTAGCAAGGCAATTGGACCATTTTAGAGAAACATATAGATAAAATAAATTTCAATCGTTTACGAAAGTTCGTAATCTAACTACAGAATTCTACAATAAAGCATGCGTTCAGTACAACTCGTACACGCTGTCATTACGGGATTTTATTCCCTCGGTTTTCACGGCCGCCAGCGCTCGTTAATTGCTAAGGTCGCGTTCGAAATCCATTAATCACGCGCTGGCTCATTTACGTCACTGAACACTGCATATCTATGAGTTTCTTGTTGACGGTTTATTGAAGTAATCTAAACATTTCAAAAGCTCGTTACATTTGTTTTCATCCTTCATTCAGTTACCGTTCAAAATGTTCTGTTATTTAATTTTGTTTCTTCTCCTACATTCAACTTACACCAAAGCATACAATCCACGATTTATGGGGATATGTTATATTTTTGTCATGTTTTTCAGTATTACTATCAAGTTGTATCGGAAGATTGTACCGTTAAAGATAAAAATATGAATATAAGTTTTTCTGGAAAGAAAAAAATAATACATTGCTATGTGACTCCTGACAAACGGCTTGAAGCAAGAAAATCCAAATGTTTCGACATGAAATTAAGCGCGATTTTACGTACGCCCGTCCCTTGTGGAACAGAAGAGCACGAATCGATGCCAAGCCAAGTGTGTGCGCGTACGTGCGAGTACCTGCATGACCTTGTGTGGAAGTGAAAATGTAAAAGTGTTTGTGTATATTAAGTGTGCGTGAGAATAAATTTCTGAATATGTATGGCATGAGATTATGTGAAACACATGCTTTTGTACACATGTTGCAAATGGCTGAGCACGTACATGAGTTGGGTGAACTGATATGTGCTGTGGTGTGGTGTGCTGGTGTATGGTGTCGTGGTGTGTGATGTGTGGTGTGGCATGGTGGTAGGTAGCGTGGTATAATATGTGTTGTACTAAGTTAGTATGTGTTGTGGTATGGTGGTGTGGTATGATGGTGTGTGGTTAGGTATGCTAGTATTTGGTGTATGGTGTGGTGTGTAGTGTTAGTATAGTTGCGTGTCTAAAGGAGAGAGAGAAATGGGTTGAGAAAGAATGAACGATCGAAAAATAATGTATGTGTGTGTGTTTCCATGGCTTTACAGAAAAGTGCATTAGGACCCTTTCGTGTGCCTGTTGAATTGTGCGGGTAATACGTAACTCGAGTTGAGCTTGCTGCCCATTGCCCGGCCGTGTGTCTTGGACAAGCGCCGTCCGCAGGCGTATACAGGTGCATACACGCCGGTATGCAAACGATCCCCGCCACGTACTACTCGCCCCGCGTCGCCCCGCGCCTCCCCGCGCCTCCCCGCGCCTCCCCGCGCCTCCCCGCGCCGCCCCGCGCCGCCCCGCGCCGCCCCGCGCCGCCGACGGCGCAGCTAATGGGCGGTCGGTGTCGCCCGCGCCACGCGTCCGCTCCCTCGACCTCCGCGCGCCATCGACCCGCCCACGGCGGATCGAGCGGTTGACGGACGCCATCTTGCGGTCGACGCGCGCCGCCGGCAATCACAGGCCACAAAGATTTGCCGCGAGTCTAAAACGCCGATCGTCGCCCGCTCGGCGTAGCGCCCCACTCGTCATTCCTCGCGTGATTAAGCTGGCGACTCGGGACGAACGAAACAAGAGAGGATGGAGAAGAACGCGGAGAGTGAAACAAGTGAATGGTGGAAAGGAGACAAGAATGAGAATTTACAGAGAAACTAGTTTGTAAGTTTTGTAAAAATTCTATACATTTATGCTACAAATGGCACATGGTGTAGCGACTCTCATCACTTTTGATATTCGTTTCAAGGTAGAGCATTCACGCGGCATGTGGTCCGTGAGTGGTTGCCTGCCATCTGGAGTTGTTGAGATTTAGATTTAGATTTATTCAGTCAAAAAAAATAACACAGTAAAAACTGTATGTGACGTAGGGGGGGAGATTATATGCGCACGTTTTCCTGAGTTCCAGAATCCCTTCCCGTCATTTTAACTATAAATAGTTGAAAGATGAATAAAATTTTAACTTACATAAATAACAATAAATTTTTAAACATAAATTTTAAAAATCGCAAGATTAGCAATATTTGAAAAAAAGTTTTTTTCGTTTCTGAGTTACAAAAAACCTATTTGCATCGGTATACGAATTGCAAGTATGATTTTTCTGCATTGCTAACAAAATAGCAACTCGTCCTTACCTTTACCTTTACCTTTACCTTTACCATTTCAAGCAAAAGGAGAGTTCAACAAAACGTGCGCATAGTGAAGCTACATTTACGTTATACCGTTCTCCTTGGAGCTCATATGGAGCTCGAACGCTGAATGACAGGCCGTCAGACGTGCGATGAAGTGAAGATGTGGACGTAGTTCGTGCGTAAACATCGTGCCCAACTAGCGTTCCACACCGACACACGCGGCAGGGTCCCGAGTTCGTTGTAAAAACAGAGCTCTGGAGAGTAGGTCCTCAATGCTCTGAATGTGACAGGTGTTCGCGCTCTATCGGCGTTGCCCGTTCAGTTCACAAGACGTCCACCTGGAGCGCAGTTGGCGCAATGTGCATCTCTCCAGTCTCGGAGAATGCGATGCTGACACTCGGTGGGTCCGACATAAGGAAAGAAAGGGTGCTTTAACCGCGTGAAGAAATATTCACCTCATCCGCGCCGCATTACACTCGTGGTCAGTTGAATAACTAAATTAATTGGATTGTTGGTGATGTAGATACCTTTTTATTATGATAAATGACTAAAGATATTGTCTGGTATCAATTTTAATCAACTTATGATCATTTCGATCGCGTTGCGATCATCATCAGAGCTAAAATGTAATACAAATATTATACAAATATTATTAAATACAAATATTATTAACAGGTTGTAGGTAACAGGTTATTGTACGGTACCCAGCTGCCGACCGGCTGTGTTCTTAAACAAGACACACGCCCAAAAATTCGCAGAACTTTGTTTTCGGCCCAGAAGCTGCAAGGTATGTACGACCCAGTTTGCTTATGTATCTTGCATACAATAACCTGTTACCTACAACCTGTTAATAATATTTGTATTTAATAATATTTGTATAATATTTGTATTACATTTTAGCTCTGATGATGATCGCAACGCGATCGAAATGATCATAAGTTGATTAAAATTGATACCAGACAATATCTTTAGTCATTTATCATGAATAACTAAAATTGAGAATTCTTGGAAATGCGTTAATCAACCATCAATCGTGCCAAGTCTGTTGAGAACGGGTTGGAGTTATTGGTGACAAGTATTTAAGTGTTGTCACTTTCTACTCATCACATATTGATTTGTGTTTCAAGAACCTAGGAACAATTCTGCTTATTCCATATACTGCATAGAAAGTATTATTATATATACAGCCACCAATTTACTTTTTCCAGAAGGAAAAACAATGTCACTTTAAATTATTTCGTTTTATAATAAATGTGTTATTTAGTTACTTTGTAAACAGTCTCTAGCACAAGACTGCACAATGATTTGACACAAGCTTTCTCTCACAGAACTCAACTTATTCTACGATGATCATCAAAAATTCCATTAAGAATTAATAAAATGTTTGGAAATCAATAGTAAAATAAATTGAATGCTAATATCATAGGTATATATTTTTTGTTCTCTATAAGTAAATGAACCAACGTTTAAAATTCCAATATTCTCATATGTTCATTTGTTAACACCAACTAGATAAAGCACTTGAAATAGACAAAATATCAGTCACAATATCAGGTTATTTGCTAAACAGGAAAAGCTAGAGAAAACAGACTTAACTAACAGTGACAAAATCGGACAAAAACCTAAAATTATCCACGTTGTGTGGGTGACAATGATACCGTTCCTTCTAAAAAAAAAAATAAAAACACTCACCCTCAAATCATTTGTCCTTTTGTTCTCTCACAGCTTTATACTCATTCAACAGCAATCATTACGGAGACTGAAATACGACGTATGTACATTACATTCAAACTCATATCACGGAATATATTCAGCGTTCAATCACCACGTTTGCTCCACTCAATAGGCTTCTACTCATTGCGAAACTCGTGTTCAAGAGATTCAAGAGATTAGAATGAACAGATTGGCACGAAACGAGTCCGCCATCAGACTCATAGCTCGTTCGCTTCCCGAAGTCAAGCGCTAACGGCTCGACATTGCAATTAAGCCACTTCCCTTCGGAAATCTGAATTGATCGTATCAGAGGGTTATGCAATTTTAATGCGACCTCAAAGTCATGGGTGATAAATGAATGGACTGTTGGCTGAAAAGAGCTGTTGAAAAGATCAAGAAAAGGTATTCGCTCTATCAGTAGTAACAATCGAGACATTATATCTACGGTATGAATCAAATCACAATAAACAAATACATTTTTATTGGACGTTAATTATTTTGCGAATTTACACTTGCATGAGAAATCCGAAACAATAATTGAAAATGAGTACCATTTTCTAACATACGCCTACATTACAGCACTTTCTAAGCGAATACTGCTTGTCATTAAAGATTAATTAGGTATAGTCAACTTCATAAATTTATAGCGACAAAAACCATTTATAAAGGAAGGAGTTATAATATATTGATTTTCTGTAGAAAGTAAAGATGTATTACATCTTTAGTAAGTCATTTATATTTGTACATTATGATTTTCTTGAGATTAGACGGTGAAAAGAAATAAATATATCGTTAAGAAATTAAAAGTATAATTTAGTAATTGTAAAAATAACAGACTAAATTGATATTGTCAAAGTATTTAACGCAGAAGATAGACCATGTAAACCTGTTGTGCCTTTCAGAAATGAAAAATAAACCTTTATATTAAGTATGTTCCAGAACAACATAATCACCGTATTTCCTTTAATATAAAGTTGTTGCATTGATTCAAATTCCATAAAGAAATTATTTTCTAATACCTATTTTCCCAATTTCTTTTTGGTTGAACCTGTTCGGATTTTGTAAGTTGTTTTCTTCAGTAAACAATTCTACGAGAACCGTAGAGAACATATTACTAATCGCCTTGCATTACATTCGGAATATTCGAGTATTTGAGGCAATATTGAATTGCCTCTCAACACCCCTGACCTAGAAACGTAGTATTCAAATACACAGATCCATGCTCATCATCACGTTGTGACATGAGATTGCCCTTATTGATTTAATCCGCACTCAGGACGTTGCTTTGCTGAGTGTCTTTAGCAGTTGTTATTCTACTGAGAGACATGGAGAGAGGGAAGAGTTTAATACAGCAAAAGGGCAGGTAGAAAACACGTGAAGAGAGACACAACAAAAAAAGAAAATTAAATTGAACTGATGAAGAGGAAAATACGAATACAAAGTAGAAAATGTACAAAAGAAGTAGGTAAAAAGTAAATTAAAAAGTCTGAGAGAAATAAAGAAAGAAGATAAAAAGTTCCATAAGTTGTTGAAGAAATAAATTATAAGTGAAATTTAAAGAAGAAAAAAAGTAAAGGACGATCGATTAAATAAAAAAATAAAGAGGAAATCTGTAGCAAGAAAGATGAGAAGGAAGAAACGAAAAAAGGAATGCAGGTCAGGATGTGATCCCACTTCGAAAACGCCAGTTGGCGCGCAGGAGCAGCAGCAAAGTGTCCGAGTGCGGACGTCATCACCGAGAGCGACCTCTCGCGCAGTGGGGCCGAGGGAGGCGCGCCCCGCGGCGGGCACTCACACTATCATGTGATAGATGATGGCGGGATACCCGCGCGGCCGCTCCAGGAAGTTGTAGACGCGGCTCTGCAGGCGGCGGTAGCGCGCGTCCCGCCGACTGGCCCGGTAGTTGAGCGGCTTCCCCAGGAGACTCATGCGGGGCTGCGCTAACCGGCCGCGCCTCTGCCGACGCTCCGTGGACGTCAGGCTGCGAAGCACACAAGCACACGGCGCGTCACGAGAAGAGCACACACTCCAGACAACAGAACAAAATAATAAGTGACGCTCCGTGGACGTCAGGCTGCGAAGCACACAAGCACACGGCGCGTCACGAGGAGAGCACACACTCCAGACAACAGAACAAAATAATAAGTGACGCTCCGTGGAAGTCAGGCTGCGAAGCACACAAGCACACGGCGCGTCACGAGAAGAGCACACTCTCCAGACAACAGAACAAAATAATAAGTGACGCTCCGTGGACGTCAGGCTGCGAAGCACACAAGCACACGGCGCGTCACGAGGAGAGCACACACTCCAGACAACAGAACAAAATAATAAGTGACGCTCCGTGGAAGTCAGGCTGCGAAGCACACAAGCACACGGCGCGTCACGAGAAGAGCACACACTCCAGACAACAGAACAAAATAATAAGTGACGCTCCGTGGACGTCAGGCTGCGAAGCACACAAGCACACGGCGCGTCACGAGAAGAGCACACACTCCAGACAACAGAACAAAATAATAAGTGACGCTCCGTGGAAGTCAGGCTGCGAAGCACACAAGCACACGGCGCGTCACGAGAAGAGCACACACTCCAGACAACAGAACAAAATAATAAGTGACGCTCCGTGGACGTCAGGCTGCGAAGCACACAAGCACACGGCGCGTCACGAGAAGAGCACACACTCCAGACAACAGAACAAAATAATAAGTGACGCTCCGTGGAAGTCAGGCTGCGAAGCACACAAGCACACGGCGCGTCACGAGAAGAGCACACACTCCAGACAACAGAACAAAATAATAAGTGACGCTCCGTGGAAGTCAGGCTGCGAAGCACACAAGCACACGGCTCGTCACAAGGAGAGCACACACTCCAGACAACAGAACAAAATAATAAGTGACGCTCCGTGGAAGTCAGGCTGCGAAGCACACAAGCACACGGCTCGTCACAAGGAGAGCACACACTCCAGACAACAGAACAAAATATAATTAGCGCTTCCCCTAATTCTCCCAGGACATTAGAGAGAACACATGCAAATGTCAGAAGAGAAAACAAAATCACGACATGTTTTCATTATTCTCCAGACTGAACCGAAAATATACGGGGCTTATCCCCATCTAAGTACAAACGCACTGCAAATTCTCATGGACACACAACTGTCACAAAGACTAAGAAAGGAAACAGAAAAAGGAGAAAATAATTCTTAATTGTCCACACTATCACCAAGGTGGACATGTTTCAAAACTGCACTACGCACTGCTTCCGCACTACGGTATGGATTGCACAAACATTGAAAGTGTTATTGAATTGATAGAAACATAGCCCAAGATATGTGTACTTTATGTAAGAATAAAGCCTCATTCGCATGAGCATTGACGATTGTTGTCACTTGTACTTGTAATTCAATTCTTAAGTAAAAGGATGGGCAAGGAATTAAGGATCAAAGGTAACTTGCGCAGATTTAAACTTCTTCCTTCACATACGGGTTTTACTAGGTTTTATGAAAATCAGAACGAAAAGAAGGATCAAGAACTTAATCGTTTACTCTCATTCTTTTACAAACCCGTCAGTAACCTGAGTTATGATTCCCATTCCTTCGCCTTTTCGCTACCTACTGATTTTCAAGTAGCAAAAATTAGTAACATTAAAATAGCACATTTACTGATAACCCATCAGACAACTCTCACAAAACTGCTCCAGCGGTCTATCTCTTCATAATCACACACAAACATTAACATATATACAGAAAAATACTCATAATTTAACTCCTAACCAAAGTTAGTAAAATGGGAATACTTTCTGCAAGAGAAGATTAAAAAAGGGGACAAAATGATGGTCATTTATTTTATAAAATATTTTTTGCTAAGTATACAATTTATATAAAACAAACGACGTATTGGGATAACGTAATGTATAGACGCAAGGCACCACTGTTCTTGAAGCCGTGGAAAGCAGGCAAGTTGGGAGAGTGGTGGTTAACTTGTGAGCTGATGCCGGAGAGCAGATACCAAGGCAAGAACATAGTATGGAGATTATTTTGGTCACCGCAGGGCACAATAGACATCCATGATTATCATCGCACTCTAGTTACATGGTATGGCAGTGTAACAAGAAAGAACTTCGGTGTTAAAGTTCGACACGTGCCAGGGTCGTTTGTTCTTTGTTCATTCCAACGACGAACCAATTATTGGAATTGTAACGCGCAGAAGAAACAAACGGAAATTCAATAAGTACCATCACGAGCATTACTGTCTCTCATTACAAACACCCAGATCCCCGGGGCTTATTAAACGTGAATAAATTATTTGATGGAAGGAGGAAACTTGTTCGAGGTGACCCGGTGAAAAGAAATGGTTTGGTGAAATCCTTCAGGAAAGAAGACTGCATTTATCCCACGGCCGAACGACTCCGAAGTGACAATCGTCGTCTTTATGTCGCTATTCACTACGCGTATTAATCGGCGCCTGGCGTCAAACAATACCATCACGCGGTAAGGTTATTTCACAGAAAAAAAAACAACGAAAGTCGCTATTCCGAAAGTATTACGGAAAATATAAAATAGTAAAATTTCACAAAGCTATTTAAACAATTATCACATTACTGACACTAACTTTTCCACTGAGTGCCAAACGAAGCAAATGTTGTATTATATAATATTTTTGTATTATTCCAAGTGCAAGTGTGGAACTCGCGTGGTACTGCTACGTCGTCAATTAAACAAAAAGCATTTCACTAAAGCATTTCAAAAATTTCGCTAAAAGAACTACTTCTATTTTATGAATATACACGTAGTAGAGTGTTCAAAGTGGTATTAAGTCAATCTGTCGAAGGTAAATTGTTTGAAAATTATTAGTTTTTCTTCTTTGTAAAATTAGTTGACTAATATTTGTGAGTGAGTCCGCACTGTTCTATGATTGATGAGTTTGAAAACAGATTTGTAATAATAAAACAATGTTATCAGTCAACTCTGCGAAACATATTCATGACCCCATTCTCTGTCTTTCCTTCAAATTGTTTTTTTACTCTCGATTCGAAATTTATTTTGAATCACCTGTCTCTAATAAATGGTGCAGTGCCTGGACAGCTGAGCTGGCGAAGCTTAGGTAAGGAACTGGCTGTCATTGCGTTGGGCCGGAGGTAACATCCCTTGAAAGGAGTAGGGGCGATGTTGTGACAATATATAATACTCACGTTAGGTCTAATAAACTATTCAAAAATGATACTGTTATTTTGTAATTTGATGATGAAATCCACAAGCTCAATTAAAAGGATTTCGTTTTTAAATTAAACGTACTTGGCACATATTCAACACGGCAACAGGCGATTTTTAAAATAAAATTAACGTGTTAAAAAACGACTGGCGTATTTTCAGTAAACATGTCACTAAATTATCCACGTTACAGGGAGAAAAGGATTGAAACATATTGTTGTAACTTTTAAATAAAATATTTCAATAATGTCCCAGTATTTTTTGCTGCATCCAAATGTTGTAACTTTTATTGATTCGTAATAAAACTCTTTAAATTTACCACACACGTACACCCAACATTCTTGCTTTGAGAAAATAATTACCGGTTTTTATTATTTTCTGAACTCATGATTAACACGAATAAAAACGGAAAACTATAAAAAGATAAACGTAAAAACATAATTAAGAAATCTTTTAATTTCCCTCAACTGCTTTTGAGAAAAAAAACAAAAGGCTTATGATAGTTCTCCCGCAAAGCCCACCCCCATTCCCTGCACGCGCAGTTAGTTGCTCATTCCCTAAGTCGCGAACTAGCTCGTAGGGGCAGTTTCGGGGAGAGATATGTCATGATTGGGCGTTTCCGTCACGTAAAATCAGTGGTGGAGGATCGGAAGAACTGCGAATCTCCCCCAAAACTAGGTTATGTCATTTCAACGTTTCATTTATTGAAGTTAACTCGGTTAACTCATTTTGCAACTCCTCATAAATAAAATTACGACGCACTCTGACAATAAAATTACTCTTAGAAAAGACTTCGGGAACGCAGGTGATGACAACGGCGGCTGTTACAGCTGTCATGGTAACAGGTATTGCACTTACTGCTCGTCTTAAGAAAATACAGGTTTGTGGGAAATTCCTGCATTTGCTTGCCGGGTCGGAAGCATCTCCATCAAATTTTTCACGGTTTGACTAATATAAAGTGACAAAACAGGTTTGTTTTCAACATTTTATCGTTTCATACTCTCAATATCATTAAATGATTTATCATCATTGTAATGTGTCTTACATAAAGAAGTCTTCAGTACGGAAATGAAATTACAATTGAATTACTGATGTACTTGAAAATATTGTGTGTGTGTGTGTGTGTGTGTGTGAGTGAGGAGGGAAATATGTTCTCCCGTCAGTGATCTTGCCCGTGATCTCACAAATTAATGCAGTAAGAATTTTACAATGGCCAAGACACGCTCCTATTCATTTATACACGAAGATTTATGTACTACCTCACAAATTACTACTAATAGATTAACATCGTTATAATATAGTTATATGGACAGTTATGTAATGGTACCGATTGTTCATAATCGAAAGATATACTAATATCGCGATGGATCATGGCTTGAAAATTTGGTAAAGAAAACAGAACAGATGTAGGTAAATTCTCTTTTGTAAGCAGAACAATACAAAGTTGGAACGATTTGCCTGCAACTTGCTGAAGACTTTCCCTCAGAATATCAAACATTTTTAAATTAGAATAAGTAATTTGTAATTTTTTTAGAATGTGTTAACATTAAAATTATTTTTTGACATTATTATTGTTATTTTATATTAGGTAAGCTTTAGTATGATGGCGATAATATATTAATA
Organism: Gryllus longicercus; assembly: GCA_038098605.1. Classification (NCBI taxonomy): domain Eukaryota; kingdom Metazoa; phylum Arthropoda; class Insecta; order Orthoptera; family Gryllidae; genus Gryllus; species Gryllus longicercus. The sequence goes on along the minus strand of JAZDUA010000757.1, from coordinate 438,548 downwards.
CAAGTTTACAAAATTAAGTAATATGTAAAAATTATATGTTTGTTATGTGTGTTTGTAGTCTATAGCACTATCTACAAAACGTTACTATCGAAAATATTCTATGCATTCCTAAGTATCAAAATAAATATTATTTTCTACTGTAAAAACAAAATACGTAATTTTCTTTTCTTAGTCTCTGTTAAAATGTAAAAACCATTACAAGATATCATATCACTTCCCTACTTCACTTCCACCCACCACTTTGCGCATCCGCTCCAGCATTGCTGCTCCTGCAATTTCCGGCTCGCTCATTTGGCTGTTTCTCCCGCTCAACTCTGCCATGCTTGCGTGTGTCGTTTACGTCTCGCCACGTCAGCTCAGGCCCCGCTGTTCCCCGCCATGCCCCGCAACCGCTGCGCCTTTTCCCGCGATGACAGGCCCGAATTCTTCCCGTGAGGTCACGTCCACCTGTAAGGTCTGCTTTTCCACGTCACGATACGCTCCGCTTCGCTCCGCTCCACTTCTCCCCGTCGTGTCACGCCACGCTCCACTCTCCTCATCATGTCACTTTCTGTTTTCCCCATCATGCCACGCTCCGCCACGGGCACGGTAAGCTGCTTCTTTCTTTCCAACGCTCTCCTTTTCCCGTCACGCTCCTCTATTCGTCCTAATTCTCTTCACGTCACTCCAAAAATGCTTCGCCTCCACCCTCCGCATCCCACCCCTGCCTCTCCCAACCTCTCTACGCTCCCCCGCGTTCTGCTGCCTGCCATCCCTCTACTTCTTGTGCCACGCCTACAGAAGCCGTTCCTCTCCTCTCCTTCCCTCCGCTCCTCTCCTCTCCTTCGCTCCGCTTTTCTCCTCTCCTCTCCTTCGCTCCGCTCCTCTCCTCTCCTCTCCTCTCCTTCGCTCCGCTCCTCTCCTCTCCTCTCCTCTCCTTCGCTCCGCTCCTCTCCTCTCCTCTCCTTCGCTCCGCTCCTCTCCTCTCCTTCGCTCCTCTCCTCTCCTTCGCTCCTCTCCTCTCCTCTCCTTCGCTCCTCTCCTCTCCTTCGCTCCTCTCCTCTCCTTCGCTCCTCTCCTCTCCTCTCCTTCGCTCCTCTCCTCTCCTCTCCTTCGCTCCTCTCCTCTCTCCTTCGCTCCTTTCCTCTCCTCTCCTCCCCTCTCAACTGCTCTCCTTCGCTCCTTTCCTCCTCCGGTCCGCTCTCTGCTCCGTCTTTCACCGCACGGCTCCGTCTGCACGGAGAGGCCCCGCGGGCTCTCGGCGCCGCCCGCGTGTCATTTATTTACTCAGCAAACAAATACGCTTAACGCTACTCGCGCACGCTCACAATTAACCAAGCGTGCTCCCCTTGTGAAGTTCCCACAAGCGTGCATAAATAATAAGTAAACGAGGCGGGGCAAGGAGGGCGCTGTCACAGACTCTCGTTCGTATTTATTCAGAGCCTGTGCAAAAACACGCGACGGTGCAGTCAGAGAATATACGACCTCTATGAAATGTACCCTAGTTTATGTCGTGAGAAACGATGCAGAAGTTAGTTTTTTTTGCTACTTAGCGATCTAGAAGAATTACACTGAAACTCTTATTAAAGGTCTTAATAAATAATATCGTAATTGAAACAAATTAAAATCGAAATCCCTTATTAATGTGATCATTGGGCAAGTAATACTCTTTTTCCATTACTCTGTATACAGAAGTAATTTTGTGCCCAGAATGGGTCATTTAGTAAGGTAATAAAATACATCCTCCTCTTGCTCAAAATACTAGAAATAAATAATTTCTTCGCCTAAGAACTATAGATTTTCTTGAATTTTCTTGTTATTTTTCGATTTCTGTACAACATGCTTTTGTTTCCGGAACTTTAGGCGAATTTCCAAGTCTCCAATATCTGTTGAAGTCTCGGGGAGACATCACCGTCATTTGCAAACAATTCCGTCGGCCGGCAATTCTATCATCAGTGTTCTGCAATTCGGTTGGATGGCTGGTTATCTAAGGTTATGACGGCAAAAAGTCGGGATGTATCGCAAGACAATATTTCATCCCAGTTACTACTATTCACAAAGTTTTGTTTTCGTCATATTTATTAGAAAAATTTAGATTTTTTCTTCGCCAATGTTTAGAAATATTTCCACCATCGTTAACTACTAAACCGTTTGCGATATCGAAATGCAATTTTCGCTCAACAAAGCGGAATCACGGGAGAAAGTAATATGCTCTGGAAGTAACCTTCCTGGAAGTGGCCTTCCCGGCACCGACAATGAAACGGGGAAAGGAGAGGGGAGAGAGTGGAAGGGGAGAGGGGTGAGAGATGTATGCCCAATTGCAGCAATCCATGGTCTTGGCACGAAGGATAAAGGAACGAACGTCAAAACCGACCAGCAGAAAGCGAATAAGATCGGACGATGTGAGGTGCAGCAACTTTTTATTAGTGAGAAATACTTTCTAGCGCATCAAGTAATTTCTAACGTACAAATAATTACTTTTTCAGCGAAAGTATTTATCTCCTTTAACCAGAAAATAATATTTTCAGAAAAACACTAGTGCTGTTACAGAAAGTCCAAGAATTTCTCGCAGTTTTCTATTCTCTTTAGATTAGAGTAACTTTTCGGTATTGCCCCACACTTTTCACATTCACGTATTAGCAATAGACACATTACTTTCTCGTACATAAACTATAAACGACTATAAACGAAGTAACCGACATAGTAAAGACAAAGTGATGTAAAAGTGCGAAAATTCAATTTCGTTTTTGTTTTGAAGATCCCCTGATAATGAACAATGTTTTCTTTAAACATTCGCCAGCCAGTCAGTGCGTCCATCTCCATGATATAATTTATTCACCATGCACAGATGAACCGGTTGGTAAATGTTACTTCTTAATATCAATAGTTTTGATAATAAACTAAATTACAATTTCGAGTGCCGGGTAATTGATTAAATAAAACTTAATATCATGATGTACAAGTAATACAATTCCGGATCAACACAATTAAATTTGTCACATTCAACAACGCTCCACCTAACCTTCAACTGAAACGGCGGAAAAGCCTCTTGGACGACACACCGGTCGATGACGTCATCTGAACGTAACTTGGGAATGCCCAAAAGATCTTTCCTTTTACATCTGGTGGAAGATGCGGATCAAACGATCTCCACTGTGAAGGCCTAGCGCGCATATCCATACGGGAAGAAATATAGTCAACTTTTAACCCGTCCGTACTGTACCGAAACGATTCAGGGGGGGCTAGGGTTTAGAGAAAAACACGTGTACGTGCTGAACTATTTACCAAATTAAATAACGTTTTTATTATGAAAATTGAACACTGAAAAACGCAAAATGAAGAGGTCATAACTATACAGACGGTTTTTTACTGTTTCACTGCCAGTGATGATCATGTAAATGACCAAAGTAATTGGTTTGAAACTCCTAAATATAGAAGTCAAAATAACGTTCCACTAGTTTCTTCAAAAAATACTCTATTTTGGGAAGAACAACACAGATTTTTTAACAATTCTCATAAATATTCATCTCAAATATTTTCATTTATATTAATATACTGCGTAAGAAAGCACACTAACCTGGTGAACAAACGAATAAACGCTTCAAATTAATTTTTCACTATGCCATTTTTCTGTAGAAGTCTCTTTATTATGTTTGCGATCTTCAAATTTAATTCTCGAAATTATGTTCAAACTTGCAATGGCAAACTTGCAATATTTACCAACCTCTGGCGTAATTCTGAAGCGTCGACCGACATTTTACATTATTATAATTTTTCCATTTTTAAATCACTGTAATTAAACGTACATTCGCCAAATTGTCAAAAAATTCACCGACTGGACAGCTTATGTTCTACGAAGTTCGTTGCCTGGAAAAATTCCAATATCACGCAGCCACATTCATTGAATAATAATACGATAAAACAAACATCACATATTTCAAATTCCACACGATTTAAATACGTTCGTCGGAGTAGTAAATTCGTACATTGACGACGAGTATTGCGAGCGGAGGTCTGGCGCGTACTGACTCCTTCTCGCGCAAGCACCCCTCCCCTTTCCCCCACCCCTTTTACTGATAAGAGATCGAGATTTCGTGTCCACTACATTTTCTGTCTAGGTTACATAGAAATATAAGTAAAACGCAAGGGAATGAATTTTAGGAGGTTAACAAAGGAAGAGGTTAGAAACGACTTCATCTTTGCAGCAATAGAAGCCATGTAATTTTAGTCAAAGCAGCGCCCTCTACAGACAAGAGTATTCTAGTATTCTGTTCGGAGCCGGTTAATGGCGGGTAGGGGCGAGCCGCGCGTAATATAAATACTTTTGTGTTTCACGACAAAAATCAATCATTTAAAAACGAAATCACAATATGTAAGGAGAACGAATTGAGAAACTTTCAAAACACGTTGCCTCGTGCACAGTTTACTGATATGAGAATGGAAGCTGTTGAAATGTTTTTATAGGTAGTATAACACCTGAAACTGAATGTTATTGCAATAAGAGGTAAACAAACAGATCGCAAATAAAGCGGCAAACAAGAAAAATGATATATTTGTGGTTTGATGGCTTCTAGTTTTACAGTTATATGCAGAACATACAGAAGGAATTCTGAATATTATTATTATAACCACTAATAAAATTGAAATTAATAACATATGTAAATACGGATTAACTAAAGAGCATAATATAAATACGATCTGATACAAACAGAACGTCGATTCAGCTCAACAGTTCTACTATATATATATATATATATATATATATATATATATATATATATATATATATATATATATATATATATATATATACTCTGGTTCTACATGCCACTATATGCTATCTGGCACCTCCCATGTTTTGTTTGCAAAAAGCGTGGCTGCCTCTAGTTCGGCAAGCGTCCACCAAGAGCGCTGAAACCATGGCATCAGCCACTCTATGTAGTATATTGTAGCTCGTTGATATCGATGATTGCACCATGATTTTCGGGGAAGGTGACTGCTTATTGATGGAATTTGAACGTACACGACAAGTGTACTTCTTGGAACCTGCTGCAGGATAAATTGTTAAAGAAGCTTAAAAGGAAACTAGTAGTGCTAAAATAGAAAATCCTTTCCAGCATTACTTTTAACTTATGGAATTTTCTAAAATTCAGAGAGTTGAACGAAAAGAAACCTTTGTCATTTTTTAGTTCCCACTGCTATAACTGCGAAAGAAAGTTGAAGAAAAAAACGTTTTGGGAAAATGCGTTTTTGTAAATTCCATTAACTTCAGGCAAAACTAATGCGGAACATACTGTTTTCAAATATTGGTTCACGATACTTTTTAAAGATTTGTTGGAACAGATTTAATTGCAGAATATCTATGTAAGATCAATACTGTACTCTTCACCGAAAAAAAAGAACCGCTGGAATATACCAGATCCATGATCACTAGTTACAGAGTCATGGATCTAGTATACTCCCACGGTTCTTTTTTTCGGTGTTGCAATGTTAATTTGTTTGCAAATTTTTATTTAAAAATTATTTAAAAATTGCTTACATTGCAATGCATGCAAAATTACACAAAAATACTCATATTTTCGAAAGATAGTACACGGCCGTATTTTAAGAAGTGTCTTAACTGCAGATTTCATTCCCCTAAAATCCTTATTTTCAATGTTGTAGTTGTAGGATGACTGAAAAACATTGAACATTTTTCAACTTAAAAAAAAAAACAGGGATTTCAATTCTGACTAATCACGTATTTTCATATGAGGATCGCTTCTCCTCTCGTCCCATAATTAGACAACTATTGCCTCTTCAGTGTGTGACACCTCAACATTGAAGAAAGTACTAAAACGATCAGTGTAGTATAATCGATCCCTCTAATCGTCCTGCACGCACCACACACAAGATTCACAAGACCGGATCGCCCCACTTTAACTAAACTTTAGCAGCTTCGTGGACAGTCCCGCCCCCGTAAGCACCCTCCAGTTCCCGTCGGCAGTAAAGGCGAAAGAACAGAAATCTATTACAAGCAGCTTATAAATCGTTTACAAAAGACTCTCCACCAGAGATAATTATTCTAATTTTAATGCTGTTCAGGCGATTAAAGATTTGTGAAATTCTATGGAGAAATGTTCAAGTCACGTAAGTGTTGTGCATGTTTTTCCTCTAGAGGTGGCGGTGATCTTCCCCCGATGGATGTTGAGGTCAGGCTACAGGAATTGCCTACGTCAGCTTGTGTTTTTTTCCAACTACGTATCTTCCACCAGCGGGGCACCGTTCCATCCGGGACAGGCTCTAAGCTCTCGACCGCTCTCCCGCCATGTGTTTTGATGTGCGTTTGTGTATGTGAGTGTGTAAGTAGGACCATGGCCAGGGCCCTATAACTTCCATATAACGTGGTGGGGACCATTACAGTGGCGCGCTCTAGAGCATCACCTTCTTACACGAACTAAAATACGAACTGCTACCAACGTTGTTTAAAACATGAGTGGGTTCTCGGGACGCAAACACACGCGTTTAAAACAAAAGATCGCGCCGCTGTTCGCGCTACCTTTTCTTTCATGCGTGTATTATTATGAATAAATGAATTTTAGAAGATAAACACATAGTATTTAACTTCTTTTGCAATTTATTTCACAAATCACTCAATCACCAATTTTTATGTGCGAAAGTTGGCGAGGCTTACCAGCCGCTATATCCAGCGACACTAGCGTATCCTGTAGTAGCAACCTCTAGCTTTGTGTCCAATTTTGATGGAGAGTTGCCGGGCCCTGACCATGGCTGCGTAGCTAGTGACACAAATATTACTCGCGCAACTTTTCTTGAACGATGACCTTGATCCCCCTCCCTTGTGCAATAAACAGTTGAAGGCAAAAGATCGCAGCGGGCACTGATGACAACCTTCCAAGCATTAAAACTTTGTTGGCGCAAAACAGAAGCTAGTCAAAACCAGTTGCTTTCATAGTGCAGAACCCCTGTTCAGATTTATTGTCAATATCGAAAGAAATGACTGAGTCAGGTCCAGGTCCTTGAAGGGAGTCACCTAAAACTGCCGAAAAAGTTAAGCAAAAGATGCAGTTTTGACTTTCATTTCACACACGTTGGCATTACTTAAAATACTCTAGTGGCCGACTTTATAACTAATACCTTCACTCCACCCGAAATCGTCAATCCATCGTTCAAGAAAAGTTGCCCGAGTAATACCGCCACCGTCGGACCTCCGGGTCAGAGGGACTGCAGTGACATCAACTGATTCCCTGAGGTGGCACTCCCGGTCGCGGCACCCCCCCCAGCCGGCGTACAGAGAGGCTCGTTCTGATCGCGCGACCCTAGCGCCACGGCGTGGCTGGCCTAGAGGCTCCAGGGCGCGCGAGGGGGGCGGTGAGTGCGCGGCTGTGCGTGCCACGAGCAACAAGTTGCGGCGGCGGCGGCGGCGGGGGAGGCAACAAGTGCCACGCGGCGCGGCGCGACGCCCGCGCTGGCCGCCGCCGCCGCTGGCCGCCGCCCAAGTGTTTGTGTTGGGCGCCACGCGCGTCGAGTGTGGGCGCAAAGAGTTAGGGCGGCGCCGCGCCCAGCCGCCGGCGGCTGCTCGAGGGCTGGACCACCGCGAACGGCGCCTGTTGCTGCGGCGGCAGCGCGTTTGGCGTCGGCTGAAACGCGCGCACAGGAGGTTCACGGCAATGTTGCCGAATGGAACGCGTGGTCAACACGGAGTTGTTTTTTATATGCGTTAAAGATATTCTTCTGATCGCACTTTCACCCAATGAGTTACGCAAAATCTGTTGCCACTCCAGCGTTTCCGACCGGGAGATTCGAGGTTGGAGTCCAGATTGCGGCGGGTTTTCGACACAAGCTAGATAGCTAGTTTGCATTCAGTCGCTGTCTGGAGGAGGTTTCTAGCGACTACCTACTCTGATCGGCTGATTTCCGTGCTTTCTACACCTAATAACACGTACATGCCGGAGCAATATCCTAACAAACGGGACATGGACCGCACGCGATCTTTCTTTCCCCTTACACCCACAGTTGCATGCATTGTTCTACCACACATATTGGGAATGGGAACGTATCAACTAACATTGATGGTGTACGTTGTGTGTACGACGAATTTATCACGCAACGGTTGAAAATTGTGGATAAGTAGCAGAACTTTTTAAGTAAAGTGTACGTTGTGTTGGTGAGTGAAGAAAGGATCTTGGTGCAACCTGTACACCTGTGGAAGTTAGGAGATTCTGTCATTAATGTTTTCTTTAACCCGCATAAGAATAACTCCCACTGACCTTACTCCGACAGGGAATAAACAGGAAGAAGATCCCATGTTATTTCAACTGAGGTGTTCCGGTTTCATTCTCATACTATAGGTGGGAAGGTCCCACGTGCGTACGAGAGGACCGCAAGAACAGAAAGTGTTCAAAATATTTGTGCACTTGCTATACCATCAAAAATGAAACACAATTTCAACACAATTTTGCACAAAATTATGGTGTTATTGAAAAACATTGTTAAAAATTTACTATTATTTATTAAATATACGACATTTGCCGTCAATTATATTGCAATTTACTATTGGGTCCGCTCATTGATGTTTTTCAGATGTCGTAATGGTAACAGTCAGAGAGTGATAATTCCAAAAAACGTCAGTTATTTTCGTTGTGCATCAGTGAGGTAAAATTCGGCAGATGCTCGATAGCTGTGGATTCCAGAAACGTCGACCTAGCGACAGAGCGAGGGACGTCTCCACGTCTGCAGCGGCGCGGCGCTGGCTGGCGAGCGAGCGGGCGTTGGTTTAGCGAGTTAGAGCGGTTGGCTCTCTCGAGGCGCTCCGTCTCAAGGCGACTTCACCCGCTGCGGGTCACCCTCTGCAAATTGCCCGCGCGCACCAACATAACAAAGCCCCTCCGACTACCCGGACATTATTTTGAGACATATCACTGAAAGCTAACGAAGGGTTTATTAACGTTTTCTTAGCAAATATTCGAGTTACATTGTGTTTTATGAGAAGTGTGATCTAAATGAAATGTCGCCTGAGGAAATGACGTTGATCGAGTGTGCGCACGAGTGAAATGTAAACAGCAATCAACATCCTGGTCTGTAATGCGGAGCGCCTGGAGCTGCACATGACACGGCGTTATAAAGATCGATTTGTTAGTAGAAACCATTCATAGTGAAAGAAATTAAACTCCATATGGGTAGTCACTGTAAAGTTCAATTTAAATGAAATTAGGCGTTCAATATATTAATGGGATTGATGCGTAACTCGAACACGTACAAAACGTCTCTGACACTCCGGGACAGACGGGGAATTTTACAGGACTAATTTTATCTTTTCTGGTTAGCGAAAGGGAATAACCCCCACGTCTTTTGTGGTAGTATAAATCCTATTGTATAAACACAATACTTGAATCAAACCAAAAGATTAATAGTGTATGTGTTTAGAAAAATATTACTATTCATTTCATTGCTACTTTCTAGTCACTCTGGAAATTAACAACATAATTTAGAACAACTTAACCCAACGTCATTTATTTTCACGCGAGTGGCAGCTGGGCTTCACTCGTGTTAATGTAAGGATAACTAAAATGAACGGAGTGATCGCTATGGCTACGGAGTGAAATGCGAGTGGTGACAAGCCAAATTTCGTGGAAGCCTGAAACAAGGCGTTGCGTCTACAACATGGAATTCCATGAACTGATTGCAATTTAAACTACGGCATCTACTTTACTCTGGGCGTCTGGGCTAAGCCAGGTCTTACAGAAGAAATAGCAAAATCGAAGGGCAGACATATAATTATCCACGTGAATGAGGTCACGAGAAGTCTTTCCAACCATTTCGAAATTCTACACTTAAGTTTTTCCGAAAATAGGTGTTGAATGTTGTATTGCGTCGCAAATACGTTGTATTCGTTTTTAGCATACGTTGCATGCTACAATTTTGTACACCGTCATAAAAATGAAACACTATTGCATAATTATTATTTTTATTTTTTCCAAAATAGTTTTAAGTTATATTATATTAATATAAAAATAACTGTAATTGCATGAAAATTATTGTGTTCTGCCACCACGTTTCAAATAAACCTCTCAGATACAACAATACCATACCAATCTACCCATTTTCGGAAGTTTCTCAAATATGGCTTTAAGTTTTTCAATTAACTTTTTTCGGATATCGTAGACATCAAAAATGTAATAATTGTCGTTAAAATATGTTAATTTTTTTAAAAATTTTTCAGTGTTCAAAATTTTCTTTGGACAAAAAAAGTTTGCGTCATTTTGCGTCTATATTGTAGACACAGAATTTTTCTAAATAATTTCGCAAGAACCAAAGTTAAGACACAACTTATCGTATCGTGACTTATCATTCAGAAGTCCGAAGATAATTGGTAATCTCCTGTATAATTACAATATTTCATGTAACATTATCGAGAACATCAAAAAGGCGCCATGTTGTGGAACCATTTCCGGTTGAACAGATTAACACAGTTTGGTTTATAAAACGTTCAGTTCAGGAATGCGCCACAAATTAATGTAATAGAAATAGTTCTAAGTTTAGAATATAAACTAACATTTATTAATACTATCATATAACAATAACAATTGTAAATACAATTCATAAAATCTTACATTGTACTAATAATTTTATTACATTCGTACGAATTAAACAGTTATATGTAATTTTATTTTAATTTTGAGTTAACAAAAGGAAGTGGAACAGAAAATGGAAATAACCAAAAATTTTTCCCCTGCGTTTTGTGTTTTTTTCTTCGCTCCCGAGGTACCTCATCGCCGTTCCGACACGTTTGGACAGAAATCAAGCCCTAGATTAACGTAAATCGCAGAGATGTCCGCCAGGAGCGCTAGGCGCTACTCTAGGAGGCGACGCCCTTTCGCTCGGCCGCGACACGTGCGGACCGCGGGCTTTCACAGAACGAGCGCCCTCAGCGGCGCTGACCACTGAAGTGCGGCGGGGCACGCGGCGGAGAGCGGCTCTGGGCGCCACGGCGGGGCCAGGCCGGTAACGCCCTCGACTGACGCCCTTCGCGCTCCGCCCGCTGGGCCCCAGGCGCCGCGCCGGTGGCCGCGAGGACACCAAACCCAGACCTTCTCCCTCTCCCGGTTGGACGCCCAAAGACAGAAGTTTCCCCTCACGGTTGGACAGACAAAGCCAGACATTTTCTTTCTCGCAGTTGGACACCCAAAGCCAGAAGTTTTCCTTCTCGCGGTTGGACGCCAGATGCCAGATGTTTATCTTCTCCCTTTTGGACACCCAAAGCCAGATGTTTTCCTTCTCCCAGTTGTACTCCCAAAGCCAAATGTTTTCCTTCTGCCATTTGGGCACCCGCAGCCAGATGTTTTCCTTCTCCCGGGTGGACACCCAAAGCCAGACATTTTCCTTCTCCCGGTTGGACACCCAACCCTGATGTTTTTCTTCTCCCGGTTGGATAACCAATACTATAATTTTCCGGAGATGAACTTCATCTAGTTCTTTAAGGACACATCTGATATTAGGCATTGCCGGTCTCTCTGCAGTGACTGTGATCGGAAAGGCGTAGGATTGGTGTCCATAATGTGGCTGATTTGAGAAACTAGGCCGAAGTCTGGCAGTGAATAGTTATAGAATCCGTGTGCTTTGATCGGTAGTTTTCCGAGTTTTTTTTAAGAAATACCAGACGAATATCGTTACAGTTCCTTGTGAAATCTTTCCTTCCTCTTTCTTTCCTATCCTATCTGTTTACCCTCACATACGTGTGCATATACACTTAAATGCACTACTCTACGGCGCATGCTATGATACCCGTCTGGAGCTTAAAGCTTCTTCCCGCTGGCTTGTGCTCCACAAGGGAAAATGGCTGCAGGGGAAAATTCGCCGCAAGCCAAAGTGTTAGTCATCGCCGGATTCCACTATTCAGCGGGAGACGAACATTGTTATCTTCTGTGATAAAACATGTACTAACTGAACTAATTACCATAGTGGTTGACGTATCTAGAAACATACTGTAACGTTTCTCCGTGGTGAATTAAAACCAACACAATATTTACAACAAAAACGTTTATTCGTGAACAATTATACACTAAAATCTACTGACACTAAAAACTACTTGGTCTATTTACAGATATATTACACTTAATTATTTATACACGACTCCGTTCTCTTGATTTATTTACACAGTTCACTTCTTACACACTATTTATTTAAACAGTTCTCTTCTTCTACAGTATCAGTCAGTCCATGCACTGTCCACGGTCCACTGCACTTGACCCCAATTCCCTGCACAGACCACAATTCCCCTGCGCAGACCACAATTCCTTGCGCAGACCACACTTCACTGCGCACACCAGGGTCCACTGCACTGCTGTTTACCGCGATGCCCACTTCACAGCTCAGCTTCCACTGCAGACTTCAAACTGCTGACTGCTGTTTCCCCACTGCACCACTGCTTACCGCGATGCACCCTTCACAGCTCAGCTTCCACTGCAGACTTCAGACTGCTGACTGCTGTTCAACCACAGCACCACTCTTCACCGCAATGCACACTTCCCAGCACAGCTTTCACTTCGGACACACTGACGGACTGACGTCTTACTGCTCACTACTGACTTCTACTCACTTCTTCTAACTGACTTCTGCTAAACTGACTTCTGTTAACTCGCTTCTACTAACTGACTCCTGCTAACTGACTTCTGTTAACTGACTCACGGCCGCCGGCAGCGGCGCATTTATACCTGCCCGGCGCTTGTCCCCAGGCGCCCGGCACATTCTCGGCATTTCCCCGCGGCTCGCGAATAGTCCGGAACCGTCTAGTTCGGGGGGAAGGGAAGGGGCGGCGGCAGATGACGCAATCCACGCGCAGCGACTTCGGCAGGTGATGCAATATTCGTTACAATACATACATACATACTTACGGAATACATACATCCACTCATACATTACTTATACACATATGCATTCATTCAAACATCCATCAATCAATCATTTATGATAATATAATAAAGTATGTTACGATGAAAAAAAAGGGCAGAGGCCAATTGTGAGCTCGGATTGGCGGTGTTCCAACTGACATTTTTGGCGAAATTGAGGTTTCGACACGTTCGTACTCTTAAAAGTGTTGAAATGAAACTCTCAGAATATTTACGGACAAAATAAAGGTTTTACATCCGCAATTCTACATCCTTTTAATAGACACCACCAAACTTTAAAAATGCTCTCTTATAAAAATTTTCTCAGTCAGATATATCATTGTCATTACGATCCTGCGGAAAGGTATCTGACGAACGATGACTTACAGGCACTAACCTTGTGTCAAGGGACACCTATTTGTACTCTTTGTACACATAGCGTGCGGAGGTTAAGTGAAACAGAATGCTGGAAATGTTGACCAATTTGCCCTGGACACGATTAGTCTCTCTCACATAGTAGCTGCAGTGAAGTGCTAGATCTCGGCAAATGTCACTATGTACAATTGAAATTTAACTAGCCACAGAATAGTGTTGTATTGGTCCCGGTTCCCTTCTGCATTTCAGATGATAGTTCCATCTAAACGTACTCGCTAGGAACGCAATGCAGGTAAGCCGACAGAGTGAAAAGGAATGATGAGAACACCTATCAAACCGGATATATAATAATTTCATTCAACACTGCAATAAATTAAATATTTTAATAAAACAGCGTTTCGGAATACTGCAGTAACTTAGAACATACACAAAAGTTCTTTACATAAGGAATATATTTAAAAAAATGCAGTTTAATAACGCAACATGTAAATATTCAATATTTAATGGCGGACGATCTCTTCCCTGGACTCTTGCCGCATAACGACAGCTGTCTAATAAGCAATGACGCACTGATTATTCAATCACGCAGTAAGAAAATATGTGGAATAATATTTTTCAGGCAAAATTATTCCATTTTTGAAGGATTTTTTTCTCATTTCATAGCTATCTAACGAAACGTTAGACAACTCTCACATCACAGGAGTCTGCATAGTTTTATTCCAATTTCTGAGCACATTGGAAATTAATATTATAGATTAACATTCTTATTTCTATTGCAATGCTACATCTAATCTAATACATAAAAATCAACGTTTATTTGTTCGTATTTTAAGCACTGCGTACCGTTCATCCGATTCCACTTAAATTTGTCACCTTATTGGTTGCACGCGTAGGTTATGGGCATATATATTATTATGGGCATAGGTAATGAGAATGTGTGTATATCTGTTGCACATAGACGCAAAATAAGGGAGATGTTGATATGATTTATGATGACGCAATCGCTCCTACATCAAAGCCCTACGCAACCCGCTGAACCCTCAAGTACTAAACACGTTTTCGCTGCATATTCTGCCCCTGCGACTGTGAAATATTGGCCGGAATTATTTCTTGAACGTTATTTCGGACAAGTAAATCGAATTTTTCCACGTCATACACATTACTTCAATGAATTTCTCCATGCCATAGCGAATGCATGCCCAAATTTGAGGGAGAACATTTTAATAATAGGATACTTTTCAAACATGTCCAAACCGGGACATATAGCAGATTTTTCATCTATTAAACGTTTTGCAGAGCGTTGCGTGAAAGTGATTAACAATCACATGGCCACCAGCGTGTGAAGTGTAATACATTGCAATGATGAAGCATTGCCGGGTCCACTAGTAATTTATAAAAGAATCCTAAAAATATAACCAATTAGAAAGCGTTCAATCACTGTCGGGTTATTATTGTTTTGCCCCAACGAAAGAAACAAGATTGATTCGATATGAAGAAATGGAATGTTTTTCAAGCACAAAAGACCTTTTTAAATGGAAATGATGTCCACAAAGAACGCCGTGTTGGATGTAATTTCAATTTAAAAGTGGGAGACAATATAATTAATGTTGTTCATAAGAAACTGCGCGGATAAGCTCTTTAAAAGTGTCACGAGAACCCCATTGAAATGTATAATAAAGCAGACGCATTGAAATGTATATTACAACTAAGTGTCAAGAATGGTTATTCTTCATACAATATCAGGGCATTATTGATGATATTAGCCAGTCAAATAATGTGTACTATTGGAATACTAGCACGCGCTCGCTCTACAGTCGGTTTTGAGAGACGAGATCAGCTGATGTGGCCACGCAAAGATATAATGCATGTGAATAAACTCCAATAAACTTATCAATTGTCTTTGACATATTTAGTGATTGTAAGAAGATTATAACGCTTGTATTTGTTGGCAACGAAATTGATACATTATAGGAGAGAAAACTTTGAGCGCTAAAATGCTTCTACAGGTGGCGACGTAAATTTCATCTCACTGGACGCCAAAACTGACAATAAATATTATGAAGCCTTAACACAACACTACAACTATCACAACAAGGGAAATCTCAAAACTCTTATTCAAAACTCCAACTTCTGTTTTATGGGACTTGAGTGACCGTTGTGTAATTTCACCAGGTTTTTGGAGTGCTACGCTCACCGTATGTGGAGGTGCAAGCGTTCCAAGCGATCCAGGAGGCTGCGGTTTGGCACCGCCGCGTGCAAGGTAAGTTCAGGCAAGGCAGGGCAAGAGGCAGGGCAAGAGGCAGGGCAAGAGGCAGGGCAAAAGGCAGAGCTAGGGGCAGGGCAAGCGGCAGGGCAAGCGGAAGGGCAAGCGGCAGGGCAAGAGGCAGGGCAAGAGGCAGGGCAAGAGGCAGGGCAAGGGGCAGGGCAAGGGGCAGGGCAAGCGGCAGGGCAAGAGGCAGGGTAAGAGGCAGGGTAAGGCAGGGCGAGGTAAAGCGGAACGAAGCGAGGCCAAGCGAGGTGAAGTGGGACGCGGGATTACGGTAATCCGGTAATTGCCGGCGAGCTCGGGTTTACCTATCGACCTATGGAGGCGGCGGTCGCAGCGCGGCGTACGAAGGCAGCAGGCGGGGCTCAAGGCGCCGGAGCTCTAATGCTTACAAATTATGGGCATTAGTCAAAGAGGTGCGGCCGGGGAGGGAGGCCCGTTTTAAAAGATTCCCAGAGAATTGATATTGAAGTGAAAGAGACAATGTAGACTGGGCGTGTTTTGATTTCATTGCAAAAAACCCTTTTCGGCGTCTTTCAATATTCTTCAGACTTACACGCCAAGAGTCATATGTGCTATTACTAATTAATCACAACAATACGAAATAATTTCGTTTCTTCTTTCATTTTATTTCAGGCTGTACATAATCTTATTAATAATCTTCTAATTATAATCTTATTACTAATCCAAAAAGTACTGAAGAAGCAAAATAAAATTATTATACGTGTATGTTGCAATGTGCTTTAACCTAATTTAATAACTAATACTGTAATATAGTTGATGGTAGAGTAAATATCGAGGAGAGGCGAAAGTGTCGTCGCTTACAATCGGCAACAATGTATCCCTTTCCTCGTATCGCCAGAAGTATTTAAATTATTCAGTCAGAAGATATTCACTTCCTTTCTGCATGCAATCAATGCAATGTTCAGCACTAATACACAAAATAAATTGCTGTGCTGTAAGGAAACGCGTAACAAGAAAATGAAAATCTCTTGGTGATGATAATTTCCAGATTATATTGGTATGAAAATGTATGCCCTTAAATGGGCAATCAATTCTGAGCTCCCGATTATGTCTAGACTTGACCCAACCACAGAAATGGAAAGTCACTCTAATGGCCGCCTAAGTTATAAATTTTAATAGTCCTCCGTTCGTTAAGAATATTCGAAACAAATGAGTTGTACATTCAAATGACGGACTCCTATTTCAAAAAAAAATCCTAATTGAAATTATATTTTTCATACTACAATGTTACTACGATTATTATTGTACCATTATTTTTATTATTATATCATTTGAAAGTTAGTTATATTATATTTTTATGTAATTGGCTGCCACCCGGTTATACCCAATTGAAGTTTAAATAAATTTCTCACTTTATATTTAAGTATTATGAAGCGCATTGATCGACTAACGGCCGATATTACAAATAAGAGGCATGACTGTTAATAAACCTTGTCTATTTTCTGTGTTTACTCGCTTAAAAGGCTTCCACCATTTGCTCTACATCTGCCTAATGGCGTTGATAACGTGGAACATTTTCTCATGTGGTGGAGTTCATTATAAGTCCGTCTGCCGTCTGAGCGAGGTGAGGGGCGAGGGGCGAGGGGGGAGGGGGGAGGGATGGCGGGCGCATCAATAGCGACGTCGAGCGACGGTGCGGCAATTAAAAGAACATCAGCCGTATGGTGGGGAGGGGAAGGACGGGACTGGGTGAGGCGGGGCGGGGCGAGGCGGGGCGAGGCGGAGCGAGGCGGGGCGAGGCGGGGCGAGGCGGGGCGAGGCGGGGCGAGGCGGGGCGAGGCGGGGCGAGGCGGGGCGAGGCGGGGCGAGGCGGGGCGAGGCGGGGCGAGGCGGGGTGAGGCGGGGTGAGGCGGGGTGAGGCAGGGAAAGGCGGTGCAGAGCGGGGCGGGGTGAAGAACGGTGGAGCAGGCCGAGGCGTGGCGGGACGGGGCGGGTGGGAGCGTGATGGGGCCGAGCGGGGCCGAGCGGGGCCGGGCGGGGCCGGGCGGGGCTGGGCGGAAAGGAGCAGGGCGAGGCGAGGGGCTGGCGCGGTTGGGAAGGGGGAGGGGGGTAGTGAGGGCGACATCAATCTTTGGGGCTCAGCGCGGATCCTGGGCGCCTCCGGCCCGGCAACGCACATTGAATGGCGCCCTGCGGCCGCCAGGGCTCTGCTCGGTCGCCTACCGCCCGTATTCGCCCTCTCGCCCGCCAAAGCTCGCTCTTTACTTCTCCCTGTCGCACTTTCATTTGCATTCACCCTCTCTTGCTCACCCTCGCCCGTTCACGACCGTTCTCTTCCTTTCTTGCAAGTTCTCGCCCGCGCTCACCCGTTCTCGTCTTCTCTCACTCTCCTCTGCACTCACCTGCTCTCGCCTGCTCTCGCCCGCTCTCGCCAACCTCTCGCCCGCTCTCGCCCGCTCTCGCCCGCTCTCACCCGTTGTCGCTTGCGTTCACCACGCCTATGCTCGCCTATCTCCCTCTCACGTGTCCATCGCGGACTCTTTAACACCCAATCTATCGCCTGGTCGAATTATATTCGGATATATCAATAAGCGAACTTTCACATCTCAGTACGATTAATAATTACTTTTTAAAACTTCATATATTAATCAGTGCGAAATAAGAATTTTTTAATGAACTGAGTATATATCATTATCTATGACCACAAGGTCCACGTCGGAGCAGCGGATAACTTGATATTTTAATATCTTACTTTCTGAGAAAATATACAATTTTACGAAAGAACGTCCAAGAACTTAAACTTTCACAATAATACTTAAATTACAGTAAAGTACACACCAATTTCTGAGAGATTCACACATTTATGATGCATTTCAATTTTAATAATTTATTACATTCTTAATTGCTCTGATGTTAGTAAGTGGTTAATAAGTAAGAATCAGTGATTTGAAGCTAATCAGTGAACGGAAGTGTAAAAATGTAAAATTGTATACAATTATATATGCATTCGAGTTAACCTAGTAAGTAACGTAGATACCTTGCAATGTCGTAGTTGAGATAGGAAGGAAAGCTGCATTTTGCCTACATCATTAGAAGGCCTTTTCTAAACAAGGCTGAAAATTAGTTAAGCAAGTTATAATAAGAACACGTAGCTTATACAATTCTTCTAAACTAAGCTTATATAATCCTCCTTATGTGTGACTCCCTGCATTGCGACGGTATTTTATAACGTAACAACAAAGTACCCTTTGCATTGTCTTGTGTCAGTTCTTCTTGCTACACTAGTACATTCCTCATGTCGCAATGACTTTAGTTCGCGATACTTCAATTATCAGTAAATAATTCATACCTTTATTCTTATACTCTCAATTTCTACGGCCTCCACAGAAGAGACCGACCAAGCGATTCTGACATCGCATGAAAGGCGCTTGTTCAATACTAGATTGTAGAAGCACTTCCGATTGGACATGGCATAGCACGCTATCGGAATCTTATTAAATTTAAAATAATAAAATCTGAGGATGGGAATAAAAAGCATTCGATCTCCACATGTTCCCATATTCCTTCGACTGACTCTCAGCAAAAAGGAATTAGTTTCGGTACATTTCATTTAATGACAAATTACTTGTTTCTCCTGCAAATGTAAAAGTACTATCATATATTGATTTTCTACTGATATTGTAACAGTCAAAATCATGCACAAAAAATATGCGATAAAGGTTTTCATGAAGACAAGTAATTTCTAAAATTTGGATATTCATTAGTATATAGGAAATCTGATATGAACTTATTTCAGGCCAAAATCAGCATTGAAAATTATTTAATTTCAGTAAGATTGGATTATACGCAGCAGTACATAATCAGTTGCATTCAACATTTGAATTTATAGTTTTGTTTTATTTTATAAATAAAGTTTCGGAAATCATTCTGGCAACTCTTTTAATCTCACGGTCTGTAATTGATAGGTACTATCATATATAAAATGTAAACAGTCAGTCACGAAAATAACCTTAATTAAAGATAAACTGACCTATGTATTTAAAATGTAGGTCCGTCTTAAGTTAAATCGAAATCTTTCTTTGATGTTGCCAAGACCACAGGGACATCCCCGAGTCGAACATTCCCTTCCTCCCCACCGCCCTAGCGAGTTCTGAGCAACTCCATCGTAGTTCACTTTCTCTTACAATATAGAGACTTGTGTCACCGCCTTGTCACCCACTGTCCCATCTGCCATCCTCATTTACAGTCGCCGCTCGCTGCCTGGCTGTTGTCAGCCACCCGCCGCCCATCGCCCGCCGCCCGCCACCCGCCGCCCATCGCCCGCCGCCCCCCACTGCCCGCCGCCCGCCGCCCCCACTGCCCGCCGCCCGCCGCCCGCACTGCCCGCCGCCCGCCGCCCGCACTGCCCGCCGCCCGCCGCCCGAACTGCCCGCCGCCCGCCGCCCGAACTGCCCGCCGCCCGCCGCCCGCACTGCCCGCCGCCCGCCGCCCGCACTGCCCGCCGCCCGCACTGCCCGCCGTCCGCCGCCCGCACTGCCCGCCGTCCGCCGCCCGCACTGCCCGCCGCCCCGCCGCCTGCACTGCCCGCCGCCCGCCGCCCGCACTGCCCGCCGCCCGCCGCCCGCCGCCCGCCGCCCGCCGCCCGCACAGCCCGCCGCCCGCACAGCCCGCCACCCGCACAGCCCGCCACCCGCCGCCCGCACCGCCCTCCACGACTCCCCGCGCCAAGCCACTTCACTCAATAATTCCGCCGGAGGTCATGCGGGACGAACGGGATCGGTTATTTGAGTCCGCCGCCGCTCATGACTTCTTCAGCGCAGCGCCGCCCGCCGCCTGCCCGCCCGGCGCCGCCGTCATAAAACGTCCGTGATGGACGACGGCGGCGACAGACACCCCCCCTCCCCCCCGCTGCTGACACAAAGGAGGCAGGCGCGGCGCAGTGCAGCGCGGACGGAGACGGCATCGAAACTCAACGGGCCAACCGCGGCGGAAAGGTACGGGCGAGTTACGGTGCTACACCGCAGCGATTTTTACTCGTTTTGCACAGCACCAGTTTGCGTCACGAACCACGTGACCACAATTCGGGCACTTCCCTAGCCGCCATGTTGTATGGTGATATGGGAGTGTAGAGAAAAAAATTGAAAGTGACATAAAGTGATAATTTTCAACAGTACCCAACCGAAAATAACATTATGATTGTGTCAAAAATGCAACATTTAAAATAAATGTTTCATTTCTAAGTTACCATGACCCATAACGACGTGATAATTTGGTATCTGTCTGCATTTAAAATTCCCGCTAATATATGACGCAAACTGGTGTCTGAGATCATTGGATAAAGTCGAATACGGTGCACCACATCCCCCCTAGGGCAAACCTCGGAAATAAGGGTTTTATTACACGGCGAAGCGTTACACGGAATCGACAGTACTATCGATCTTCTGCGCGTGCGTAGTTCGAGCCTCGCATCACTTATGTGCATCAGCGCGTGCGCAGACGATGAAGGTTGCAGTCGACTGCTGTACGTATGCCGTGCATAAACTGCCTACTGTTCTCATGTGAAGAGATGAAGAACAAGCTCCTGAGACCGGAAATGAGTAATTGCAGGTACTACGATTTCAGCAACTCTAATTAACTCTCTGAATAGATTAAAACGGTGAAGAAGCTATTTACAACAATTGTTGAGGTTATTTATATTTTCTCCAGATGGAAACCATGCTGTGTAAAGCAATAGGTATATCAAGATAAGCTTTTCAGCTCTTACTATAGAATAAGGTCTTTCAGTTCATTTTCGTATTGGTGCAGGTGGGGAGAATATACACGCAGAATTGAAATGAAAAATAAACAAGAGCAAAAATAGTAAAAAATGCATCGCATCTGCGGAAGAAAACACGAGAAAACGTCATTCCGGTCCATTTGTCCTTACTCTTCACCACACAAGACAAAAACTGTCATGTACACCAGTTTTACCTACTCACAGTTTATAACATTACTCACTGTTACATTGGTCATGATCAGCTAGTTGTATTAATTTCATTTAAAAACCTCAAAATACTTAGTGTGTAAATTGTTACATTTCCTCAAAATCATTACAAGTTGCGACATAAAGCAGTAGAAGCTGCCTCACCTATAGGGCTGTCAGCCTGACGTCAACCCCCGATTCAAACGACCAAATTTCTTGACTTCATGTACTTAAGGAAATAGGCTTCGCAACGCCGATTGTATGGTGGTGGTCTTTTCAGTGGAACCATTTCAGCATTCACCTAGATGACCAAGGGAATCTACGATAACAGGATGGCCGGTTCGAGGATCGATCAAGGGCTCCCGATTCCGAAGCCAGCGCGCTATGTCCTGAGTCACTTCGCTGGGTTCTCGTTCCTCCCACTGACCCTTCTCAACCACTCCGCTCGACGCAACATTTGAAGAGTTTGGGCACGTTTCTGAAAACGTTTAAAAATTCGCCAACATGGTGTTAAAGGCTTCGTATGAAATAACCTTCAAATTCAAAACATCCGAAAACAACTCAGGGGGTCTCAAGTTCTTTTCAATAGATTGGGGATTATGAAATTTGTAGAAAATCGACTGAAACGGTCTAGACACTAGAATTGACCAGAGACTGAGAGACACGTTTTGCAATCAATCTATTATTCGGTAACAAGAATCCACAAAAACATTCATTCTGGCACAATGTTTTAGAGAAAGTAATTTACAACATGTAGGAACAAGATATATGCACATTTTCGTAACCAGGGCCCGGCATTAAGAGTTTTTCTGTTAAAAATTCCGCGATTTTCGGGCGCACGATTACAATATTTTCCCTTTTTACGAAGTAAGACCTAGAAAGTAAAAATTGGCAGGATTATCTCTTCTATTTATTAGCGAACGCTCGGGTAGAAGAAGCAGTAATACAGTAAATTATTCATGGACGGTGTTGCATTGAGGCTAATAGTAATATTTATATCACCGTGATTGGAAAATATTCTTAGAACAAATTTTAAAAATATAATCCATATTCTTTTATCAAAAGGAAACCCGTACTTATTAATAATAAACATCTGAGTGAGAATGGCAAAGAATGTTACCATTAATTAACTTGTAAAATTAGTGGAATTTCATAACAATAATGGGTAAGCACATGTAGTACGACATTATATCATTTTAGCTAACAAACGTACTAATGAATAACGAACGTGCCTCTCTCTGGGATAAAGTTAACCGCCTGTGCCTCAGGAAATGTCCACGATACCCGTAACTCGCCGTCGTCTCGTTTAAAATGAATATTCAGCATTTAGGGTATGAAATGATCCAATTCACTTTTACAGACAATTATTTATTGTACAATTTTCCCTCGTTAAATAATGATTCACTTCCATATGTGTTATTTTTACTGAATTATTAACGTCTCTCACATTCAACGAGTAATGAAAGAGTTTTGAAAATTACCGATGATTGTAATAGCAATACGCAATAAATATAATTCGATTTGTCACATGCGGTGTGGATTTTAAACGTTGAAAGCGAATACGGACGTGTTGTGAGGGCAACTACACAAAATTAAATAATAATTGTGAAACACTTAAAAAATAGTACTTTGAAATTATTTAGTGTTTTCTCACGTTCTTGGAAATAGAGTACTTACGCGAATGCCTCTATATAGTTTTGGAATCGGGTCTACACATTCACATTCTCTATATCTTCACATTATTGGGAGTACTTTATACATATTTCTATATATAAAGGTATTCTTTACACATATTTCTCACGATGAATAAGGTGTTCTAGGCATTGAAATAATTCCATATACTAGTTATTTCATTTAAAAATGCCTTCAGTTTCCAAATCTCATATTAAAATATTCCTTAAATGAATAAATTCCTAGATTATAAGATCATATTAAGGCCAAAAAATATTGAAATTTTGAATTAGTACTATTACGATATTTTTGCCCAATATTTGAAATGACAAAAATCAGTCATCTTGGAAACTATTTTATTTTGGTGTTTACGGTTGTAGTGAACATTTGAAATTGTAAACCAAAACTGCTGTTTCCCAGAGGTTTACTATAAGCGTAATCGACTGTATACTAGTTATTTTTAGGCAATCAAATTTGCTGAGAGTGCATAAACTTACGAAATAATAATTTACATGAAATTTACAAAATTAGTCTTCTTTTATTCCATTCCTCATTCCATCCTCTATTACTCTAAATTAAAATACATGTTTCGTTTCTTCTTTTAATTGAGCAAAATTAGTATCCCTTTCTCCTTCTATTTCTCACTATTTCTCTGTCTGTCTCTGTTTCCTTTCTTTCCCCTCTCTCTTCTTCTCTCTGACTGTCTTTTCCTTGTTACCTTTCACCGTCTCTCTCATTCCTCTCTTTGGAAAACATTGTCCTTTCTCGAGAGCCACCTGTTGTAATAAGTAGACGAGGCCGCTCTCTGCCAGAGCGCGATTCTCGAACCCTGCGCCAACCCGTGCGGGCTGAGCGCGGCGGTGGGCTGTCCCGGGCGGTCATCGCACGGCACTCCCACGAAAAAGGCCCTCGGGGCGAACGCGCTCAGAATCACGGGCTCTTTCGGCCCCCATTCCCCCTGCCCCTCCCGCCTCACCGGCACTACCGCATCCACTCTGCCCCCCCCCCCCCCCCACCGACTACTCTACACCGTCCCACCCGGGTGCTCTGCTTCGACCCGCTCAGCCTCGCCCCTCCCCACCGGCTCCATACCTTCCCACGCTGCGTGCTCCCTTCCGTCACGCTCTCGTCGTACCGTCCCTCCCCGCCGCTTAACACCTTCCCACCCCGTCCACCATACCTCATCCTGGACGTTCTGCCCCACCCCTCCGATCGCCGCCCCGCCCCACCCCGCCGATCGTCCCCCGCCTCGCCCCACCCCGTCCCGCCCCGTCCCGCCCTGCCCCGCCGATCGTCACCCCCGCCTCGCCTCGCCCCGCCCCTCCCCGCCTCGCCCCGCCCCGCCCATCATCGCTCCGCCTCGTCCCGCCTCGCTCCGCCGATACCCGCCACCCTCCGCCGATCCCTGCCCCGCCCCCTGCCGCACTGCTCCGCCGCGTAGACTTTCCCCTGACCTACCCCGCCCGCTCTACATCTTCTCACCCTCTCCGCTAAACCACATCCTCAGCTACACACTCCCTCCCCCCCGCGGTCGGCCGCTACCAAGCAACCTCCACCTCGTCCCGTCCGCCTCTCTCCACCGCCTTCCCTGCCCACTTCCTCTCCTCTGCCCCGCTCCGCCCGCCACGTCTTCCTTTGCGCAGTACTGACCTCCTCCTATCTGACCAGCAATTGCTCTCATCACCAGGGGCGTAGCGGCCGCGGATGTGGGTCATGTGTTACATACCCTAACACAATAAGACATTTTTATATGACATTTATTGTAAAATGTCCATTTGTTATTTATTTTTGTATTAAGTCTCGTGCAATTCATATTTCAATCATGGCGCCGTTGCAGATTCGATTCTTCACGTGGATTTACGAGTCCGTCTGACCTCCGCTCTCGCTCACGTGGAATACGCCTCGCCTGTAATGTGAATCAGATGTACAGTGATTCATCAGATTCAGCGTACTTATGACATAGCTATCATGTTAGGAAAAGTTATTGTTTTCTTCGGTGTTTGTAAGATTAATTTATTATAAGCAAGATTATTTTTTATTATAACAAGATTCATTTATGAGCATTGTTGTTTTATTTAAGTTTATTGCGTTATTTGAATGCATGTTGCAACTATATATTTGTACCCTATTTAGGTTAGGGATTGTGCTGGTCCAATGGAGAAGGGTATATGCCGGAGCAATGCACGTCTTTGAGGTGGAATGGGGAGCACAACGCGATCCAACGCACTTATAATTATGGAATCGTATTGTGTTGCCGTGAACAAATTGAAAACAAGAAGTATACAGACTATCATTCTCTGAAGAGAAAAAATATAATTAAAGAAGGCCCAAAATCCAACAGTCATTCATTACGAACAATAAAAAATGACATACATTTGAATAACAAAATTTATGAGGAAGGATCGTGGATTTGCGGTGGTAAGGATCTTAAAAAAACTCTCTTGGTGATCTTCTATTCTCAAACACAAAATGTGTTAAATTTCAATAGTTATGCTGTTTCACAATAATGTTTACAAAGCTCTAAAGACACATATTAAAACCTCATACACAGGTGAATAACGAATATTTAGGAGTTTTAAATTATTTTTTTATTTCTCGCGTTTCATACCCTAAACCAAAAACCAGGCTACGCCACTGCTTTACACCCATTGGCCACCGCAGACGCCAAAGCACTTCTGTGTGTCATTGCAACCACTATTAAGCGCCTCGCCACTACCTCATCACTTCCTTTCCTTCCTCCGCGGACTTCTTCCGCAGCCCTCCGAACCACCAGCGTCGCCACCTCCGCCGTCACCGCCAGCATTTAGTTGATTGCCGTTGAGTTGCGTCCATGGCGGCGGTCGCGGCCGCCTTTCACTGGCGACGGTTGGGCCCCGTTTCGAAAATCGATCTCCCGGCCACGGCGCTCATCGAAAAGCGGCAGACGAGGTAGCGGCGAGGGGAGTAGTGCTGGTGTGACGGCGGTTGTCACGGTGTTAGGGTTGTGGGAGGCAGCGGCGTGGCGTGACAAAACGATATGGGCAGGCAGCGGCAGCAAGAGCGGTAAATTTACTTTCCCACTACAGCTTACGTAGTAAAACATATTTTATTGTAATGCTGCGAAAAATAACTGCGAATTTTCAGCAGAAAAACTCTTATTGTTGGACCCTAGTAACAAAAAAGTGGATAAACCTAGTCCCTATTTATAGTGCAATTACTCCCCCTAACACTTTTCTGTCTGTGAACTGAAGACTTTTCAAACTTTTATCCTGTCAAACTATTTAGTGTAAGTCGTGAGTTGTGTATACTTCTATTATGTGACACATATCAACATTTTGCAAGCTTCTTGAACATATAAGTACACGCTGTAAATATGGATATCACGTACGTCTAATTGCATAGATTTTGAACTTAAAATGTTTTCATAAAAAAGTGTCTAAAGAGATATATCGTATAAAGCAGTTGATTGCATTTTTATCATATCCGTATGATCATACATAATGCTGCTCTTTTTTAGTATTTTGAATGATTAGACAAAATGTATATCTCTTTAAAAGTATCCTTTGCCTTATCAACAGTAAATATCATTTCATATATAATTTATAAAAAATACAAATAATGTAACGTGACATGTTTACATTTTGATATAAATCAAAAAGATAAGAACGGACCTCAATTCTCTGTACAGTGCCCTTTCATGTTTGAGTGAGTGTGCTCATTCAAACTACAAAACAAAAGCACATAATTCTGACTCAAAATGAGACTTGTATTCTCTGTTAGGAACATAGCGTTCCTATTCTCTTGTGAACTGTATGTAGTGTGCTACCATATAACAAAGAACTGAATCGAGTCAATCACATTTTTTACATTCTCGCAGAAGTATAGAGAAAACACTCCTATTGTAATGCTGTAAAAAATTATCTCGAGATTTTAAAGGAAATACACGTTTTGTTGCTTCCTGAAAGCCAAAAAGGTGATTTTTCGCTCTTATATGTAGTAAATTACGTTCTCGATTTCGTAATGTAGTCAGAATTCACAATTTATGGGTCTTTGATTCCGACATATTTATTTTGTATTAAGTTTGTGAAATGAATTTTTTGCACGATCGATATTGAGATTTTTCTTCGGAGACAGATAGGCAAAGACAAAAAACACTTGAGATCGTGCAAAAACAGCCATTTTGAAAGGGTTACTCATGATACAGACCTTCTCTAACATACATTCGGACATTCCGCATTTCGGGCACACAATTTCGTGTGTCTCCTCGTCTACTGCATGTATCTTAACCAACTTTGGAAACTGGACTTCAGTCCGAGAATTCGAGATCGTATTGTTGGAATGATTCCAATTATTTTCCTTCCTGCTGTACTACAGTTTTTGAATTTATATATATATATATATATATATATATATATATATATATATATATATATATTGCGAATATTCCCCATTTTATTGGTCATTTGTCTCATCCTTGTGCTACGTTAATCTAAAACAAATCGTAAACGAAGTTTGATTCGAAGACTGCACAGCTGGGCTTTGGTTTGGCTGATTAACTTTTCTGAATTTTTCAAGACGCGAATGCGTTAAAATTGTGGGGAATCAACACGTAATGATGCTAATATTTCCTCTATCTGCCCGAGTTGGACGACCAGCTGTTCTGATCTGGCCTTTACTGGGAGGCGCGACACCGAATGGCCTAACAGACAAGTGCGGGCATTGGATAAAACAAAAAAAAACAACATACTGACGTTTTCAGTTTTAGTTGATGTCTTTTTTCTCATGTACTAGCTTTTATAAACGTAGAATACCTGTAACCAACAAAATCTGAAGAAAAAAGGTGAAAATATCTTGCAAACAAGTCCACTGCATATTTGGTTTCCACAGCACTGCATTTGTACTCCAAAGATAAATATTTTCAAACGTACGTTCCCAAAAATACATTACTAAAATTAAATTCTAGAGAAATCTTGTTCGTTGGGCAAAGAAAAACATTGAGTTCACAGTATGTTGCAGAATCAAAGGGTGCCACGAATGAATGTTATGTATGTAACAACATTCAGGTATTATTAACTCTCTGTTCGGGTCAAAGTCAGAGGTAATAAATGGGAGATCAAAGCAAATGCTGTGAGGTTTTTCCGCAGGAACTTGCCAACGAGAAATGAGAATGTGGAAGCACGTTGCACGAGGAATATTTCTCAGTGTGTGACAGTAGCGTGGATAAGATGCTCAGACGACCAAAGATAAAACAACAAGAGTATGCATCTAGAAGTATGAGAATAAAATGCATCTTGCAAATAAAATATAAAGAATTTCTCATAGAAAAAAGTCAAAATTTATGTAAATCAAACAAAATTGTGCCTTTAATGAAGATCCGTTGAGGTTGTATATGAAGTTAAGACTGCGTATTGACTTTCACGAATACTTTATTATTCATGTAAGCTTTTGTAAAGAGAAGGACTTACTTTTCAAGTTTATGTAATAATATATGTTTATACGTATATTTTGTATATAATTAATTTAAAACGTAGGTTTAGTTCATTTTTTTAATACTAAATGTTAAAATAAATAAAACGTAAATACTAATGTGGTGTGATTTTGCTAGAGATTCATTATTTCCAGTAATTTGCAACTATCGGTATTAAAGAGTCCACATCTTGTTTATAAAGTATGTTGCTTACAAAGACTTACACGATGAAGGTACTCTAGCACGTTGGTTGTATTTTTAGGTTAAACTCTCGGAAAATAAGTTTCATTTTTTCACACAAATGTTTACCTCTGTTTATTTCTTTAATTTTATGACATTACTGAAAACATTGCATTTGAGCACTACTCGTTTTATATTGAACATATTCTTCTTTTCAATTATTACAACGAAAACCAAATGTGCTATATCGAAAAAATAATTCTGTAGGCCAACAAGGTTTCGACACTACAGTAATTAAATAGAGATCTCATGTAGTACATCAAAGCCAGAGAAGCCCAGTGAAACATGTAGTCGTGTCTGGGAGCAGCTATGCGGGCATCCATCACTCCGTTAGATATTTGACTGATGGAAATGTTGATTCCGCTTTCATTTGAGGTGGGAAGAGAGGCAGAAGAACAGAGGATAATGAGGTGGGTTTTGATGCGGCCCAGATTGATGAAATATTCTGGTTGAGAGCACGAACGGTGTGGTAAACCATAGAACAAGGGACTTCATCTCTCTTACTGACAGAATATAATCGAAAACGAAATCTTAAAATGTGATTTATCGTAGCAGGTTGTGATATAGGAGTGATATTGGAGTACACAAAAAGCAATAAAAAATGTTGCTAGGATTCTCTCATTGAATGTTTAGTGAGTAAAATCATTGAATTTATTTTAATGGAAAAATTCGAAAATAGTTCAAATTCACAATGCTAGAGGGCAGCAATCATTATTTTATTACAGTCAAACATTTTCTTCTGAAATGACCCTTTCACGAGGAAATGTCCTTACAATATGGTAAACCTGTCTTTAGAAGTACCACGTTGCATGAATCGTTCTCCTACAAAAATAGGGGCCTAGTTGGACGAAGGAGCTACACGGTACAACCACCGTAATCTCGGACGCATCGAGCCATTCGAAGGGCACGAAGAGGTTCTCTGTTGCGGTGGTAGCGCCCCGAGGGATTTGCATGGGCATCTCAGTGAATCAGAGCCCCGCGCAAAAAGACTATTTGCATACGCGGGAGGAGGAATGCTTCCGCGAATGGAATGTCGAGGCAGCGCAAATAACGGGGAATGTCGGCGGCAGCGCGGGTTCTTGCAATTGAAGGCTTCGTTATGAAAGCAGTTGTGGAGGCCGCGTTTGCGGAGGAGAGACGGAATAAAATTATTTTTTTTACCCGCTGCTTCTAAGAAACGTCGAGTGCGAAAGAATTGAGATAAGAGGCCTCTGTGCCCGAAAACATTCATAATTTGAAGCAAATCGTAGAATTTATTCTTCTAGGAAAAATAACATTTGGTTTTATGGAGCAGTGACGTGCCTAAGATAATTTTAGTTCATTTTCGTCTGCATGTGGCAGACTTTTTTAAATAGCTCGAAGTCAGGGGCTAAACTTGAGGATCACTCGAATGAAATGTTTAATTTAAGTGTTTAACAAAAAAGCAAAAGAATGAAAGAGCATATTGATCAGAGTTCCAAGTAAAATGTAATATACAGTCGCTTATGCCGACTTTTCCGGCCGGTTTCACCATCATTACTTAAACTTTCAGGTTCGTCTTGGGAATATTAAAATAAACTTACGAGACGTTTCCGTTTCACAATACCCTTTAAGGCGAACTTAAATCATAAGTTCGACTTAAATGAAAACACACCTCTCAACTGCTCTTACCAGTTTTAAGTCGGGCTTTTCTTCGCAAAAACAATTAATATGGCGATCATATTGGGGAATGTTTATTAAGTGATTTCAGACATTTGTGTAGACGAGAGCTTTTATAATCCTTCTCCTAAGTGCATGTGGATACGGGAACTCTCCGAATATCTCGAAGAGCTCGATGAAATGGATTTTGTCACCCAATTTTCACCTAGTATCAAATATGATAAAGCTACAGATTTTAGAGCTAATTGAAGCCCGTCTGGAATTTCCACGTTTACTTCCTAGTTAATATTATTAACGAAATGAACATTTCAATATTTTGGTACATACAGTAGAAGCCCGGTCATCCGAACTAATCGGGGGTGTGGTTTGTTCGGATTACCCGAAAAAAGTATACCGTACATTTTCAAATACATCTATAGGATTAACAGACAATGCAACGTAGCGTGCAATGCGAGAAAACGGCAACGTAGCAAAGCAATCGCATCATCACATCGCATCGTGTAGATTCAGTTCTTAACGGCAGAAGACGTTTGCCGACTTTGGAAGTTCCCCTAAGAGAAAATTATATGGTGGTGTATATTACATAAACATCTCATATACACCTTAATTAACAGTGCAATAAACGTTTCATTTCGACAACTTGTGTATCAATATTTAGTTGTTAAGTTCTACAGTAATTATAAAATACTTTCTTAACACTACAGAATATTTTATTTCTTTTGTTTATTTTTCCATCTCGAATTTTGTTCGGATTATCCGAAAGTTTTGATTAGTAGGGCACAGATTAGCGCAGTTCTATTATAATTATCCCAGCAAGTTACAATGTTGCCTAACAACAATTATTTTGTAGGTTATGTTTACATGAACGTGTAGCCACTGTGAATGTTCAAGTTTTACATTGAGTAATTTTGATTGAATTACCTTTTTCAACCTATATCTAACATCTCCAGAACTTTATTTAATGTTTGTTGTATTTCATCTTGTAACTCGTTGCTTTAAAATCGCTTTCAATATTCTCTCACACATCATTTTTTGTGGTTTGTTCATCCATTTGTAACTTTATTTTCTGTAATATAAATGTACTTTCTCATACATTCAATGTGTTCTTCTTTCTCTGAAGATGAAGATTTCGTACGTCTCTCTCGTTTCCCCGTTACGGAAAATTAATAAAAAGAACCTCTCTGCACTTAAGTACAAAGCATAACCAAAACAATCAAGGTTGGGTGTGGTCACTGCATTGTTACCAGAGTCCAGCATTACCAAGCAATCCTTGGATGCATTTATATTTTACTAAGCATTGGTTAAAATACGGTGGAGAAACGACGAACAACAAAGCATGACTTAAAGAGAGTCTTAAAATTAAGAATGACTTTACTCAGTCTTACTTAAAAAGTATTTGGTGAAACTGGCCGTTAGGATCGTATGAACCTCTGCCAGTAGAGCTCCCACAGACCTGCCGTCAGGGGCTAGCTGCGAGGAGAGGGGGCGACTGAAATTTTATAAGTCCCCTAACCGTTTTGCAGGTAGCAGATTGCTGGAGGTTACTTTAGAGCGCACTGAAAACATCGTGTGTAGTGAGGAAATGCCTACGAAAATGGTACATTGTCATTGAGTTGTCTGTTCTAGCGTACAGTACACTCTCTCTTTAAATTATGAGATATTTATATACATACAAGTCCATGTCGTTAACAAGGAAATTATATCGATTATACTAGTTTCACCTAGTTTAGATCCCTGGTCACGAGTGTTGCATTAAATAATGCGCCTCGTAGAATAACACTGGGTCTTAAGTGAGAGCTTGGTGTGTTAATTGATAACGAGCGTTACTTCCCGCGTCCAACGCGCGTCAATGTAACTCTCGTGTGACACATGCCTCAGAAATGATATAAGAACTCAATTATTTCCTCTTGAATCGGGTCCCACGATTTTCGGCGTCGATAATTCACACTGCATGCACTGAATCTGATGAAGGAAGTCTCGTTTATTCTGGATTTGTACTGTAGTGATTTGAGTGCGAAGGCAAGCAATGACAAAGAAAAATCCATCCTTCACATAAACCGAAAACACTATTCTTGTCGAGGAAATCAGAAAGTTGGAACACGTAGTGGAAATTAAAATTACCCATTCCACAAACAATGCTGCGAAAGCTTCGGCGAGGCAGAAAATAACCACTAATTTTAATGCGCGTGAGGGAGTTAGCCACCACTACACGGATCAGTGAAAAATGTATGTAGTGTTAATGTGCTTTAAATTGTTGGGTAATTCGAAAATGGTGCGTGTACGTGCATACAATAATTGAGAGAAAAATTTACATTGAAATTAGATTCATAAATATTTAAAAGAATCTGTACACGTTTGAAACTTTATTGTAGAGTCCCTATATTATGTTTTTAACATGCCGTGGCTGATTAAAAACTGTTTATGCGTTTGTATTTGAGATGTTGGGAGAAATAAAAAATTAAACTGCGCACATATTCTCGAGCTCGCACATCCCTACCTTACTCTTTCACTTATTATGCGCGGGCAGAAGTGCTGGGCGTTGCTCCGTACCTAGCTGAGAGTGGTAAATCAATTTTATTCTGCTGAATGCTGGCTACACCTACCACTTGCCGTACCTCTGGTAATGCTATTGATGCAGCTATCGATGTTACTAGCAACACCATTGTTGATAGTAACAATATTACTACAGAAAATAGCCATTGTAAACATATTTTTAATGTTATGAGCGCTGCTGCTGTTGCTAATATCATAGAGCCTGTAGCAGTCAATGATGCAATTGCAAATTTCATTGGTAATGATCTAGTGGATTCCATCCTATCAGGAAAGAAAGAATATACAGGGAGTCCCACCAATTATCGACCACCCCCATAACTTCTAAACGGTTCCCAATATCGAAATGCAGCTTTCGCTGAACAATGTGGAATCATGGGGCAAGTAACGTGCCCGTAAAGATATTGTTTGAAATATTTTTATTTTACGAGAAATTTAATCAGCTTTAGTTTTTTAAATAAAACCATATATTGATTTCACTAGCAATAGATAGAACATGAATAGACGAATGCAACGATGTAACATATGTTAATGTTTTGATACTATTTTGAATATAAAAGTATACTTTTTGTCGTGTGATTTTAAATTAAGTAAACAAGATTGTCTGTAGCAACCTTTTCAACTGTCTCCTTTAGGGAAGGTTGCCTTCGTGACGTCGGCACTTTTACGGGAACAGGGGAGAGGTCACGAAGGTCACATTCGCCAAAAGCGACAGTTGCAATGGCAGAGACAGGGAAAATTGAATGTTTATTGCGAAATCTCAAGTCAGAAAGTATAATTTTATGCACAAAATAGCATCAAAATATTAACTTATGTTACATTATTGTATTCCTCTTTTTATGATATATCAATTGGTAGTGAGAAAAATATACAGTTCCATTTAAAAAATCAAAGATGATTATATTTGTCAACAACTAATAATATTTCAAACAATATCTCTACACCATATCACTTACACCATGATTACGCGTTGTTGGGCGAAAACTGTATGTCAATATCGGGAACAGTTGTGAGGGTGGCCCATAATTGGTGGGACTCCTTGTATAGTACAATGTTTTTCAAAAGCCAGGTTGAATTTTTTTAAGTTCCGATGAAGAGTTAAAGAAACTTTTTGCTGACTGAGGTATCAGTTTAATTGAAAGTTCTGAAACAAAATGTCCCTATTCAAATACCGCAGTGCTTTCTACATAAAATAAAATAGTGATACTATTTATATCATTCTTCATATATCTATTTATATTTGTGAAATTCGTGCATACTTCACATAGAAATTAAATTGGAGACAACAATAACGAAATAAAACACGTGTTTAAAGAAAGAAATAAGATGAAGTATTTAAATATTACCTCGGGTTTTGATTTGTATAAATGAAATATACAGGGTGGTCGTTTTAACTTGAGACAAGTGAATATCTCGAGAAATATGCATCCTACGAAAAAAGTGTTCGAGATAAAAAGTTAATATTATCGTGGGGGACATCAGTCAGTGCTAAAAGTAGCCACCCCCCGCCCCCCCTTTGGGGGGGTCGGGGGGGTCACTTTCATATCTTAAATGGGAACCCCCATTTTTTATTGCAGATTTAGATTCCTCATAAAAAAAGAAGTAACTTTTATTTGGGACATTTTTTCCAAATTATTGATAGATGGCGCTGTAATCGCAGCAAATGCCATGAGTTACCGATTCTGTTGGAAGATGTACCACTTGCAATACGACAGAACATGTGGTTTCAACATGATGGTTGTCCGGCACATTACGCCGCAATAGCCCGAGAAGTATTAAATCGCGAATTCAGTGGTCGTTGGATCGGTAGAGGGGGTCCAGTAAATTGGCCTCCTAGATCACCAGATCTTACGTCGCCGGATTTTTTTCTGTGGGGTTACCTTAAAGACAAAGTGTATGCAGAAGTACCTACAACTCGACAAAACATGATAGAACGTATCAGAAATGCTTGCTTAAAAATTACACCGGATATGCTTTCGAGTTGTGTAGCTGCATTTGAAGCTCGAATTAATAAATGTATCGAAATGGAAGGCGGACATTTTGAGCATTTGTTGTGAACTACAAAAGAGGCAAGGGGCTTCCCGAAGTTAAGCACCCCAATGGTGAGAGGCAAGGGGACTCACCTTAAACCAGCACCCCGATGGTGAGAGGCAAGGGGACTCACCTAAAACAAGCACCCCGATGGTGAGAGGCAAGGGGACTCACCTTAAACCAGCACCCCGATGGTGAGAGGCAAGGGGACTCACCTAAAACAAGCACCCCGATGGGAACAGTAACTACTACGTCCACGTCGTTGTTCCTGGGTAACGCTAAAAGTAGTTAAGAGCTTTGAATAACATAACAGGTTATTATTTGTTTGTTTTGCAAAAGCGAAATCTAATAATTTCCAATTTTTCGTATTCCAGTCTATTTTTTGTTATTACAACGCCATCTATCAACAATTCGAGAAAATATCCTTAATAAAAGTTACTTCTTTTTTCATGAGGAATACAAGTCTGCATTAAAAAATGGGGGTTCCCATTTAAGATTCCAAAGTTGCCCGCCGCTCCACCCCCAGGGAGTGGAGGTGGGGGGTCATGTTTTGAGTCATACGATAAGTTTTTGAAAAATATTAAACACATGTTTTGCAGTTTTTCGATCCAATGTGAATTTCGCAAGATATGAGACCGTTTCCTTCATTTTTCTAGGGAATCGGGATAAATAGTTTTTTCCGATTTTAGCGCCATCTATTAATAATTTGGAAAAAATGTCCCAAATTAAAGTTACTTCTTTTTTTATGAGGAATCTAAATCCGCAATAAAAAATGGGGGTTCCCATTTAAGATATGAAAGTGACCCCCCCGACCCCCCCAAAGGGGGGGGGCGGGGGGTGGCTACTTTTAGCACTGACTGATGTCCCCCACGATAATATTAACTTTTTATCTCGAACACTTTTTTCGTAGGATGCATATTTCTCGAGATATTCACTTGTCTCAAGTTAAAACGACCACCCTGTATATACATAATATTGAACTTCATTCATATAAATCAAAATTTGGGATAATTAAATAATTTTTTTACAATGCGTTAATCATGTTATATTAGTTATGACGTTGTAATAACGCAATTCTTTATAATACGTCCACTTTTATCACGTGAGCCACGTACTTAATGAAACATTCAATCGAGCACGTCATGCAGCAAGATAAGAACGAGAGTCAAACCCAACTTACAAGAGAAACGACCGCCACCAACCACACCAACCACGTCCCAGCGCGTTCCGCCAGCGGTTCGGAGCGCTGGTCCGGCACTCACCACAGCTCCCCCATCAGCTCCCATTCGTCCATGGCGGCGACGGCGGCGGCGCCAGCTGCAGCGGTTGCAGCGCTTGTGGCTGCGACGGGCCTCGCCTCAGCCGCCGCCGCCGCCTTCTCCGCCTCCTCCGCCTCCGCTGCCCCCAAGGGCACAGAGCGACCCTCGGCCCCGCAGCCCGGACAACAACCCGTCATCACACGGTGCCCCCTTCGCGCCTCTGCTAGACGCTGAGATTTCTTGCCCGCAGGCTCCTACACATTCGGGCGGCTTTCTAATCTACAAAACAAGCCGTTTTGGGGGAAATTCCTGTATTTATTTATGTTTAACTTCAACAACTATAGACCCATGAGTGATGATTTAGTGACAAGATGATATAGATAATGATTACCCAGGTTACTGACGAAAATGGTGGAATGAGAAGCTCTGAGACTCAGGGAAAACCACAGAATACCTGTCGAGAACTCATTTTCTCTTCCAGATATTCCATGTGGATTGTCTGTGGATCGAACCCAGGACCCAAGCTGTAAGTTCTTACCGTTACGTCAAAAGCTCATGCAAAGTCTAATTGCTTAGTACATGAAAGTTTCTAATTTTTTTAACTGAGCTGTGGCAGTACGTTACTTTGCCTTCTGATCATGCGCGTTGTGCGTTGAAGATGCTCTTGGGTGTTCGTCAGTTGAGAGCCGGTGATGTTTCCATTCGCTCGGACACCACCGTCTTTGAACATTTTCTCAGATAAAATTTATTCCCCGCGTTTATAAACGTTTGACGAGTAAATAAGGAAACAATTCGCATTTTGAAAAATACCTGCGTCTCTACGTTGCTTCAATTTTCTGACATTTGAAACCTTAAAATGAAACTTTGAAATTTGAAACTTTGAAATTGAAACTTTCACATTGATCTGTGTGCCGTAGCTGTGTGGCATTGCAGGAGTCTTGGGAGCTATGATTTTTGTGGTCGAGAGTTCGTTGCAGCAGCTTCGATGATAGGAAATACTAAGATAGAATCTATGGTGACCACTGTTAAATTTTCAACATATGAGGTGTAATTTCGTTTATAAATAGAAGTATCTCGGTCTGCCGATGTCACCACCTCATGTGGTCGGCTGATGTGATCCTGTCACCACCGCCGAGTCCTTTGGGCCTCCAGTTAATACAGATGAATTGCCTGTTCATCTGTATTTTATTGCAATTTCTGAATTGGTGGTTTTTAATTAAATGCAACACGCCACCATTTGTAAAATGTTCGTATTACTGATGGTGTTTTAATTTTTTATGTAATCGGAATCCGAATTTTTAGTTTTTAACGCGTTATTATATTTTGCTTTTCTATTTCAGTATAGAAGAGTAACATTTTCTATTTTAGTATAGATTAATCCACAGGGGCTGATGCGTTATCTCTCTTGCAGTGTGACTAGGAGCTTCAGATAGCATAATACAATATTGATACAAACGCGAGTATAATGGGAGGAGTGACAGATTAAATAATAAAATTGAATGATGATGGATAGTGTTGGAATGCAATACAGGAGAAACTGGAAATCTCAAAGAAATATCTTTCGAATCCGTTTCGTTCCCCGCATGTTTATCATGGAGTGACCAGAATTTGAACTTCGATACCCAGAAGAAGAAGGTCAGTAGAGTCCACTAAGCCACAGGTCGCCCAACATAATATGGATTGCTGTGGCTCTGTGGAAGACCAAGTACATTAGTAGAGGTTCCTCACCCGAAGCTTCGTAAACCAAGACATCCTGACTGGAAATTCAATGACGGCAAATTTTCGACCCTCGAATGAGTGAAATATCTAGGAAAGCAGATGCTACACATGGATAATCTCATCCCGCCATCGCCTTCGCCAATTTTGTGCCTTCAGAGGACGTCGACAGAAGGTGTTTTCCGGAGTGCATGACGAGGCAGTTTTCTCATGAAAGGAACAAATTGTCATTTGTAAAATTCCAATGTGTCGATGTAATGATTTCTAGAGAATTTATAATAAGTAATAGGGCACTTCAATAATTCAACAATAACTTGTTATTCAATAATTGGGCATTTTTACACAACGCAGTCCCATTCAGAGGCACATCTGTCTCTTCTTCATTAACAAACAACGATGCAGTAGGATTTATGGACATTTTAGAACAATGCGGTAGCCATTTAGATGAAAAAATATGGAAAAGGTTGACTTATTCCATTTATTATAGCAACTACTCTTTATTAGTAAATTGTTATCAATAATAAAATGCACTTTTACCGTTAAAATGATGTTATGATTTTTTTCAACTTTATTCGCTGGCAAGAATTACATGTCACGGCTCTGCAAGTGTGCTCCAGATTTTATACAATTTATACTGAATGGTGACACAGATACTACATCTCGATAAATTGAAGAAGGTTGAATATAGATGAATTTACGAGACCAAGCGTCCGAGCCTCATTGCACTCATTTTCATCATATGTCTCAATGAATGCCTCAATGTCCTGCCACAGAAAATGGAATGAACATAAATTGAGAACAATTGTGCATTAATAGTGTCCACATGTCTCTTCTCAAAACAATTAATCAATGTTAATAGAAGGTGTAACATGGGTATTTAAGTTGTTTATTCGACTAGAAAATGGATTAACGTAGAACGTACGTCAATTGTCCAGACAATAGCAACCTTCGAAGGCAGACGTGACAATAGTTGGCTCTAGGAACAAACAAATCGATAGTGACAACCCGTGGGCATACTGGCATATATTTTTCTAGTTAAAAGAAAGTCGATGTAGGTTTAGGGAACGTTGCGAGACAAAATGTACTACAGAAAAATTTGTGAGAGAGAGGAAGTAGAGAGAAGACAGAGAGAGAACCAGAGTTACAGACACAGCCAGAAAGAGGCAAGGAGAGCGTGCAAAAGAGAGAGAGAGAGAGAGAGAGAGAGAGAGAGAGAGAGAGAGAGAGAGAGAGAGAGAGAGAGAGAGAGCTAAAGAGAGAGCGAGAGCGAAAGAGAAAGATATAATTGAGAAAAAACGATAGTCATTCCATTAAATTGAGGGTTTCTTGCAGGAAAGTATTATCTTGAACACTAAAAATTTTCTACTTAACACTAACAAAATTTTGAAATTAAAATTATTTAATCAGTCTTAGAAAGTTTATGCATTTTCCTTAATGAATCATTAATTTATTCAATTTGAAGGAAAATACAACCATTTTATTTCTAAGTACGACTATTTTCGGTACATTAATTCCCTATTCAGCAATCAGATTTACTTAATTGGTGGCCAAGAGTACTGAAGAGTTTGCCATTTGTGCTGGGGGACGTCTTATTGACACTTGAATATTATCCTTGCATCTGAATGTGACTGGGAGAGGTGACTCAGTGTATTAGCTGATGTCAGTGCAGCGCCTCTGACGGGGAGGTCTTTGGTTCGAATCCCAACGGTAACAGACTTTTCGACACTAGTTAGATAGCGAGGTCGAGTCCTGACGCTGTTTGGAGGAGAATTCTAGTGGCATGCTGCTCTGATCAGTAGTTTTCCGATAATGCTCCGCAGTTGTGAGCTTACGACTAGTCCGGACTGGGACAGAGCTCCGCTGGTGGGAGATACCTGGATGAGGAAAACCCCGCTAGCCAGCGGAAGGGTGACGCAGGATATCGCCTTCCAGTGAAGCAAGATCACCGCCTCCCCCGGGCATAAACATGGACTACTTACGGGAATAATGGCCTTCGCAGTTGTCGCGCCCGGAGTCACTACTAATTAATCAATCATTGTATCTGTGAGACACACGCACTCCACTTATTTCTGTAACTGTACTCGCGGCTGTAGGGATGGTTTACGCTCTCTTCATCTATCTTCCTGAATCGCAGTGGACCACACATTACTTGAGTACCAATTCTTTTGAAGTCACGGTCATCGTGGTCGGTGACCAGTGAATCTGATAGTAACGACAACAACAAATTAAGTATTTTTGATAAATATATATTTTTGGTTCTTACCCTTAGATTTGTGAATTTTTTCTAATTATTCTCATTCTAAATGGTAACGCAGTTCCTAGTTTTCTGGTTTGCTGCAATTGATGTTCTATTAAAAAACATGAATTTCAGGTATACAACGACAGTTTTGGCGTAGGCTTTTTTCATTATTGCACAGCTTGGCATTTAGAAACAAGTTTTTGACTTGAATTGCCTGGGTGATGTAGCAAGAGTTGAACAAATGTTATTTGACGACATTAATGAGGATGATGAGAAAAGGAAGTCTTAAATAGCGACTTAAATACAGGTAATGTTAATAACTGTACCACTGCGGTTTTGCTTATACTGATGAGTGTAACAAAAAATTTTGGGAATGGAAAATACTGGGATTGATTTTCCTTCAGAATTTATTATTTATACTATTTAATATTTAGAATTTATTATTACAGAATGTCCCTTATAGTGTAAAACAAATGGGTCATTACTTCTTAGAATCTATAAAGATATCTACATAATTTTTTTTACAAACTTTTACAAGACTTTTGTATTTTTTGTTATTAAATAGATCAAATAAATTTTACTGTTAGTTATTAACATTTCCCAAAAACACTTATGCAAAAATTAGAAATATTATGCAATTATTACCACGTAACTTCGAGATGCAAGTACAGCAAATTTTTTTGAGTATAGAAATCGAGTGTTAATGAAGTCAGAGTGAAGAAATTGAGGGTCGAGATCTTGGGCAACGGCGGAACAGGAGAAGAGAGTAGGAAGGTCGTAGACAACTTGACAGAGGACGCGCGAGCAAGAGCAGGCAGGACAGACGGCCCCGGAAACCACACCGGCTGAGCCAACTTTCCTCCGCCTCTGCCACGCAACGGTCGGAGAACGACACAAGTTGAATGAGCCAAAGAAGAAAAGAAGATGCCGCTCCAACTCAAAACTCTACCATCTCACAGGACACATTTTCAAGAACTTTTTCTTTCCCACAACTCCCAACAGTTCTTTATTACAAGTAGTGCATTTTCCTCGAAAAAAAAAATACCTTCACCCAGGACGTAAAAAATAAATTTCGATCAAACCCTAATTGCGTTTGTTTGTTCATTATTTACTTCATAATATAGATTCAACGCCACGTCAAAATTTCCGATAATGAACGACCCGGCAAATTCATCACAGGTGCTAAAATTGTATAAAGAGACTGCCCGTTGTAAAGAGTGGTGATTAATCGCATAATAACTTCGAGCTTAATGTGTGCGTTAATTCGCGAGCAGACTTCATAACAATGGATTGAAACAAATACGGAGCGCCACGGGGCGGTACGGTGGCAGTTTGCCGGGTGCGGGACAGTGGGGTGGAGGGAAAGGGGCGCATTAAGAGTAATTGGCTGCGAGAGGCGGTGGGCGGGGGGGAGCGAGGTTGATCGTGCGGCCACGGGGCGCGCTGCGGTCGGCGCGCGGGGAGTTCCCAAGTCGCCGCCGCAGGAATGCTGAATGCCGGCCGCCCTAATTGTCTAATTACCGAGGAGGGGGGAGAGGGGAGAGGGTGTAGAGGGCGCCGGTTGTGTGGGGGGCAACTGCTTTATGGCCCCTGCATCGCTCCATCAGCGATGCGGCGAAGGACGCCTTGGAGAGGCGATGGTCAAGTTGTCTAAAGGCGGCTCCACACATTCGGCATTCGCCGAGCAGCGAGCTACTGCTCGCCCAATCCCGAGCAGCTGATGTGTTCGGCGAATGTTCGCTCACTTTCATGTGTCCTGAAGACCTACACGCAGTGGGTAGGACGAATACCGAATGTTCGACGCTCGGCGAATAGCAAGCAACCTGTCCACACTACTCGTAATTTGGCGAGCGGTTGATCGGGATTCGCCGAATGCCACATATGTGGACCCGCCATAAAGACAGTAACATTTCCACCCACTATAAAAAAAGTTCAACTATTTGAGGTATACCAAAAGTATAAATACTTTTTTAATTTTTTTACGGAGACAGAGATGGTAACGTTCTTTTTTAAGAACTAGTTTAATGAACACTACGGTGCTGCGATTCCTGTTATGTGCATTAATATTAATTTAAAAAAAGATTGTAAAATATTTATAAGTAGAATCAGAAAATGCTGGAGTTTCTACAAAGCTATTATATATGGTGACAGTATCAAAAGTTTTCGTAAGCAACTGACAAACATTGGAAGACTATCACCAAAGGCCTAGAAATGTTCTTATAATACAAATCCTAAAAGATAAGACGGTGACTTCACGCCACAACAAGGATAGAGGGAACACGCTACGCTGGGGTCCAAGGTTGATGCCCATTAGTAGACGAGTGTTAAATAAATTTGATACGGGCATTATAGTGGAGCTCTAGTTTCATTATGATATAAAATCAAATGACCATTCAAACTTTTATCCAGGATGATTAAAACACCAATTAATATTTTTCAGATCAGCAACTTCTGTCACTGTGCAACCAGAGATATTATAAAACTAATAGAGCAATTATGGAACAACGAAGCTTCTGACAGGATCCGCATGAGTGCGTCAGTCAAACATCATAATGTTGCATATAAATGATATTTAAGATTTCTCGGATGGGCTCTTTCAGTTTCGCGCATTTACGAATAAAATAAATTTTATGAAAAATCTTGAAAGAAGTACTATAACAAGCTTCTACAATACCCATGATAGAGATGAATTATATTTACTCATTATAAAGAAGCGTAATTCAGAAATATTATTGTAACATTTCTTTGAAAAATCGAAATACCACACCATCGCATCTGCATCTGCATGAAAAAGAAAACATTTGGTTTTGGTCAGGTGCAAATTGTGTCAACTAGGCCAGCTGTTAACTTTTTAATTACAAGACTGATTGCCGATGCAGAAAGATTGGAAATGTTTTTAAATCACAACACACAAAATTGATATATCGATTAACAATGTTTTTAATTAGTTTTTTCCAGAAATTGCAGCATAATTTACTCATATAAAATCTTACTCGCTTTAGTATACAAAAAAGCCACAGTATTCATATTTATGTTTCTAATCCATTACTTTCTTTCTAATATGTATTTTTAATATACTTTTTCAAGTTAACATTTCGTATTTTTCAACTGATCGCGACCGTTTTTCTACTTGCAGACAATGTATTGGAACCTAAGTAGTGAGTTTGCGAAGAACAATATGCAGGGAGGAAAATAAAGGGAAATATATAAAAACAAAGGTTCAGAAAGGAAGTGATATAGCACAAAAAGTTTGACAGGGAAAAGAGAAAGAGGAAACAAATCACCAGTGTGGAAGAGAGAAACTATAGAGGAAGGAACAAGAAAAGGAGGCAGGGCCAAAACGAAAGGGAAAACAGATACACACTGAAGAATATCTGGAGAGAGAGAGAGAGAGAGAGAGAGAGAGAGAGAGAGAGAGAGAGAGAGAGAGAGAGAAAGAGAAATAGAGAAAGAGACAAAGAGAAAGAAAGAAAGAGAGAGAAAAGGGGAAAAAGATAAAGAGAGAGAAAGGGAAAAAGAGAAAGAGAGAAAAAGAGAAAGAGTGAAAAAGAAAGAAAAAACAGAGGAGAGTCAGTTAAAGAGGGAGGAGGACGGAGGGAAAGAGAGGGAGGCAGCAGCATTTTTGTGGAGGGCGTCGCATATCACACGAGGCCTCTCGCCGCCAAGTGCGCGGGGGCTGGAGAGCGGTGTGGTG
The DNA here is from genome assembly GCA_038098605.1 of Gryllus longicercus. Lineage (NCBI taxonomy): Eukaryota > Metazoa > Arthropoda > Insecta > Orthoptera > Gryllidae > Gryllus > Gryllus longicercus. Next base: position 394,634 of record JAZDUA010000757.1, on the reverse strand, counting down.
AGCCGGGGGGGGGGGGGGCGGCCGCGTGCGAAACCAAGAGCGACTGCCTTTTTTCGTCGACGCTCCGGGGCGACGACCCCGCCAACCACAGAGGGAAGCGATCGCACGACGGCGAAGACCTTGCCTCGCCCAAGGTTGGCCCCAGAGGCGCGCCAGGAGATGGCTTTGTTGACATCCCCGCCAAGAGCCCGTCCAGCTCGAGTTCGTGAGGGGGCGCTGGCAAATGTGGGAAGCAATGGAGGGAGTTTGTCCCTGTTCCTCTCCACAGCGGAGGTCGTTGGCTCAAAAGAGACGAGGAAGACAAGCAGGAATGAGAAATTCCTGACGAAATATTTATATGAATGTCTGGCAATAAGGTTTGTAAAATTGAGCAGACATGCGCACTAAATATGAATTTCTTTATTTTATACCGACCTTTTTGTGACCAAGAACTCGTAATAAACGCAACAAAGGGGTTTTAATAGTCAATTATTTTCTCTTTACGAAAACAAATTAGGATAAATATTTTTTTGTTGAACGAGAACGCTTCTATAAGATTTTAAAATGCAATAAATTTGCCTAAAAATGCCATGCCCATCTACTTTATATGTTATATATCTGTAATATATACATCTCGATCTGATTCCTGGGTTTCCCACGCTTTGTTGTGTAAACGTAGATAAGTTCGCTTGCTTAGACTCTTAACATTAAAAGCAACTTGTCTCCCTCTCAAATGTTCGACAAAGTACAGTTTTTGACTTTAAAAAATCAATAAATATGTTATCTCTCATTTACAGCAGATCTTTTATAAGTTTCTTATGAAGGATTCCGAGCTCTTTCATTCTTGCTTCAGTGACAGGCTGCTCAATCATATACAGACGTGATGGTCTTTCTTTCTATGAACAGCTCAATAAATACTAGTTTCTCTATACGTCAATGCGATAAACCTTTATACTTACGCAAGATGATCTGCAGTATTTCTACCAAGCAATAATAAATCGAGATTATAAAATCACTTAGATATATGAAAATTAGTCGTTCAGAGGCATTCGTTCTTCATGTGTGGAATTTTACACCATCTTTCTCTACAGTTCAATGTATTTTGTTTACGCTTGGAGTTTTAATTCTGCATTTATAAATGTAGTATATTTCAAGTACTGTGGGCTTTGCAATTGGAGTCATGACTGTTTGAATTTGTTTTACCATTTTCCCAATAAACTAATGAAAATTTAGAAAAGTCTAAAAGCTCATTTGGAATCAAATATAAGAAAATCATGGGTATTTTGTATTACAGTAATATTTTTCGAACAGATATGTATCATTAAACTGTCTAAGCTCATGTATGCCCAAAAAAGAAACCGTTCAGAAATGACCATGAAAAAACACTCACGAGCGAAGGTGGCCACTTAATTGTGGTTAATAGAATATGGGTATCGGATATTCGACTTTATTTTTTCATTTCACACTTTAATTTAATATCCATTATGGCGCGGCGCGGCGCGGCGTAGCGTGGTGTGGCGTGGCGTGGCGTAGCGTGGCGTGGCGTGGCGTGGCACGTCCCGAGGAGTCTAGCGGACCACGATGTGTCTTGTGTTATGGCCCATGCCGTGGCCCGTAGCAGTGATCCAAAGCGTTCCGTGGTCAAAAGAGATCCATGGCCCGTTACGTGGCCCTTGTCCTGGACCATTCTATGCTATTATTCTATTATTGCCGTGGCTGTGACCCTAGGTGAGCCATAGCCCGTGGCGAGGCCCATGGCGTGACCCGAGTCAACCAACTGACCCGTATCTCGCCTCATGGCGTGGTCCGTGGCGTGACCCGAGTCGACTGGTGGTCCGTGGCATGTCTTGTGGCCTGGCCGACGGCTTGGTCCTTGGTGATACGTGGCGAGGCCCACGGAGAGAGGCCCGTGGCGTGACCCGAGTTGACTGGTGGCCCGTGTCATGTCTTGTGGCCTGGCCGACGGCTTGGTCCTTGGTGATACGTGGCGAGGCCCGCGGAGAGAGGCCCGTGGCGTGACCCGAGTTGACTCGTGGTCCGTGGCATGTCTTGTGACTTGGCCGATGGCTTGGACCGTGGCGAGGCCCACGGAGAGAGGCCCGTGGCGTGACCCGAGTTGACTGGTGGCCCGTGTCATGTCTTGTGGCCTGGCCGACGGCTTGGTCCTTGGTGATACGTGGCGAGGCCCACGGAGAGAGGCCCGTGGCGTGACCCGAGTTGACTGGTGGCCCGTGTCATGTCTTGTGGCCTGGCCGACGGCTTGGTCCTTGGTGATACGTGGCGAGGCCCACGGAGAGAGGCCCGTGGCGTGACCCGAGTTGACTCGTGGTCCGTGGCATGTCTTGTGACTTGGCCGATGGCTTGGACCGTGGCGAGGCCCACGGAGAGAGGCCCGTGGCGTGACCCGAGTTGACTGGTGGCCCGTGTCATGTCTTGTGGCCTGGCCGACGGCTTGGTCCTTGGTGATACGTGGCGAGGCCCACGGAGAGAGGCCCGTGGCGTGACCCGAGTTGACTCGTGGTCCGTGGCATGTCTTGTGACTTGGCCGATGGCTTGGACCGTGGCGAGGCCCACGGAGAGAGGCCCGTGGCGTGACCCGAGTTGACTGGTGGCCCGTGTCATGTCTTGTGGCCTGGCCGACGGCTTGGTCCTTGGTGATACGTGGCGAGGCCCACGGAGAGAGGCCCGTGGCGTGACCCGAGTTGACTCGTGGTCCGTGGCATGTCTTGTGACTTGGCCGACGGCTTGGACCGTGGCGAGGCGCACGGAGAGTGGCCCGTGGCGTGGCCCGAGTCGACTGGTGGCCCGTGTCATGTCTTGTGGCGTGGCCGCTGGCTTGGTCCTTGGTGATACGTGGCGAGGCCCACGGAGAGTGGCCCGTGGCGTGGCCCGAGTCGACTGGTGGCCCGTGTCATGTCTTGTGGCCTGGCCGATGGCTTGGTCCTTGGTGATACGTGGCGAGGCGCACGGAGAGTGGCTCGTGGCGTGGCCCGAGTCGACCGGTGGCCCGTGTCATGTCTTGTGGCGTGGCCGCTGGCTTGGTCCGTGGCGAGGCCTACGGAGAGGTGCATGCGGCGGCAAGGGATGGCGGGACGCGTGGGCGGCGACCGTTTGCTCCCACCTCCCCATCGATTCCCGGCGTCGCGCCGCGCCGCCCTTCTGGAAGCTTCCTCGGCGCTGCCCGTTGCGCCGCGCCACTTGTGCGTCGACCGCGACCGCGCAATCAGGGGCGCGTGCGAGAGGTAAGAAAAGGAAGCAGACACTCCACACCTAACAACACTTGCAGCAACACAACTGCTTTTGTTTAATCTAAACCTTGATGATGTACTGGTGAGGTGTTGGCATTTGAATAGGAGCAGAAATAAAATGTATCCTTTCTACCAATATTTTTATTCAGAAGGTGGGTAGCTTTGAAAAAATGTGCATTCATCTTTAAGCCAATTTTCTTGAAGACAGAATCCTAAAGCAGGAATTTGATTCGTGAGCCAGAATTTGACCAAAGGAATTTGACAAGGCAGCTAGAAATAATGTGTGCGTGTCGTATCGTATGTATATTTTTCGTTTTAAAGAATGTTTGTAGTAAGTGAGAGCTTAAAAATAGATTTAACAGCTTGACAAATAAAAATGTTTAAAAAAATTCCAAATTTTTACGTTGAAAAAGTGTAACTGGAACTATAATACAAGTTGCCAGTTAACGTTGACTTCAACAGGGAAGTATAATTTATTTATAATACGAATAATGTGTTCATTTATTTACAAATTACATATTAAAGTATTTTTAATTTTAGTATTAAAGTCATGATACAAAAGTCACTGATATTCTTCGTTGAGATTGTGTCAGGATCACTGAATGTCAGAGGAATTGTATAATTGTGGAAATATTTTTGTGTGTAAATGAATGTGTAAATGAAATAAAAAATGTTGTGTGTGTCTACATACATTAATGATTGCCGGATTTACATACATCGGCGATTATCAGTCATGCATATAGATTACGAGAATTTTGGGGATAGAGCTTAAGATAATTTTAACAATAAAACTCACATGCTAACCTTAGATTGTAAAGGCGACCTGTACTAAGAGTTATTACAAAAGCGTAGTCTGACGACTACTTCGCGTAAAAACAAAGAAAAGCTAATTTTTATAATGAAACACTAATTTAAGGAATTGGACTGTGTGATATGGAGTTAAAACATATTTAAAGATTTTTATGAAAACATTTAAATAACTTGACTCTCACAGCAGGCACTCGATTGGTGCTGTCCACACATGGCTTTTGAGAAGCGTCCACAGAAGTACCTCTCACGTGACCATTGTTATGATCGCCATCGTCCGACTGTGATTGCTGAATGAACAGAACAAAACGTAAATGATACAAGACAAGAATTTTGTATTCATTATTCACAACATAAGCAAACAAAAGCTCAAAAATTACGAATGAAAAAAATTGCTTGTATGTTTCCTTTAGGATGATCCCGTCTACTGAAGAAATAAAAATTGAGAATTAATGCAAAAGGTGCAAATATGAATTGACCACTTGTAAAGTCGATCTAGATCGTTTCTGTACGAGATTTCAGATGTGAAACGTTAAAATATTAATTTATTAATAATGAACTACACAATAGCTTTTACTTACTAAAACGCATAATTTGACTGAATATTGCAAGGAATTATTCTTACAATGCATTAACTATATAAATAATTTGATGATCTTTCTGCCTTTTCTGTCCGCCGGTAATTTCTCTTGTCATAAACAAATTTCAAAACACTTTTATACTTCCTAATTCGATTGGAAATAAATGAGAGAAACCGCACTTCTTAATTGAGCACCGAGATGGAAGTTACCGAATTACTGGATCCTCCCCCGACATTTCAAATCTACAGAGAGAACCTCAATCAAAAAAGTCCCTGGGCGGTTACCCCGAGCGTGAGAAGGCAGAGGGGGCAATCGTTACAAAGGCCATTTTCCGAGAGGAAGTGTTTTACGGACTCCTCGGGCCAATTAAATTGCGCCGCTTCCGCTTTCTCGCTCATCGAACTCCTCGGAACGTGGGGAGATGCAAACAACGAACAGTGGTTGAATGCTCGCCGTAGTATAGTGCCGATAACTGCTTTATGGGAGAGCGTAGGCTTCCGCGGTCGGAGTCAGTACTTACTAGGCTGTCCGGGTCACGCCGCGTCCATGGCGAAGGTGCCGACGTTTCGGTCGCCATTCTGCGACATTCCTCAGGGCGTACTGCTTTATGTATTCTAATAATAATAATAATAATAATAATAATAATAATAGTACAGCGACTTGTTAGTGGCTTAATAGCCTCACTACCAATTTCCGGTAATCTGAGAAGACGAATCACGTAGCTATACTGACGAATCGCTCAGACTTTCTGGTACTAGTTAGTTCCCATCTCTTTTAAGGCGGGGTTGTCATTTCGGTTTCCCTTCATCCCCTTCCCAGCCACCCACTGTCGTCGCCTACGTGACTTAGCAGGGCCTCCCGCGCTGACCGCCACTCCCCTGGGAAATAATTCCCTATTAAAATCTCTCTCGGGCTGTCCGAACATCGTGCGGAGGAAGTCCTGAAGCCCATTTCGATTCTTTACCTATGCAATTCTCTCGTTGCGGTCTGGTATCTACGGATTATATTGCAAATATTAACTTAAACGAATCATTTATTGTTTTATTCTATATCTGTGGATCTACTGAGAGATAAATATTGTCTCCCAGTCGATCCTCAGATGCAGAATAAAATAATAAAAGATTCGTGAAAGTTACAATATATTACAGTGGATTGTTACGGATACAACTGATAAAACATTTTAATGAAAAGTTGATTTTCTTTTAAAACAAATTATTTCGTAATAAATGTTCTGTTTCAAAAGTAAAAATAATAAAGGTTTTAAAAGTATAACAAAAATGCTTTTCCGGTTCACATTAATCTAGAAAACTTCATTACAATTAATAAAAGTAGTAGTAATTATAAGCCAAACAGAACATAATTTTAACATTTTAAAACGATTTTGTCATCAACGACTGCAAAGTTGTCTCCACTTGATATTTTAGATATAACAAAGTGAGAATAATAAATTTATTCAAATGTTTCAGCATTCCAATATCTGTAGACGTTCTTTCCTTTATACATTTAAAGTTAAAATTGCAATACCAAAAATGAAAATGCAAAATTGGAACTAGATGGAATGGGGGTGCCAATAACCACAGGTGTATCGGGGTGATAGGATAGCACATGGCCATTTCATGCTTCACAGAGACAATGCATTGCGTCATAGCGAAGAGGTTCAGGTTGCAAACAAATTTTGAAAGTTACTCTAAACGTATTTTCCTTACACTTTCTACATGACACTGTGCCTTGGAGAGCAAAATAATACAGGACTTGGACTCTTCTTCATGCCCTAAATGTTTGTTACATTTATTCCCAGCCATCTTGTATCTGTTTGTCCTGTGATATGTATTATTTTATAATACGGTACCTCAGGCAGATCTTTCCGTAGATTGCCCCGTTTACGCTCCGGCCCACTGCGTCGCGCCGGCGGCATTGTATTTTTAAAACGCAATTATTCCGCCGCCGGCCGCGGCCGAGATACGGCCGCCAAAAGGGAAGGTACTCGGCGCGCCGGGAGTCGCGCTGAGGGGGTAAAGGAACGCGCCCTGCGGTAATTAAACGCCGTCGCGCCCCGCCCCGCCCCGTCCCATCCCGCCCCGCCCTGCCCTGCCCCGTCCCACCGCGCCACACCGCGCCACACCTCGCCCCAACTCGCCCCAACTCGCCCCAACTCGCCCCAACTCGCCCCAACTCGCCCCAACTCGCCCCAACACGCCCCATCTCGCCCCAGCTCGCCCCATCTCGCCCCAACTCGCCCCAACTCGCCCCATCTCGCCCCAACACGCCCCATCTCGCCCCAACTCGCCCCAACTCGCCCCAACTCGCCCCAACTCGCCCCAACACGCCCCAACTCGCCCCAACTCGCCCCAACACGCCCCAACACGCCCCAACTCGCCTCAACTCGCCCCAACTCGCCCCAACTCGCCCCAACTCGCCCCAACTCGCCCCATCTCGCCCCATCTCGCTCCAACTCGCCCCAACTCGCCCCAACTCGCCCCAACACGCCCCAACTCGCCCCATCTCGCTCCATCTGGCCCCAACTCGCCCCAACTCGCCCCAACTCGCTGCACGGCCCCTTCCCACCACAAACGCTACGCCCTAAACGCCCCGCCCAGCTTCTTCCCCGCCCCTTCCGCCACGCCCCGCCCATTCAGCCCCACCCGCCACGCCTCTCTACGCCTCTCTCCGCCACGCCACGCCCAGCTACGCCCCGTCACTCCCCGACACGCCCCGCCATCCCTACGACGCCCCGTCACTCCCCGCTTTGCCATGCCACGCCCCGTCAGTCTCCGCCTCGCCCGGCCCCGCCCCGCCACTCCTCCCCACCACGCCCCTCCCCGCCACGCCCCGCCTCTTCCAGTCACGTCACGCCCACTCCTCCTCGCCACGCACCGCCCCGCTCGTCCCCGCTCACCCGCGCATTTGCATGACAATGTCGCGGCTGCGCCAAGTGGGTGGCGAGGAGCGGGCGAGGCGCTGCGCGGAGATTGTGGCCGCTTTGGTGGCTGAGAGGAGCGATGCGTGGTGAATGAGAGAGCATACGTCCGAGCAGTATTTGAGTGCAGAGATACCGCAGAATAATCGGGTGTTTTTCACTCGGAAAAAGAAAGTAGGTGACTGGATGTAAAGTGATGATGCAGCAACACACGAATGAATGGCGATGCGCGATTGTCTTGGTATGTCTCTCAATTTGCCAAAGTCTTGATAGTTGAATGTTGAATGTTAAGTATTATGTGCAGAAGAGCTTCGAATTTCGAATTTACACTAACCCTTACGAGACATTTTTTTAAAAACAGCTCCTAATTTTTCACCGAAAATTTCCATAAAAGACCAGATTTTACTCTTCTATAATATGTTTTAGTTTATATATCAGTTATATCATTAGGGGCTGAAAATTCGAGACGCTAGGGGCTGAACGACATTAGGGGCTGAAAAAAGCACTTTGTGCGGAGATTGATAGTAACTGTAAAGAAGGTGAGGCAAAATGAAGATGGTAGAATAAACAATATGAACGTAAAAATGGTATTTATCATATTCCAAGAAATACTAAAGTGTTATTGTAAGAACTTACATGCGTGTGAAGAATTGTAATGGTGGTTGAGAGTGATTATGACGAGTGAGTAGAGTAAGTGCGTATGATTGTGTGTGTCGAAATAGAAAAAAAGAAAAGAGAGGACTATATTTTGTAACTTTGAAACAAACGTATCGTGAATATTTCCAAAACGTATGTTTCCACGAGAAATGTATTCAGTATACTAAGTATTTCTGAGTACTTTCAAGTTGTGCGGCACTAACGCGTGAAAATGATAACACGTTGTGTTCTGAGGGCGTGCCGATTCACAAGAAGAGAAGGTAGGACTTTTCGTAATATAGATATTATTCAAAAGAGAGTGTGAGACAGAGTGAGAATCTGTAAGGTCTCAAAGCAAAGTCTTCAAGCTTTAAAAGCGAACGCCATCTAACATTGTAAGGGTATTGACATTTCTGTGTCGCTCACAAGCAATACTTTCCGAAGAGAACGAAAGAGGTTCTGAAATATTTGAAAGCACTCACCATAAAAGCCAGGGTTTTCATCTTTTCGGTTTTATTCTCTTTCGTTGTTTCCCTGGCGTTTGTATCTGCCGTTTCAGTGCCTGTATTTTGGAATTTTTGGCACAGCTTCGTTCATACATAGTTATTCAAAAATGAAACAAATTAGAAAGAACAGATGACACTCATGAAAGTAAGTATAACTAACATGAAAATCTCTATGCATCAAATAATTTATGAATTTAGTGAATGAGTAGGAATTTACCTAAAGAAGAAAAATGTGTCACATCTCTTCTTCCAGGTCAGGTACCAAACATTTATCTCAATTACGTAATTTACGCACTGAATATTTACTTTGAGTATCAAGTATAGTTTGTATGTGATACAAATATTCAGCTTTATAATAATATCTTTATATTCTTTAATGTGTTTAGAAGAGTTTTTAGCTGAGCCAAAACTAAGTAAAGCGTTGCGGATGATAATGGAATGAGATGCATTTGTTAAATATTTGATACAGTTCTGCATTTCTTATTTAATAAATCAGGTAATATTCTCGAGTTTATTGAATCGTTGCAGAATTGTAAAATGTTTCTTCTCAAAATAGACAGACCCATCGGCCAGAAAAGCTATCTGCATCTCTCAATTTGAAATAAGAGATTGCAAAGAAATGACTTCTCCATCTAACTTCTTAACACAATCATCTCGATTTCATTTCCTAAATGGGATTTCTACTTCGTGTTGTCGGGGCGTTCCCCTCTTGGAAATATTTTCTTATTGCAACGCACAGACAACGCCGGGGACAAAAAAAATCCCAGCGCGAGTAACTTTACTAGCTAGACGCTGCGTTTCTTGCGCAATAAAACGCTTTCCCGCCCGCCCGCCCCCCCCCCCTCCGTTGCCGCGGAGAACGGAGCAACGCGCGCATAACTCCGTTGGAAGTTCTTCCGCTGCACCGAAAGGGAGTTACTTTTCAAATCCTCGGAAAAGAACGGCGCTCATTATTCGGCGGAGGAGACAAACTGCCCGTGTGGAAAGCGACGATTATTCGGCGCTGCGTTGGAGTGGAGCACGTCTCCCATCGGGCTCGCGGGGGCCGGCAGGAGGGGCGGGGCGATTTCATTTGATTGATTATTTCCGGGCACGTCAGCTGCTACGGTCAATAGTCCCGTTACTGTAGTGAATGTTAGTGTAGTGACCTAAAAGTCGGCTCGTGGGGATTCCATCCCCAGGTTTCACCCACCAGGGATAATAAGATCTAATATCCTGACTGATCTCCGGATATGTGTGGGAGTGTAGTAATTGTAAGTGTAAGTTTCTGTAAGTAACGAAGAGAGGCTAGGAAGAAGAAAAGTTCACTCGAGGTCCATGGTCCGTTTGTTAAGGTACTGCTGAGGGATTGGCCTGTATTGATTCGAGAAATCTCGAAAAAATACCGATCAGAGCAGCCTGCCATTAAAATTCTCTTCCGAGCAGTTGCTGGGTTCGTCTACACTACTGCAAGTTTCTCCGCCGTCGGGGTTTGAACCCTAGGGTAGACTCTCGGCAGAGGCAGAAGCTGTGCTGGGTCTGAGCTGCGTCAACCGGTGAGGGCGGGCGAGTGGGCAGGCTGGTGGACGAGTAGGCGAACGGGTATGCGCATTGCTTTGTGATCGGATGAGAGCGGCGGAGCGCGGTGAGCCCTCCGAGTGACGGATGAGTCGGTGGGAGGCGTGAGTGGGTTATTTGTGTGATTGCTTACTGTGTTTGGTGGGTTAGTTGGTGACTCGGTTGGTAGGTACAGTGTGCGTGGGGGAGCGAGCGCGTTGGGGCAGGCTGAGGGCAACGGGTGCAGGTGAGTGGGAGGGAGTGGGGATGAGCGATTTCCCTGAAGGGGGCGACGCGGTCGATACGATGGGAGTAATGGAACTGTTGGGGACACGCCCTCGGGGAAGGAAGCGAGGCGGCGCGGCGCGGCGTCTGCGAAGAGGCTTCGACTTCAAGAGCTGCCGCTCGCTCGCTCGACGAGTGACGAACGAGAAGAAAACATTCTCTCCACGTCAACTCAATGAAAGTGATTTGCATTCTGTTTAATGGTACAGTGCGTCAGAAAAGTCCCTCCGCACTGAGCCGAATCAGGACCTCCCGTTAAAAACTGCATTTTATGTTGGTAGTAACCAAACCACTGGGAAACAAGTGAAGGAGACAACACTTGCAGTATCTACTACGATTGGTAATGAGTACACAGTTTATGTTTTCAAGTCGCAGCTCGTGCTAGGAACATAAATTCTGTTCCAAGCACTCCCACCAGAAATATGCTACTGAGAATAGACTTTTCTGGTGTGCTATACTTTAACCAGTAAGAAGAATATTACGACACAGGCGAGGAACGAGAGGGTATCGTAGCCTTTATACGAATATGTTAGTAATATTGCATTGACTTTCACTCATTACTTTTTCTACAATTAATGAAACAAATAAAAGGTAAGTTATCATCTCCGTGTTCTCTTGTGATGGTGGTGGCATTGACTCCACGTCTGATTGCCTCCCATACAATTTATTGTTATTTTACTCGCCTTTGAGATTTATTATTATTTCCTCGCAGATCATTGGCGTTCTCCACTTTCAATATCTGATCCTGTAATTTCATCTCATGGGAGCTCCTTTAATTTTTGTGATATTCTACTGTGAGCCTACTTTAATATATACTGATATAATAAGATGCAATGAGATATGTTTAAGACATTGACAATATATTATTTTAAAACACGCTGGTTATATTATTTTTTAATCAATTTTTTGTTATTTATTTATTTTCAATCCAATCATACGAAAATTTGCACATTTAACTGAGCTTATATTCTCCATTCTTTGATATTTCTCTTCATATTAAGTGTTTGTCATTTCGTATTTCTCCTTTCTGAAAGTATACCTGCAAATTATGAGGGTGTCGCCTTCCACAATAAGAGGTGCCTTTAGCTATTAAAGAGTATTGGTGTCATTGTGGAGATTTAAAAACATTTTCTCCCAGTCGGAACACTTGAGGCGGTCCAGTGGGTCAGAAGAAGAATAAGAAGAAGAAGGAGGCTGAGGCGGTAGCGGAAAGAAAAGGCGGCGAGGGCAGGGAGGAGGCGGCGCAGGTGGAGAAAGAAGTTGCGGTCGTTGGAACGTGTTTACGCCCGCGAAGCCGCTTTATCGCGTCGCCGCCGCCCCTCCGCGCCCGCCCCGCCAGCCGAGGGAGATGCGCTGGAAGGGAACGGCGAAGACGGCAGCCATGGCAGCGGATGACGGCGGGGACAATGGCTTGGACGACGGCGGGGGAGGAAGAGAGGCAGAGATGGTGGTGGTGGCGGAGGCGATGGCAATGGTGATGATAGTGGTGGATGAATTGAAAGAAGAATATTGAAGAATACGATCATTAGAATAATTATGCAGAAGAGTAATCATTACAATACTTACTCTTCTAAGACTTCGGATAAATACTGAACACTATAGGTGTCGATTAGCAAGAACATTAGGATTGATTGATTTTTTTCAAGTATCTCAACCGCTAAGGTCATTAGTTCCTAAAGTGTAATGCGTGTTTTTTGCCGCACTAGGTGGTCTTCCCATGCTGGATGGCAAGATCAGCTATAAGTGAACTTGAGGGTTCCCCCCAACCAGGTATCTCTCACCAGCGGGGCACCTCCCTAGCCGAGACAAGGTCTTAGCTCCCAACCGGTCTCCCTGTGGTCTGTGGTAGTGTAGAGCATGCAAGTGAAAGTGTGTGTTGGTGAGGATAAGACAAGGGAAAGAAAGTAAATATCGCGAGCGGTCCATGGCCCGTTTGTTGGAGAACTGCTCCGGAATGTGGCTGGTGTTGATCGGATAAACCGTTCAAACTACTGATCAGAGAAACAGGACGCAGAGGCACCCAAATGCACATAGGTTGTTGATGTGGAGGGACGAGAAGGGATTGAGGTGTTGAGAAGTGGGGCAGTGGATGTTGGGGCTGTAAGAGCGAAGGGTAGGGACTGAACGGGGCAGGATCGTCAAGAACGAGACGAGTCAGTCACATGTAGCAGGACCGTAAATGCTGTGACGTGGGGAGAGAAGGGAAACGACACAGCACGTGGGACAGGACGGAGAGGTTCAGAACTAGTTGGAGCGAGTAAACCGGGTAGAAGCGGGTCGGAGTGGGTCGGGGTGAGGCGGAATAACTCGGGGAGTGTCGGTGCGGGTCTGAGCGGGTCTGGCGGGACGGAGCGGGACGGAGAGGGACGGAGAGGGACAGAGCGAGACGGAGTGGGACGGAGCGGGACGGAGCAGGACGGAGCGGGACGGAGCGGGACGGAGCGGGACGGAGCCGATCAGAGCGGGACGGAGTGGATCGGAACGGATCGGAGCGGGTCGGAGCGGGTCGGAGCGGGTCGGAGCGGGTCGGAGCGGGTCGATACGAAACGGAACAGGACGGTACGAGTCGGAGCGAATCGGTGTGAGTCGAATGGGATCGGAGCGGGTCGGGTCGGGAGGACATGATAAAGCCGAGAGTGGAGCCCGCGGCGCCGTCGCCGGAGGAGCGTAGTGTGTTCGCCGGCGAGGAAATCTGCGCGGGGGGGGGGGGTGGCCTTGGGCGCGGGGCCGTCGTGCGGAAGGCGCTGCGCCGCGGGCGCGGACTAACGAGGCGCCGGGGGAAGTATCGGAAAGAAATTCGTTTCTTCGGCGCCCGCGGCGGCGGCGCCGCCGCCGCCGCCGCCGCCTCCGCGGATTCTGCGCGCAGATTTGGCAAATGGGGCGCACGGCGCCGCCCCCGCCACTCACACGATGTGTAAGAGGCTACGCGCCTCCCACGCCCACGCTGACGAGGAGGAAATTACTCAGGTGATGACGACGGAAATATCTTGCTCAGTTTATGACCTGACCGATTTACGATGTTGATCCTTAAATATTGCTTACATTTATTTGTGTTTATTGCTCACATTTCAAATAGCGTCAGATTTTCCCCACGGTTTTATTATTGTAACATGTAAGTTAATAGTACTAGTTGTGTACTATTTTTGTCGTGCTATTATTACTTCAAATTTACAACTGTTTTTCGTATTTCTTGTATTACTCCCTTAAAATTGCGAATATACTCAATATAAATAATTAACGATTTTTAGAAAAGAAGTTGTTTCCGTACGCAAAATCTATATATTTCAATACTAAAGGTTTTTTCTTAGAAAGAAGTTTGAACTTTCGGTTCAACTACATAAAATAGTGTCCTAGATGTGTTATCACTTTTCTTACTCAACTATTTTATAGTGTAAATTTTAACAATATATTTACGAATAGAACGAAAGCTTACCTGCAGTCATTTCTTCCTGATGCCATTTTCAAGACCAAATATTTAGTGAGATTGGTTTTGGTTTTGTTTTAAGACATGCAATTAATTTGTGAAAAAAATTTCGTTGTCCAAAATAAATTAGCATTTTTAAGTACAAAAGACTAGTGAGGTATACAAACGCATTGTTAAGATATCAACCAATTTGCATCACTAATAAAACAATTCCAGTGATTATAATTAAATGTTTTACAGTAAGCTTTTAAGTCAAGGTAGACTATAATAGGATTTCTTGCCACGATTACACCATAAATGTACAGTTCTTAGTAAATAGCTTAACATTTCAATTACTATATTGTCAGAAATATGTTTAACTATATGTTCTCAGTGAATAGTGATTGTGTTATTAAATAATTTGTACACATTGCCCATTTAATTAGTCTTCAAAAATAAGTACATAACGACATGGAACAATATTTTTAGTATTTTGGATTTGACGTATAGTACATACGTAGAATTTCTGTTGGAACATTTCAACAGGACTTCCTTTTGTGCAATCCATTTGCATGGAGGTCAACTATTACTTTTTTATGTGGTCATATTTAAAGTTAGAAATTGCAAGAACCTACGTGAAGAGTAATGCCAGTGTATTAAGCTTCTGATACTTCTAACTTGCGCAGTAAAAAACAGTGACAAGGAATGTTTTTTTTAAATAATACTTGGCCATTTTTTGTAAATGGAAAGGAAGAAAGTCCCTTGTATTTTATTGTATTTGCTCATAAAATAACAATATCATTAATTATTACATACATTTTCTTCTGTAATATGCATTTTTAAACATTTATCTCTACGAAACGTACTTCACTCTACCAGGTGATCTTTTGTATATGAGCCCAGAGCAGCATTCTTTTAATTCACTTTCTCTCAAAGTATCTCTTTAAACATGATCGTACATTCGTTACCAGAATTTCCTCAGTGAAATACAATGTTTGTTTATAGTATCGCAAAAGTTTTGAAATGGAGGATGAACGAACTCGTACATTTGAAATGAACAAAGGGATTTCTATAAATCTACGAAACAGGAATCAAGCGAGCACGTCTATTCAGAGCGAGGGTCCGGAAATTGAAAATTTTATTGTCAATGTGCTGCATCCGCCTGTTCACTTGACTACATTCTAGGCGCATGTTTCCGTAAACAGGTATTTTCTGTGAATGGTCGTTCTCCCAAAATACGACTGGACAACGAAAAGGGTAGTTAGCAAATTAAGGGAGACGTCTAAATAAAGGCAACTGATTCGAATTTCTTGAACATTACAATCATTAACAGACCTTTTCAATCAACGAAAAAGCATAGAAAATTAAATGTTCTAAATTGTTTCATGAATTCGGATTTCTTTAACCTGCAGTTTGTGTTGACAGCCAAAATCCCAGAACACTTCAATTAAAAATTGGTGTTTTAACAATTATTTAGTGGCATGCGAACAACATTGGCTGAGAAATATATTATCCTCCTTTCTTGTAAAAAGACGTGACTAGATTCTTTCAAAATTGAAAATCAGTTCCACTCCAACTGAGGACAATGTGATAACCAATTGTAATTTATATTTCCTTGGGTATTCTGTGAAAAGTTTTTGAACTTCCTCGAATTGTTCTCTTGTTCAGAATAACTGTTGCTTTGTGAAGAAGTTGATAATAATTCCGTTTGGAAGATAAAAAACCTTCAATTTATTTCGATGCACAGAATTACCATTTGGCATGTCTGCTAATTAATGTACCAAAGGGTTACATAAATCAATTAATATTTCGAAAACAAGTTTGATTTTCCCTTGCGTTTCCGAATATCTCGTCTTGTGAATTAAAGAAGAATTCCGGAGGAAATTTTAAACAGGAAGTGTTCAAAAAGAACACAGAATTAATGAGTTCCTTTGATGAAAAGAATGAAAGAATATACGCATAAGATGCTTCCTGAATCTAAGCCCCATGGCAGTGAATCGACCATGCGAATCGATTGAGACGAGAATTCGATGTTACGCGTAGGGTAGCTTCTTTCGCCGGGCTGACGTCCGCGCATTCAAAAGTATGGGGTTTCGAGCTTTAGGAAAACACCTCTATAAATAACAGGGCCAATGGAAGTTCTCTCACGTCGACGTGGATATACCTTGCATGAAACAGAACTAAAACGAAACTTTAAAAATATATATTATTTTAATGATTTCTTCCGTTTTAAAGACTGGAAATATATATCATTATTAAAGAAAATTTCATAAATAGATAAATATTGTAGTTAAAATGGCAATAGTGAAATGGAATTAAGGTAAAATCTCTGTTAATTAATCTCTAAAAACTGAGATGAAGTGATTTTAAGAAATATCGATAAATATAATCAAATGAACCAATATCTGAAAAGGGGAGAGAAACGACAAGAAAGTAAACAATACTTATGATATGAGTGGTTAAAGTATAATTTTATTTTGTGAGTAGAAAATGTTGCGACACGAATCTGGGAAGTGAAGTGGCGTAATCGTTTGAGCAAAATAAAATCACTTTTACCACGCGTGTTTAACACCATAGGGGTGCCCAGCCTAAAACCGGAAGGGGGCAACTAGTTTTGCAGACCCTCTGGCTCCTCTCATTTACATTTTTTTATTTACTAATTTGTATTATAAATTATGGGATACATTAATTCATTTTATTTCCAATTATTTGTAGGGTAACCAAATGATTTGGAGAACTTATTCCCGAAACGTGCCGTAGCAGTTTCTAAAATTATGATCTTAAAAGGGGAAATCATCATATTTACGCAAATAAAATGTTTTATTTTCTAGGCTAAAAGGGCCCCTTTCAAAATCTAACCTAACGCTAACGAGCGAGGGGCTCTGCCACAAGGGCACCTCGTTGGCTTCCGACGCCCACTTCTCGACGGTTGTGGAGATGCACGGGGGGGGGGTAACATTGGGCACCAGAGGGGCCTGCTAGAGTGAGTGAGTCAGTGAGTTTTGTTCCGCCCGTGTCAACTATTGAGATCATTAGTGCATTTCGTGTTTATTCCTCAAGGTGGCGGTATTCGCCCCAAGATAAAATCCGTCGTCGATCAGTCGGTTTGCGCTTTTCTCTTCTAGGTATCTCCTCCAGAGGGGTACCGTCTCAACCTTCTTAACCTGAGTTTCATTAAAGATGACCCTTTTGGTACGAGATTTACGAATATTCGGACTTTCGAAACACCGAGTTTGCGGATTTAGATACAAAAGTACCAAGAGGAATGAAAAAAAATCATCGTAGAGCACATGTTAAATACGCAATGGACCTTCAGTTTCTTGAATTGGAAGGCCAAATCTCAATTTCTAGAAGATTTCAACCGACTGAAGATCCAGATCTAGAAAGCTGGATTTATGCAGGCCGAAAGTCCTCAGTATAAAATGTCACGCTTCCAGCATGTAAAAGAAACTTGCCTACAAGTAGAAGCAGCTGACGGCAAAAAATACATTTTTATAAGGAGAGTACATTTATCAAATGTAGGCACTAGGTACCTTATTTGAATGCATAATATTTTCATCACATTTCCACACAATACTAAAGAGAAATATTGTGAGCGCGGTGACTAAGATAATCAGAAAGGAAGCTGCAAAAGAAGACAAAGTCTTCAGACATATGTTCCTTACATAATAACGAATATAGAATTGTGCCTGTGGACACAAATGTGATGTTTTAAATGTTCGACGAGTCATTCAACATTCTAGTGCTAAATCAAGAAGAGTACTGACGATGGTATTTGTCGATATCTCTTCGACTTTGGGAGATTTACAATGGTGGATACTTACCTTTGCGTGTCTTCCCTCTTATTATTTGAAGAAAGCCAAGGAAAGTATTTACCTTCCGCTAGCATTGCATTTACAAACATATTGATGCATTCGGACGAGACATTCTAGTGTATTGTAAATTTTAAATGAGATGTCAGGTTTTTGATACCAAATCCAGTTTTCTTGTCGTTTCTATTTTTTCTCCTTTCAGTCGATATCATTAATTGAACTATTTGTTTCTTCGGTTAGCTACTTCAAATTTTTTAACTTTACATTTTGAAATTGGAAATTAACTAACAATGGAATCTCAGAACACAAATTTTAAACAGAGCGTCCTTTGAAAATATTAATTAATTTGTGCTGAAATAATCTCATTTAGCAGTGTATATCAAAAAAGTAGGCAATCTAATGACTAATTAAATTTTAGTGTTCTGATCAGCACACATGATTTCCAAGGAAAACATGAGAAACTTGACATAGAAAAAATATTAATATTAAATTTACTTTGAATCATACTTCTCTTATCTCTCACTAACAAAAATACCAATACATCATTCGTATTCTAGGGCACAGAGGGAAGTTTACCAATATATACTTTGGCTCAATAGCTCTTTACGAGCTAAGGCCGGCCAGCATCTCCCGACCGTGCGACCAAGGGTTAAGGGGTACATGAGATAACCACATAGCCAACCCTACGCCGTATTCTCGTATTATCAACCTGAGAAACAAACTTTCTCATCGAAAAACAGCCACAGATACTGGTATATTATAAGGAAAGCGCACAATTATTTTTTGCCGTGACCGTGAATCAAACCCGGGGTCGCGCCGTGGAAAGCGAGCAAGCAAACCAATGAGCCCATCGAGAGCCAGGGTCTCAAAATAAAAATACGAATTTCGTCCGAAGGCTGAAGGCCACCGGCAGGCTCAGATAGACATTGTAGCAGCTTTATTTTGTGACACCGATTGACAGTAATGCTTGCAACTCATATCCCTCCTGGATAAAACAAACACCATATTTGAAACTTAGCATACAGATTACAGCGTGTTATGTCATCAATGTCGCCAGTGTACTTTAAATAATTCATATTGTTCAAAGAATACTGTGCCTAGGTTTCACCCCTGGGATAAAACAATCCACCTCATATAGCTCATGTGCA
Source organism: Gryllus longicercus (assembly GCA_038098605.1). Taxonomy (NCBI): domain Eukaryota; kingdom Metazoa; phylum Arthropoda; class Insecta; order Orthoptera; family Gryllidae; genus Gryllus; species Gryllus longicercus. The sequence goes on along the minus strand of JAZDUA010000757.1, from coordinate 375,776 downwards.
AGTCGCCGTAGAAGAGAAATTAGAAACGATATTACGAAAAGGCAATTCTTGATAAATGTGCGCCATATTTCGCTGGCTCTCCGTCGCGGCGTCGCTGAGCAAGGCCACTGTATTTCGATCACCTGCCAGCGGAAGGGGGTAGGCGGGGAGGGGCGGGACGGGGGGGGGGCAAAGGGCGGGGACGCCGGGGGTCGTTCAGCGGCCGAAGATCGAATGGCGGAAGCTGCCGCGGGCTGCGAAGGCACAGAGGAGTGAGGAGGGGGAAGGCGGGGAAAGGGGGAGGGAGGTGTCACCTTGCCGGCGGCGACGCCACCGCTTACAAACGTCCGAGAGGGTGGGGGGGGCGGGTGACGCGCGCTTAGATGAACACGAGGGTAGCGGTGAACGCCAAGTGAAGGATGGCAGCGAGGAAGGTGAAAAGTTGAAAGGGTGATGAGGGCAGAAAAATGGTGACGAGCATTCATGAAATGTTTTTTCATTTAATCCAATACACATATGCATTATGTCTGTTATGCATGGTCAGATTCTTTAAAAAACGAATTTTATGAAACGTACACAGTTTTATAAAACGTGTTTTAAAAAATGTATTGTAAACGCTCAAATTAATTCGTATAAATGTTTGGTCCGCTATCTGCGGAAATAGTATGTACTAACATAGCTATTGAAGCCTCTCGTTTTTGTTACAGCTGTACTACAATGGGTGGTTCCCAATACGCAAGTGCGGGTACTTCCGATATTTATCTGGAAGGGCTCTTTCCTCCACTACTCACCGCCAACACTTTTCCCATTTTGATGCTCGTTTGGTGAAACCTCTTTCGAGGAAATTAACATAACTTACGCTTGGTCTCAAATCTGGTGCAGTTTCATGCTTTCTGAGTTTCGAGGTTCTCTCAGCTGCTGTGTTGCTCTCCACGGCATGTGCGAATGCTGATTGGTTGTTGCGTAAAATTATTTGAGGATTATTTTTTTAAATCCGAATTTTACCGCGTGAAAACTATATTTTATAAAATGTACGTTTCACGAAACGTTTAAAAAAGTTTAGAATAAACATCATCGTGTACAACATTATTCCTTAGACCAATTGATTATTTTTTCCAATAACTGTCAATATTCAAAATTTAAGCGGTTGGCTTCGGAGTCATTTCCTGGTAATGCACGGACGTGTTCGTACCATGGTGTTGATACAGCTTATGAAGAGTGCAAAGGCACCGGTGAGTGTGGTGATGGGGAGGAGGAGTCGAGAGGCAAATGGAGGCTGTGGTCGTTGCAAAGCTCAGTTCCACCTTCACCTCCACCCCCACCGTAGCCTCTTTCAATTTCCCCGCCCGCACGACCGCCATGCGTCAGCCTCCCCCCCCGTTTCACCTCTCTGCCCCAGGGGAATCCCCGAACCGCCACCGGCGCGCCGTCCCCAGGGAGAGCGACCGTCTGCGCCCGGCGGGCCCTTCCGCCTCGGCAACCCCACGGCGTCCGCCCCAACCACTTTTTGAAGCTCTGAACTGGGGAAAATTATACAAGAGTAAATAGAGAATCAATCGTAGCGACCCAAAATCTGCGTTGGTAAAATTGTGGAAGAATTGAATTAAAATTCACTAATTTTACCTATTCCCGAGTTAATTCTGCTCTAGGTCCTTCACATGCATTGTCTCTCTCACGACCATTCTACCTCGGCGACTGCACGGCGTCCTTACCAAACAACTTTTAGGAGCTCTGGACTGGGGAAAATTATACACGAGTAAATAGAGAAACCATCATACCGGCCAAAAATCTGCGTTAGTAAAGTTGTGGAAGAGTGGAATAAATATTGAGTGATTTTACCCATTAAATAATTAATATTGCTTGACGTCTTTTACACACATAATTGCGCCTATACACAAATAAAACGTAAGATAAATGTTTTTCTATGTGATAGCTATTACTTGCAACTCCTATCGCCGAATTGTTATGACGATGTTAAATGATAATGTTGCACAACTCTAGTGCGCCAGAGTTCAGCATTCGTACGTTATTTTTCCGAACATATTCTGTAACTTAGCACTGAGAAAAAATATATACAGTGGTTAGTTAAGTTATAGTAGTAAAAATCTCTGAATAAATAAGATGATGGAACAGCTGAATAAACGTTCAGGATTTTATAATTATAGTTGAAGATAGTTGAGGCCATTAAGTGAATGCTCTTCCTTTCTTATTATGTAGGGAGAGTAGCTTATTCGAAACTGCGCTCCGTGTAAATAGTACATCAAAGCGGAATCCAATCGCGAAAGAGTGAAGAAGGAGAAAGGCGCCGAAAGCGCATTAGAGAACTTCGGTTAGTGAGAACGGGTTTAGCGCAGCCCAACTCCATTTGAGTGCGGGAATTAAAGCCACTTCACTTCGCCAAGCGAGCAAAACGGTTTCTGGGCAGTGCTTTCTCTGTTGAACGCTTCAAGTTAATTTCCCAAACACGTTCAAAGGAACAAAGGTCGCGTTTGAGATCTCAAGGCATGTTCTCAGCGTGAGGACCACAACATGAGCCCTAATCACATTCGAAAGCTACTCGTCCTTTTTTTCAGAATTCTACCATGTCAGCAACCATACTTTAACAAGCTTTATGATAACACTAACGATCATTATAAAAGTACCGTTAATTACAAAATTAACACTACTACTTGAGACGTATGAAGAAAAAGGAAGAAAATAAACTTTAGAAGAGATTGAGCAAGAAGTTGTAGAAATAAATGTAAACGTTTTTATTAATTTCTATCTTAAATATCCATACCCTATTCCTACTCACAAACGTACAAATCGAAAGTTTTTCATAAATCTGACCGTAACTATTGTATTTCCCGGATAATGTTGCATTCTGGTCTGAGACCACCATTAATCTTTTTTATTTCCGTTCTGGAGAAGAAGATCACAACTACCCATTATTGTTCATTTTTTCCAAATTAAGCCACTGAACTCTGCCTTTCCTGGTGTTGTACCAGGGAGTAACTTTATGAGATGAGAAATAAATAAGATTATCTTAGAGATATCTCAGAGATGAGCGATTATCTTAGAGACATATAAATAAAATGCTCTCCTGCCACTGCCCTGCAGGAGAGCATTTTATGCAGATAACTAATTGCAACTGCTATAGCCGTTGATGCCGTTAACGTAGTGAATGATTTATCCCATGAGGTGGCGATGATCCTACCTCTAAGGATGGTGAGATCTGGTACCTGCATAACGATGCCTTACTCCAGATTTCCCCGTCCAGGGGGAAACTCCCATCACGGACCACCACTCTAGTCGGGACAAGCTCTAAGCTCCCAAGTGGTCTACCAACATGTGTGGCAGAGTAATCCATGTAAGGTATGTGTAAGAAAGTACGGAATGAGGATAGGAAAGGAAGGAAAGATCACGCACGGTCCGTGGCCCGGTTGTTAGGGTACTGCTCCAGGATTCGCCTGATAGTGATTGGAGGAATTACGGAAAACTGCTCATCAAAGTCGGCGCCAGCTAGAAATCTCCTCCACACACAGACTGAATACGACCCAGCTTGGTAGCTAGCGTCGAACATGCACTACTGTCGGGACCGAAAACCTGCAATCTGCCGGACAGAGTCGCTGCAGAGACACGGAAATCCAGTCCCTGAGCTATCTCAGCCGGTATGTGTAGATGACTGACGTGCGGTTAATTATCGCCCATCGAGGACTTCGAATCAACACAGCGGACCCCGCGTTCCGCTTCTGAGAAACGCCGGTTCAGGGAAGCGTCTGCACAGGACGTTACGTGGAGCTGGACGCCGCGTCCGCGAACAAAGGTCGAAAACGAAGCGGAAAGGCTGCCGTGCAGGCGCCAGCGCGGGCGTGGGCGTGGGCGACGGGTGGGGGTGCGGAAGGGCGAGGTTGGGGTGGGTTAGGGGTGGGAGAGTCAAGAGCGGTGACCCATCGGATGAAGGGCGGAGACAAGGCAGAGTGGTTATGAGTGAAATCGGAAGGAACAGGAATAACAAGGTGATGTGGGAGGCAGACGAGTTGTCTGTGGAACTGTGATAATGAGAGAGAAGCGTCGGGAGAACCATAAATGAAGAGGAAGAAAGGCGTGGGGGTGGAGCAAAGGAGGAGGAGTCGGAAGACGTAGGGAGAAGAGGGGTCGGGCGCGATGGTGGACGAAGAGAGCGAGGCGAGGCACGGCAGAACACATACTGAGAGGTCAGGGACAAGAGAGAGATTGGTCAAGTTCGTGGTGAGGTGGCGTGGAGTGAACGATAGGATGAGAAAGGACGGAATGGGAGAGATGGCGGAAAGACACGGCGTAGGAAATAGTGAGGCGGGGTGGAAATTGTGGGGCGGGATAAGTCGGGTGGGCGAGGTAAAGAAGGGTAGAAAGCGGGCGGGTAGAAGAGAGAGGAGAAGATGACTGGTGAAGAAAACGGAGAGGCAGAAAGGGACGAAACCTGATTGGGTACAAAGGCATGGCGAGAGGTGTGACAGAGCAAGATATAGCGGAGTGAGATTTGGCAAGATGCGGAAGGAGGATACGAATGGGCAGGGATGGGGGAGAGGGGTGAAGAGAGCAATAGGCGGAGTGGGCCGGGGGCGGGGCAGGGGGTGCAGGGGGGGCGAAGGCAGATACACCCACAGTCTGTTCCTCCGCGCCGCGGGGCAGCGCTAAGAGAGCCAATCAGGAGAGCATTGTGAGCGCCGTCGGCTGTTGACCCGTCTAATTGGAAGCCGCTCCGGACGGGAAGGGGGAAGCAGTGGGAGCAATGCACTTAATGTTCTACGTCTGTAATAATCCTCGTGTTGTGTTGGAGCGAAGCAAAACACTCGTTTGGAAACGAAACTAAAATAGTTTTTCCTGTATCCACATTGGTGTTAATTGGTCCATTGAAGACAGGCAATTGCTACAAACTCGTAATACGAAGTGGTTACAAGATGTCACAAATAATGCAATCCCAAAGGATGCCGCACAACCACGATTAAAAATCCCTGTTTTTTTCCTCGACCGTAAAATATTGCAGCTACAAGTATATCTGCCCATTACATAACGAAAAATGTGTCAATATACATACATACGTATATATATATATATATATATATATATATATATATATATTGTAGCGATACCAATTTTATCATACAAAATTTCATAAGGCTGCGGGCAGTTGGGAAATGAACAGACGGCGCTGCACGTGCAACCTCGCTTATCGCGACACCCGTTTGCGCCTCCGGCACATTAAGAAAGTCGTTACAAGGGTCAGTCGTCGAAAGATTCACTGCGAGACGCACGTGGCCGCCCCGGCCAGCTGCGAACCCTCTAGAACGCTCTTGAAATCGACATCCAGGGAATCCCAGAGCAATAAATTCTTTCACGGACAACGCCTGTCTTGTGCAAGCATGTTCTAGAAGGAATAGGAAAATTCTGGACGCTCACAGTGACGCAAAGAGTTGAAACTTACGTGGCTTCCCCGTCGCAATTGGCTGAAATAACATAATGCGCCATTTCTTTTGGCCAATAGTGAAGCGACTATCATAGGAGCTTGAACACACGGAAAAATTGGGTGGGGGCAAAAGTTAACCTGATAAATTTTCAACTTACAAAATTCAGAAGAGCTTGGGCATCAGACGGGGCCAGAAGGGAATTAGACGCAGGGCAGTCGGGAGAGAAATTTCTCCTGGGGAGTAATTGTTTCATCGGGGAGAGACCAGTGTGTCTCTGCAAGACTTAGAAAACTTCAGTGCGAGCCTGAGCTTTGGGGCTGATAACAATTGGGAGAGAAAATTCTCTGGGGGGTGTTATTCGTTGAAGAGAGGCGAACGTATCTGAAGGATTTCAAGACTTTCCAAAATTGTATTTGAGAAGGACACATAGTTATTTACTCCGTGCCTGAGGTCGGGAGAAAATCCCGACGATCTTCAAGTTCTACCTGAATCTACCAGAATCTACCAGAATCTACCAGAATCTACCAGAATCTACCAGAATCTACCAGACAGCGCGGTCAGACTCCGTTGAGCGCCGCAGACGCCGTCGCACCACTGGTGACGTCACGAGAGAGCCGCTCAGCTGTTGGAGAGGGGTGGCACCACCACCGCTGCGTTCCTGCCAAGACCGCAACCGCCCCCCTGGTCTCCGCCGGGTCCGTCCCGGCTGCATAAAAGAACCGTTCCCAAGGCAGTATAAACCCAGGGCATTCACCCCTGTCAGACCTATGTAACGCAGTGCCGCGCTATGGCACACTGATTTGTATTTTTTTTGTATTATTACCATTGTAATGTTAAGGATAATTCTTTCTAGTTTTTTAAGCTTTACTGTGATGTCTAACATCTAATTTTCTTTTCTTTTTAATTAATCTCTTCATTTCTTTTCATTTCTTTTTTTCAATTTTTCAATTTACAAGTGTAACTTCCCTGGGGCATTTTAAATTATTTTGCCCAGGAATAAAAGTGATTTTTACCAGTGATCAAAGTGTTTGTCTCGTACTGCCTTTGTGTCTTGTCAACAATTCCTTCCATCACCGACTGAGCTACAACCGGCGCCGCTTACCGGGCGTTCTCTCACGAGACGACCGGGGGTGTTACAATATATATATATATATATATATATATATATATATATATATATATATATATATATATATATATAGTCTTCTAGCAGAAGCATCTCGGACTGAAGGATCGCGGGTTCGAGTCTCACCTCGGACATGGGTGTGTTTGTGTATGTCTGAATGTGTGTGTCGTCGTGTCGTCTATTCATCCTCCATTATTATCGTCATTCCATCTTCCACTCTCCTAGGACTAGCAATCCTGGGGGATACAATCCTGGGGAATTCAGCTTAATGCTGATCCCCCCAAAACTAGTCACATGCACTTGCAACGGGCAACGGGCTAAGTGATTCTGAGCCTTGGAGAGTACTGGTGCCAGTCCGCGAGGTCCCAAGTAACTCAATTTACGACATAATAATAATAATAATAATAATAATAATAATAATAATAATAATAATAATAATAATAATAATAATAATAATAATAATAATAATAATAATAATAACTAGCGGAAACTGGCAGACGTTCTGCCCTTCATCTCCTTTTATCTCTCTTCGTCTCTCCCAGCAAAAATGTAATAGAAACTTCAAAAAATCTCGTCCTGTAGATTACGGAGTGAGAAAAGTTTTTTAGACCAATGACATCAACATTTTAGTTTTTACTAACGCTAACTGCAAGTTTTAATGTTCTAGAACTCTAACTGTAATTTAGTTATAAGATTACCTCTAGCTAGGTAGTAAGTATCCTTGAGCCTCCGTTAAAGTCTTCAAATGCTTAGCACGCTCAAAACCTGTACTGCTTCTAAAACAAATAAATTGCGGTGTTGCCTGGAATACTGTTATGAAGATATAAAAAAGAGGTAGCGCCAACTCGTGTTAGCAACGCAACTATGTTGAAAGCTTCAAAGTCACGAGGTGCGGGCCAAGTGAAGTCAAGCACCCCACACAATCCTCTCTCTAGTCCCAGCCGTTGAATGACTTCAGATGCTTCTAAAACAGCCCGAACGCTGCAAGTTTTACCCATTCGCCAGGATCACGAAACTGAGAGAGAGAGAGAGAGAGAGAGAGAGAGAGAGAGAGAGAGAGAGAGAGAGAGAGAGAGAGAGAGAGAGAGAGAGCGGTGGCGGAATATTCGGAATCTTTAGGAATATCACTGTAAAACAAAAACTTTGCCCATGTGTAATATCTGTAATGTGTGTTAACTTCATGCTTATAGAATAAGTATATTTTAAAAGACGGATTTTCATACACACATAATTTATTTGACAATACATTTTGCTTATAATAGCCTGAATAACATCTGTTCATTCGTTTGTTTGTTTGTTCGTTCGGCACTCACATTCGCGCACTATTTTCGAGCGGATACTCCTACAGGAGTCGCAGACTACCCTCAATTCAACCATTCAGGCTGTGCAATGGCGCCGCCCCGCCGCCGTCTTTCCGTTCTATCGGCGCTATTACGGTCTGGTTGAATTCATGCAGCAATTGCCCTCTCGCTGCCATCTCCCAGCTCAGTTCACACAAACCTGTTCCCCAGCTCGTCCTGTGCTGCTCGATGCCACCCCCGGTCGCATGGCAACGGCCAGCAACAATGAAGTTCATGAGTATTGCAGTTTGAATGAAAATTGAATTAAAATGTATTAAAATAAAATGAAAACCAGCAAACATGTAATAGAATTTTCAAGAAGATTTCACCCTGTAGATTACGGTGTGAAACACGTTTCTTTGAGGTCTTTGGACTCAAAGTGTTTATGTCCAAGAATGCTTCGTTTAGGAGTTATTTAACGATTTATATTCAAAAACCTTACCGTTTGTTGAGGGTTGCATTTAGCATGGATATGTAGTTTTTATTTTCTTTTTTTTTTTGTAAAATATTCCGACATTTTAATAGTTATTTTGCTCTTCCGGGTGGAGATGAATCCAACAAATCAAAGATAATTATAATTGGTCTAGCCGTTCTTGAGTTATAAATGGTGTAACTAACAACTTTTGAATAATAGTAGTAATAATATATTATTCATTATTATTGTTATAATAATAATAAATTTAATATTAATACTTATTATTATTATTATTGTTGTTATCATAAAGCTATCTGCTTTATTGGAAAGGCCCCATAACTTGCTGCACACATCTGCCCCTTAGGAAGTTCGTTACAACGATGAATAAATTTTATAATCAACCGACTCATAACATTTAGTCGTGAATTAGAGAAATAATAATACTACTACTAATAATAATATTAATAAAAATAATATTAAAAATAATAATAACAACAATTATTATATTTACTGAATAATATAGTATTTCATGCCGAATTTAATTATTCATATACTATGTCTTCAGTTATGATAAGTTAGATTTGTTGGTGATCAATGAAGCATGTTGAAAGAACAATTAGGTATCTTTACCACTGCAACAGCCCTTTAAACTAATAGTACTTATTGAAACACCTGTCACATTCAGCTCAAGATCGTTCTTGAAACGTGTGTTCTTAACTTTATGACTGTAACTTCTTCTCGTAAGTACTTTTATTTCGCTTAGTAATTAAGTCTATATTGCTTCTTCATAATGACTGCTTGCTGTACTCACCTACCTGCATCTGTCTCAAGAACCTAAAGATTACATACCTTCTATTTACAAATTATATGTACTACGTTTGAAGTTTATTAACTGTTAAAAAATGTTATTGTGAAAAAGCTCCAACATTTATTTTCTCGAGATTCAAGGTTATTTACTTCATTTTTAAAGAAAACTGAAGCCATTCCTACCCATAGATATCTGAAAAATACATCTAAAATTTGGAATGACTGATTCTTCTTCAAAGAAAATAAATTATCAGTTTTATAAGGATTAACATATTTTAAATGAAATTCTGTTCTTCGTTTACTAATGCGAAATTAAAAATATAGAACAAAGACTTATAATATTCTGTCATATTTACTAATTCACACAATATTTATACTATTCATTGTTTATTATTTTCAAAGATATTATCAATACATTCACTATTTTAAAATTATGGAGTGAAAATTATTATTTCTGTGAGAGATGAAATTAAAACGGAAAAGAAACATCCAAAATAAGAATACAAGTGTAGAAAGACCAGAGTTGATTTTCATTTCACTTTTACACTGCCTAATAGAAAGGAAAATGAACGAAATAAATTAAAGGCTATATTGTTTTTAATGAAAATATGGTAGATACAAAAAATGAGAAGCAAAAAGTGCAAGAAGAGGTAGCGTAATTAAAACGTGCTTTATTACTTACTTGAATAAAAAATACTACTTGAGTACACAGAAATTTGTACTACATATTTCTTGCGTTCATGGGAATATCTTTTTGAATGTATTTGCAATAAAATAAAACGCCCAGAATCTACTAAGGTCCTTTTATTAAGAAGGTCGTTGAAGTTACTAATCGCTGCGCATTTTATGTAGGTTGGGGTACAGTAAAATACTTCTTATAATAAATACAATAATTTTATTTTCACACAAATTTCATTATTTTTATTGAGCATATTGATACAATGCTCTTAATGCCAAAAATACACCCAACAACTTGAAGCAATTCTGTCAGTCAGAATGAAACCATGATTTGATTATTCTTTTTCTGAACATCTACAGAAGAAACTCTACAAGAAAGTCTCAATGTATATTAACAAAACCAATGTTTATAATTCAATACACTTTAATGTGAGAGTGAATTTGTGCTGCAAGCTCAAATATTTTCTACTTTCTACGAAAATTTAAATTTTACGTATATTTATTTAAATGAAATTGACTACATATTTTTCAATTTTCATATTACAAAATTGTAAGAGCCACAGCGAAACAGCTCTGCACAACTTATGTATCAAAATATCAAGCAATTGTAAGCAAAAATCTACGGCAAACTATATACGCCTTAAGTTTGTAGAGAGAGAAAGTAGATGATCATTAACATGTTAACACTACTGTTAATATTGCAGAAATGCGTTAGCCTACTCAAGCGGAAAATTCTACTAAAAAACTACTACTAACGCTTTAAAGAGATAAAGGCTGCAAAAGTGAAGCTGAAGAAGCGCAGATATTACCATCGCCATCTACTGTAAGATGAAGGCTAACATACTTGCATAAAATGACACATCCTTGATGCCCGCCTCTGCGGCCTACGTCACATACCGCCTTTTACTGAAAAACAACCATCGCCCTTGCTTGCATTTCTACGAGTCTCGACCAATACCAACTCTTAGAAATAAGACAACAAACACTTCAATACAATTCTCTCAGGTCATGGCAACCAGTAATTGTACGGTGGTGAAAACTGGACGGTTAATATCAAATATTCCAACAGAATACAAAATTGTTGAGATGAAATATGTGCGATCAGTCATATTACAACGAAGGCTTTACAAATTAGCGTACGAGGAAACAGTTGGAGGAGTTGAAGATTGTCTGTTCAAGAGACAAATATTGTGGGCATAAATAGACACCACGAAACGAGAATGGTCGTCCATAGATTCTCCAGAAGTATTAACTCTCCCACCTTTCCTAAAAGAGCGTAGAAAGATCAAAGAGTGTTGATGCTTCGTAAAGCACCTAGTAGACAACACAAATTCCACGCAATGTGAGTAGAATATAGGAAAGACAGTTATTTCAAAACAACTCAAAATATCGTTTCATTTTAAGTCCATATCATTATCAAGCGCGTAGCAAGACCGTACTGCCCAAAAGAATTATCATTTTAGACATTAAATAAAATAAACATTTCCTACCACAGACATGTAATATCTAGTAAGCAACAATAAACCACTGTAAAACTATTTTTAATGAGTTGAAAATGATTTATGAAAAAAATGTACATAAACATTAAAATGATCGATTGAAAATTAATTACTTCCAGTGAATTTCTCAGAATAATTCACGAATTTTGATGAATAAAGAGTTATAACAAATATTCGTAAATTATTTTGTGATTTTTATAACAAAATAGTGGAATGATTAGGAATACTTATTTATGAAGAATAATTGAATATTTGCAACCCGAATGATAAAAAAAGGTTTCCGTTTGGACTATACATCAATTTGTTTTAAATATTTTATTAAACATTTTAAAATATTACATTAGTATTCCAAACTTATCAATCGATTATTAAACACGAACAACCACCCATTTGTAATAATATTTTAAGCAATATTCGGAAAAACAACTTCGTTTTAGAAATCAATATTTTATGCATTGAGTTTATTTATCAAATTATAACACACCAAGAAATATTATTACTAGTAGATGCTTTTTTCATAACTTAAGATCAGATAAGATTCCATTGAAAACGTAATTTATATCTGCGAACGCAGCGAGATAAAAATAGAAATTCACAATGGGTGTAAATTCAAAATATAGTACATTCAGTAACAGGATTATGCGTTCTTTAAAATTACTTCGTTCAATACCTAAACCTGAACAATGCAAAGGACAGACACAAACTATACCACACAAAGAGAAACTTCATTTGCGTTACAATGCGCCCCATTCGTCAACGTGGTCAGACAACGCTAACCCCATCAGCAATCAGCCCTCTGAAACTGACAGCACCATTATTTTCACTCATCCTTTACTGAGAGGCAACCTTTGATAAAGTTGTGTCACAAAAGACATTTTCGAAGAACGGAGCTATTCGCGTTGTCACGTCTAAATAACGCAGCACATCGTGAAACACGACCATATCGCTCTGAGATAATAGACGACGACATTCTGTACAACGAGAAGCATTCTAGTGGACAGACTTACTACGTACAGTCCCGCAATACAAATGTATTAGCAAAACCATTTAAGTCATTGCATCAATACAAAAAAAACGAACAAGATTATTTCGAAAAAATAGGCACAACATAATACAGGAGTGCTCAGTAAAGAAGGTGTTGAGTGGAAATTTATGAAGTACGAGTAGTTGCGTGAGAAATGGAGCACACAGTTTCACGCTCCAATACAAGCAACGAAGACCTACTGCCCTTTAGTAGGTAATTAGCAGGAATAACGGTTGAATATTATCTCTCTCTGTATGTATATGTATATATATATATATATATATATATATATATATATATATATATATATATACACACACACTATTTGCAGAAAACAATGAACCACACTATTTCATGTAATACGCCTACGCTGAGTGACATAGGATTAATTTCTCAAAATAAAACAACATACTACATGTGTACCATTACAAACCCTTTCATTCGAAAGAGAAAATACTGTCAAAGAACTCGAGAGAGCAACACAAACACACAGATCCTCACGTGAAAATGCATTCTCACAAACGCCACTTCACAGCACCAACGACGTCATGAGGAGGAGTTGTGCGGTCTGCAACGATGAAGCAATGGTGCGAAACCCATTGTGAGACTCAATTCTGAGTGCAGCCAAAGGAGAAATATTTTGGCGACATGTCCTACTCTTAGGTGAGCTGGTAACTGGAGATATAGCCATTCGTTATTACACAAAGAATCCTCTAAATGTAACAACATACAGCATTGAAGTCAGAAGTGAAAAACAGCAAACTACGTTGCAAGTGCAGTGAAGACGCACAGACAAATCGAGCAACGTTCGCCGGCGTGTTTTTTGCAATCGGTCGCAACGGCGAGATGCAGCTCTTCAGAAGTACGCAATCGGCTGCAACGCAGTCGGCCTCCGACACGTGAAATCTACACAGCAGTGACACCGCCAAGCGAGTAGCGAGTGCAGCGAGGACACACACACACACAACACGAGCACGCGCCGAGTCGTCGACGCCGGCGCCGCCGCCTCGGCGACGCGCGTGGCGGCCGGAGCGGTGCAGGCGGCAGGCGGTGAGCCGGTGGGTGAGCGGTGGAGGTCGAGGAACTCACCACGGCGCGGCGCGGCGGCATGGCGAGGCGACGACGGCGTCGGCGACGTCGTCGGCGTTGGCGTCGGCGTCGCGCCGGAGGTCATAGGTCACGGCTTGCGCGGCGCGAGCGCCCGCTGCACGGAGTAGTCGACGGCGGTGGCGGTGGCGGCGGCGGCGGCGGCCCGCGCGCGTCGGGGATTCCCCCTACCTCCCCTCCCCTACCCCCTCCCCCGGCCAGGCGCGGCCCGCGCGCGCGCGCTCCGCCGGCGGACGCTCGCATTGGCCGACGCTGCGCGGGGGCGGCAGCGGCGGCGGAGGGACTGCGCGGGCAGGAGAGGAGGCGGCGGCGGCGGCTGTGGTGACTTAGCGAGAGTGGCTTGCTGGAGGTGGGGATGGGGGAAGCGGCGGAAGGGGGCAGAGGCGGGAAGGGTTGCGGGGTCTGTGGTGGTGGTGGGGACGGCCGCGACTGCTGCGAGGTACTGGGGGCCACGACAAGAAGTGGCGACACTGTGGCAGCGTTTAGTGGCGTGGCGGTGATGACGATGAGCATGATGGTGTCGGTGGGTACATTGGAAGAGAGGAAAAACGTGTATGGTGCGGGTGGTGGCAGCTACGGTGGAGATGATGGGGGAACAGCAATGTTGCGAGGGTGGCAGGACTACCGTTCAGTAGGGTTACTACATGTGGCGGTAGGGCCGTTGGTGATAGAGGCGGCGGGGAAGAGGGAATAGATGGCGGCTGCACGAGTGGCGGGGGGCAATGCCATGGAAGCGGCGAGGTGGCGGAGGCAGTACATATCAAGGAGGAGATAGCAACAGCGGTGGCAATGCGAAGGTAGGTGCGGGTGACTACCATGCAAGTGGTGACGGTGGTGAACGGTTCTGGTGAAGAAGGCAACAATGGTGATAATAAAGGTGACACGTCGTTTGGAGAGACTCGGGCGACAGCAGTGGAGGTAGTGGCGATGGAGGCTGCGACGGCGGCAGCGGTGATGCAGGGGGGGGGCGGCCGGCGGAGGTGGATGTGGCGGCGGTGGGGGGCGGCGGCTGAGGGGCCGGGGAGGGGGGGCGGGCATTGCGCCGCCGCGTCGATACACGCCGCCCCCGCGTCCCCACGCCTCCTCGCCTCCGCCGCGCGCCGGCCGACCAGCCCGCCCGCGCCGCCGTGTTCCTTAACCGACCGACTACACGGCGACACGGGGCGATCAGGGGTGGACAACGCACTTCGGACTTAGGCTGGGGAAGACCAACATACCCAAATATGCAGCCTCAGTCACTAATCAATAACAGGCTTTCCGGAGCAAAATTACGTTTATTGAAATTAAATATAGTATTCAAATTAATATGAAATTATACGTAAATAAATTTAATAAATTAAACATTAATTGAATTCGTAAACAAGCACTGTATAAATGATATTTTATACATTCTGATAAATCTGTTTATTATAGATAATATCATTGTAAAGTCGTGGTGCTTTGTTTCATTATTAAAATCACAAGATATCAATTGCTCATTAAAACTACAAAAATGCATTGCCGTTGAAATATAGTCTAAAATAAACACGTTTTTCTCAGAATTTATAAAACGTCGCTTATATTGTTCTGGTTTCTACCGATTCAATTGTATGTTGGAGAGGAAATATACGTAATTGATAATCAGAAGTATTGTGATAAAGCATAGGCAATATTTATTATTTGCAATGGAAATAATTATTTTCTAAATTACAAATAATAATTTAATTTTTTCGAATATATGTGTCATATTTCACCTTCATCTCAAGGTCATCATCTTCATCTCAATGAAACAGTAAGGTGAAAACAGATATGCAAGAGATGGATAAAAGTATTTAGTCCCAATAAAAGTTTTCGAACTTTATGATGGTTGCAAATATTGCGAGAAAGTTTGAGTAATTTTGTACTCTTACTCGCATGTACTAGAGAAAGGAGATTAAAAGGTGATACAATGACATACAACCCGCGCATACAATGATGAAACCGTTTCTTTTATCCCCCTCTACCACCACATCGCTCAACCACTACGCATTGCGGGACGCGTAAGGCCCTCACGCGTCCAGTCTGTACCCCTGTCCAGTTGGACGATCGCCGTCCGTACATCGCGGGGTTTAAGCGTTCGGTTTGCAGGGGATTGCTGGGGGTTCACTGCAACGATTTCTTGTGGCTGTGCTTACAATGTTGCATTTTTAACGCGGAGAGAAATGCGTGTGTGTAAACAGAGCAATACGGACATCCAGAAATGTACACCAATAAAACCTGTTTCTCTTTATTCACACATTTGTATGCAAGTTGCAGAAAATACATGAATTTCATGAATTCGGAATCTCAATACATGAATTCGATGTCTGGATACCCGCTTCGAATTATTGCGTTTCTAAGAGGAGTTCTTTATAACCAATGCAATAAAATCACTATCAATAATCTAATAATTTTATTTTAGGAATTATTGCGGAGACATGAGAGTTAATGACATCAATAAAATCAAATTTTTTAAAAACAAATAATTTATAATCAAAATACAAATAATTTACGGGGTCCTTAAGTCAACCTGACGAGTTTTTAGAGTGGAACAAATATTGCAATTTACGAATAGTAAAGCAAAGGCTTTAAATTCAGTTGTACCGTATGTCTCTTGTTTCAGCCCAGTGTATTTTTCTTTCTCTTCCTAGGTCTTTTGTTCAACCAACAGCCGGTTACCTTTTACATCCCGATGGGACACATATTCGACCTTGCACAAACACTTGCAAGCTCCTCTGATATGGTTTGGGGTCAGCAGAAAGCCAGGCCCTCCGTGACAACACACACACATGAGAAACAAGGGACGAATAACCATGCCCAAGGTGGGATTCGAAACTGTGACCCTTCGAACTATAGGTTCTCGTACAGTTCTTCACCACCTAGTTAGGTGCAGACCCACAGGGAGAAAAAATTTCTCCTCCCAAACGTTTTCAGTAACTATTAATTTTAACTTGCCACAAAACTTCCAAGCAACAGTATTTTCGAATAAACATTAACACTAATGAAATTGTATCACAACAAGAGCCAAGTTTATCCAGAGTATTCTACATTATCTGTATAAGACACATTCGACCAAAACATTTTAAATAAAACGATTTTCTCTCCCAATATTCGTCTCTGGATTTGCCCCTGACCTATCATGATCGGCATGATATTTATATAAATAAAATACTTTCGGCTTTCGTTCAATTAACACATGAGACCTATTTAAGGTATAACTGAAATACTTACACATTTGGGGTCTTTAAAATAGAAAACTATCTTTCAGACCTATGTTCACAGTGTCATGTTAGATATAAAGTCACAGAGCTTTATTGCAAAAAAGAAAATTCTAAAAATGATTAAGGTAATTTTAAGAATTCTTCAGGATTTTTCCTGACGTAAATATGTAAATATAATTTAAAATATCGATTACAAATGTTGCTTCTGAGTATTAAGGACACAATGTTGACTGTTTTTGCTATAAAGCGCAAAAATATGATCAGAATATATTTTCAGTACAATTGAGCAACTAGTAACATGGACCTCTCGATCACGTCAGTGCGTTACTCACTGAGCCACTTCGCTCGGTACAGAAATCATACAGCATGGTAAACGTTGTTTAGATCCTTTTATTGCCTGCAGTGTATTCTTATATATCAAATTGCGCGTTTGTTTTACTGCCCTCTTTTATAGGGGCTCTTTCGTTGTGTGCCTCTGTTTATTGTGTGCCTCGCCCTTAATAAAGACATTATTATTATTATTATTATTATTATTATTATTATTATTATTATTATTATTATTATTATTATTATTATTATTATTATTATTCATTGTAAAAAATATAATTGTGTAAACATACATTAACTATTCTTAAGTTGACTAATATACTTACATGTTGATAATATAATTGTATTATGATTCTATATATTACATTGCAAAGTATTTACTTTACAAAGAATGTATTATGAGTTATATTTTAAATTTTCATAATCTATAATGATATAAATGAAATAATGATATATAAAAGTCACATACAGATCTTACCTACGTGCGACAAAAATAAACCGAAAAATTACATCACTCTGTTGAATGTGTGAAGCTAGTATATGTTCATTAAAGACATAACACATTTATAAAGGTTGCTAAAAACCAACTTCATGGAAATTAGAAAATCACGTTTTGGTGCTACAATATTTTTAAAAACATTAAAATAGATACATACTTATTACAGAATCAAAAGAGTTATTTATTATTTTCTTGACGTTTTTACTGGTAGGTAACTGAGTCACCCCACGCCTCAATTTGTTACGAAACATGAGGCGCCTTTTGCTAGGTTAAACAGATAATGTGAGTTTATGTAAGTAACGTCAGACTGAAGAGACAACGTAACGTGTTATAAGAGAAAAACAAAGTAAAGAAATAATTTTCGATGATTGATGGTTAAAAAAGGCCTTTCATTTCGTACACGCATGTCTCCGCCCTTGGCATCGAAAGGTGATTGACAGGGAAAATTAAAGCTTGTCCTCTGCGGAGAAGGCAGCGGAACGTCGATGACAAGCCACGTGCCTGCAACGAGGGCACGGAGCGCCGGGGACTGCAACGCGCGCCGCTTCACTGTCGAGTGGGTTGCCTACGACCAGGCGCTCGTGCCCGAAACACCAGACTTGCTCTTGCTTCCTTTTGGCAAACGATTCCGGAGTAGGTGAGGACGGGTAGTAGACATTCCACCATAAATGCACGAGTTCTCTAAAACTCTGGAATCTTTCTTAAAAATGAAAAGTTTAAATCTAGTTTTAAAAAAATGTCTAGATTAGGAAAGAGCTTAAACAATATTAATTATAAACTGATATTTGTATTATAGACTGCTCTGACAACGAGTATAATTTATGTAAATAGACAACTTTAGAATTTTCTTTCACGACGAACGCTATTGTTACAGATTAGGAATACAGTTCACAAATTACAAAAAATAATTTTGTACTGGAAAATATTTTACACTTCATGTAAGAAATGTTACATATAACGTATAGTACTGACGCATTATTAGGTAGAATGTGTCCATTACTTCAGAAATTGCATTAAAACGAATTCTTACAGAAGATTTAAGATATTTATACAGCTTGAACATGAAATAACTGCTGAACATACTACAATTATTACGTATTTTTCAGTTTTTTAAAAATTCATAAGATTATATTACATTTTTAAGAAAGTGGTAAAGAAATATGTAGTAGCAAAACCACAAAAATGAGAATTTTTAAAACTTCAAAATAATTCAATTGAAATGAATTCTTGAACATAATGTGGATTTCTCATCAAAACTTTTGTGCGAGTTCACAGTATCTACTGTAATCTAAAGGAAGGTTTTTCCAAACCCTTGATGAATCATTTATCCGCTTTAAAAATTCTTCAATGAAAGGAATTGAATGAAAGAAATTGTAAAAAAATACCAAGTAAAATTCACACTGACTGGGCCCGTTATAAAAATATTCATCATTTTGTCAAACGTATTCACCATAACTTTATGAATTGTAATTAGAGAATAATTTCTTGTTTCCAACATTAATAACAAAACCAGTGTTGCTTCATGATGACATATTTTCCCTTCTTAGTTTCCTAATGTTTTGCCTCGGATAATCTTTTGGAAATACCCTCACCTTCTTCCCGGCTGCTACCTAATGGCGCCTAATAGAAAAGTGTTAAATGTTTACTCAATTTTTCAGTTATCTAATAGTAACATTGAAATATAATTTTAAGAATATTAAAGAAGGGACAAACTTACTCTTAGATACATTTGTAATAATATTTGTAATAATATTTGTAATTATATTTTTTCAAAATATATTTCCAATTAAGATATGATGGGATAATATATTATGACAGATTGAAATAATATAACAATAATCAAAGTAGAAAAAAAATTCCCATACAAATTTACTATAGAAAATTTACCAGTAATAATGCTATCAATAAATAATTCATTTAATTTAATGCATGAGAGTTCTAATGCGTACATCATTTTATTTTTGAATATGACGTCAATGGTTTAGGTACATAAATCTAACTCCAAAGATCCTTCATAAAAACGACTACTACAGGAAACAATTCACTGTTGGGAAAAATATAAGAAAAACACACACACTCTACAACGACTGCGTGATTTTTATCGTAATTAGTATTCGTTGCAATAGGACACCTGCACGAGGAAGAGGAAAAGCTTGTCTTGCTCGCGATTCGGCAGTTGGGCTGCCGTGACACGCGAGAGCGCGTGATAGGTGAGCCCCCCCACACACACACACGGCCATCATTCGCGAGGGAGGTCTTGAGATCGACTCTCCCTAACGGTGCTGGTCCTTTAGCTCGCCACCGCAATTGCACACGAGCAGCTGTTCTGTTTGCTCTTGAACTTATAAATGAGAGCTGAGGCTATTTCCGGTTCGCACGCAAGAATATAAATAGTATGTTAACCCTACTGCTATTTTGAGAATCTAAATTCGAGAGTACTTTTTAGGAAACTGGATCCTTTTAGGCATTTATTTGTGTTTTATTTTGATCAAGAATTCTTTATATTTTATTTGAGAGACTTCAAACAGATCTGAAAATTAATTCACGACTGGAAGTACTGATAATTACCAATTTGGCTACAATTATGTATGTGGTCTGCTGCAAATAGAATAACTTTTATAGAGATAAGAACTGTAGGATTCAAGAACTTTTTAATGAATTATGTATGTTTAAAACTTGAAATACTTTATTCAAATTGAATTTTCAAAGGTACAACTACACCCCTCTAAATTTTGAACGTTCTATCTATTTAAAGAATAACTTTCTAATATTTCGTCAAATCAAAATTGGGAAGTAATCAATTATTATCCGATAAGATTCCGAATAGCAAGTAAAAAAGATGGTGAGCATAATTATTTTGGCATTTGATTTTCCTTTACCGTGATCGTCCCCTTCGGTCTGATGAGTATTTCTTTGATATTCTGATTCAATAAATGATGAATAACTATCACGAACAACTTCAGCAGAAAAATGAAGAAATACATTATATTAATTAACATTACCCATATACCTAATTTATAATGCGGCAAAACGTGAATGAAACCTCTGCCGCATCCGTTAATGTAAGACATGACTATTATGTGAGACATTTATACGGTTTCACGGACTCAAGAAAACAGAAAAATCTAAACACAATTAAAGTTTCGAGTTTCACCCCAAATGCATTATTTCATTAAGTGTTTGTAGCTATTCTCATACTGCGCTTACCGACGACTCTCATCACAGTACGTCACTGCTTACGTCACAGCTGGGGTCATACGTAAGCACGGCTTCAAGGAAAAGGCGGCCACCCGCCATTAAATACCTCCAGACCCAAAGACCCTCCAGACTCCAGACCCAACGGACGGTTATTGATAAGCATACAACTTTCCCTTCAGCTAGATTAGTGTATTCTAACATTCACTTTTAAACGTTGCTTTGTAGGACTTGCGATTTAAGTGCTTTCTTAAAATCAGTTCTTCTGCGAGAATATACTGTATTTGAAGCTTTAAAAATATTTAATACTTACATTTGTATATAATGTTCAGTGCTCTCTTTTATGTCCCATCATTAATTAATCACGTAATTATTCACAACGAAAAGATCTCATTTATTCATAAGCACATTATACATGCTTCTTGTATACGTATATCCGTTCCCATCATTTACCTACAACTCCCTTGTTAACCTATTTTAAACCATAACAGCATGTGTAAAGTTGAGATAGTGTACGCTACAATATTATTCCATCATGTAATCCACTGATTGGTTCTATCGTAAGGAGGCCGGGAACTCAAGAGGAAGCTCACCAAGTTCATGCATGAATGAAAGGCACTGCCCACACGCACCCAGCCAAGTTTCAAGGGGAAAAACATCTCCATCCCTGCTATATTTGCAGTAGGGTATTAACACAGTGAGAGAACAATATCTCCGCGCATCTGGGCAGCCGGTTCAGCCCAGCCCGTTCAGTGCACGGCTCAGCGCTGCACCGACCACAGGCGCCTGCCGCAGGGCCGACGGCGGTCGCTGCAGGCAGGCGAGCGGCACGCGCTCATAAAGGGGGAGGGAGACGAAGGGGAGGAAAGTGGAGGGAAAGAGAGAGGAGAGGGGAAGATAGGGGAGGGAGAGGGGAGGGGAGGAGAAGGGGTGGAGATGGTGGAGAGGGGGAGAGAAGGAGGAGGGGCGCAGAGGTGGAGATGGGAAGGGAGGGAAGGGGGAGAGGTTTAGGGGGGAGGGAAGAGGGAGCGAGTTAGGAAAGAGGGGAGGGGATGGTGACAGAGGCAAGAGAAAAGATGAGAGGGGATAGGGAGAGACGGGAGGGGATGGAGAGGCTGGCGAAGGAAGGTTGAGGGAGGGAGGGGGAGGAGGATCAAATCAGGCAAGATGGACGTGGTGGATGGAGCGAGAGGTGGCGTGGACGGTTTGGGAAGAGTGCAACGGATTGGGGGATGCATGGAAAGGCATGAGGCGGGAGTGTCGGTGGGAAAGGGTCAGAAGGGAATGCGTCGTGGCGGTGCGTGGCGGGTCAGCTAGGGACGGCGCGGGGTTGTGCAGTTCGCGCGGGGGAGCGTGCCGCAACGGAACGGGGGAATCTGAATGGGTTGGGGCCGAGGTAGGGTAGGTAGAAACGGGGAGCGGGTGGGGCGGCGCGGGTTGGGCAGTGTGGAACGGATTAGGGGATGCACGGAACGGTGTGAGGCGGGAGTATCGGCACGGGACAGGACGGACCGTGGCGAAGAAGGATGGTGGTGCGGGGCGGGGTGGGGATAGGTGGGTCAGGGTGGGACGGGACGGGGCGGTGCGGAGCAATTGGGAACGTGGTGGGGTGAGGTAGGCCGGAGCGGGGCGAATCTGCTTGTGTTGAGGGTGGGGCGGAACAGTTAGCGGCGGCGGGGCGTAGGTAGAGACTGGCCGGGCTGGGCGTAGCAGGGCGGGGCCGAGTGGGGCGAGGTTAGGGTGGGGGTGAAGCGGATTGGGATTCGGTCGGGCGGAGAGCGCGCTCATTAATATTGACGACGCGGCCCCCGATGAATAACCGAACGCGGCCATTACTGATGGAAAAGCGACTAAATAAACAATTAGGCCAATTAACGGACGCGCCGCCCACAATGCAACGTGGCTTCGGGCGGGCGGACCATGATTCTGCCGATCTCTCCTTTGTTTTGACCCCACCTCGTCATATCTTTGTATCTCATTATATTCACATCGAATTTACGGTCCTATTTCAGTTAAGTATTCTTACGGGTCTACTTGCTCGATAAAAAAATTACTTTCGTCATCATCTTCTAATCCTAAGAGCTTCCCTCTAAAGGAGTTTTAAACCTTGCAAGGTTGCATGCTTGTCAAGATAAATTATCTAGTAATACTTTTTGGCGTCCTACCGTTACCGTCCAAAGCTGCTTAGTTTTTCTTCTATTTGTTACGGCTGTCAACTTGTCAATGGCACTCCCACAAACTCATCCCCTTCGTCATTTCTACTTTGCATTTTACTATGGACCAATCACCACTACCACCTCATTCTGCTTCTCTCTAGCTTTCCTGGAAAACATTCTGGCCATTCTTTCTCAAGGACAAAAACTACACAGTTTATGGCAGATATTGTCGAATAGGTGACATTAAACAAATACCTACGAACGTATCGGTTCACCTGAAAATCTTTCCTTTCGCGGTATAATTATCCCCGGTTTCGTCACCATCCTTTCCTTGCTGTCTCTGATTTCACCTCGTGCCCTGTTCTCTGCCATCTCCCTGTTTGCTCCACGCCACGCAACAAGCTCGGTTCCCGGGGACTTAAAACGTAGCTCCAGAGGTGTTAGAGATAATTAATTGACAATTTGGAAACACGTGGCATATAGTGAATTACACATGAATTTTCCTTCCTAATGGAGCTTTAGAGGGACGAAATTCGTCTGCAATATTGATGTTTCGAACAATGTTGTTACACGTCACGCAGTAAAAAATAATTTCTGGTATTATAATAATGTTATTTTCATTCTACAAAATGTCAATAAAACTAGAAAAAAGTTACTATTTTAATGAATGATTTCTCTCAAAACATATTACGCCATAGTTACTCGAATTAACAGTTTTAAATATTTTCAAGGATAACTATCACACAGATTGTTTTGTATTTCTTATTTAGCATATTTTATTCTGTTGACCAACACATCTTTCTGTCTAAGAAAAGGATTTTTTCTGAAATTCGCAACAGAGCGTAACAGAATTATTTATTTATACATTACGAGTAAGTTGGGAGATATCACCCGAGTCAGAGACATGAGTGGACCATGCCAAGAACAGCAATTTCAATTATTATTTTTCAACACTTTTAAAGAACACATCATGTGTATTTAATTCATGAAACATGAAACAATACACAACATGTTTTAGAATGTTTCAGTTATTTATTCAAATGCATGACACGATATTCTACCCACTATTTTAAGCTTATCAGAACATTAATAAATGTATTATTAATTTATATCTGCAACATGTATTGAATTCATGAAATATCAATTGTAATGCTAGATTAGAAACAGGAAGTTCTACTTATCTCATTTACTACTTAAAACACTCAACGTGTCGTTTTCAAAGTTTGTATAAATTTCTACATTCAGTTATGTTCTGACAAGGAGATAAACATATTTTTAACGAAGTTATCAGTGAAAATAAGTCTGAAGCCTAAAGTCTGAAGTCTAAAGCGTGAGAAAAAAATTCAAAAATGAAAATCAATATTTTGAAGAAACAATATTTTTCTCGTAAAATACTGGACGTTTAGTTGAATATCTTAATGACTAAAATCACCGTTGAAGTGAATGCAAAGCACTACTTTTACTAAGAAATTACGATAATAAAAGTAAAATATCGGTAAGTACACTTACCAATGCACGTTGTTTTCCTTTGGCTACACACTATTCTCGTTTAAATTAAACTACTCCGTTTACCGAATGTAAGAAGCAAAGGTATTATTTCATGAAATATGTGAACATGAATAATGGCAACTATGTAGATTTTGTAATAAAAGAAAATATATGTTCATCGCTACAGCAGAAGTACCTTTTCATTAACATGGCCATCACTCGCATAAAGCGAAACGCTTCACTAAGTCCTTGTTCCCAGCTCTTCTTGCTTCTAGCCGGAGCCGTGCACAAAAGCTTAGTAGATGCGGTTCTGGATGAAGTCATGCGCGAAATACTTTCATAACACAAGTCGCTACAGACCCATTTCGTAATTATTCGAAATGAATTTTGTACTGCATAGAGAAACCAATTCACTGAACGGCAATTGTTCAGCACATATTTCAAACTCTTGGTTATTGTCGTTAGTCCAAATGTGTATGTTACATCCCCGGTATCCCCTACGCATCGGCTTACAAGGTTAGCTTCCTCTAGGAGGGCACCGTGGGAAGAAGCTCTAATATCCCGACTGGTATTTCGGCATGTATGGTAAGAGAGTGCATGTGAGTGTGTGTGTGTGTAAAGGGGAAGATGAGGATAAGGATATAAAAGAAAAGACGCGGTCCATATCTCGTTTTGAGGGCACTACTCTGGCATTCGCTGGACTCGGTCGGAGAAACAACGGAAAAATAGCGATGACAGCAACCGGTCGCCAGAATTCTCCTCCAGTCAGCGACTGAACAGGATCTACCTATTTGTCTGGTATCGAAAATTCTGTTGGGACTCGAAACCTAAAACCTCCCTGACAGTGGCAACATGTTGACGCCCAGAGCCCAGACATTACTCAGCCGGTCGGAAAACTGCTAGTCTAAATAATAATAATAATAATAGTAATAATAATAATAATAATAATAATAATAATAATAATAATAATAATAATGATAATAAATTGTTTCCAATGAAGTAACACCGTGAATTTCCATTCATAAATGATAAATTGCGTTTTATGTATGTGGAATAGGGAAGGCTGGACCGCTCCCATCTGTTGATCTATCGGAAGCGGTAGTGGGTGGGGTGGAGGGGGGGGCGCGGGGGTGGCGCCGTGCCAGCCGACGCGACGCCTTCCGGCTGCAGGAAACCTCCCTGACCTGCCCTACTGCCCTGGCGCTGGCGTTGCGCCCCGCTGCACCGCGTCTCCAAATGGGGCTTTCGGCACCGTTGCGAATGGATTCCTTACTGGCATGTTGTTAATGTTGAAATACAATAATGCTAAAGCAGTAAAATGGAACTTGGTTGATCCCAGGCAAGAACAATGTCATACTTGAATTGTATGCTTATCTGCATTTCCTTCGAGGGCACGTCAACACAAATTGCCTACTTTGTATGCACATTTTATTTCATCATTACGTCATTACTGATGTCTTATCAAAACGGTGCTGTAACCGTGAGCTCGTATTGCAGAAGACATAACACAGAGTTCAAGCGCCCTAACCTACTACACGTGGAACCCACGCAGCCGTTCGCTGGGCGCAGGAAATTCTTTATGCCCTCGCCTCGGTGGGTGAGGGCTTTACTGATCTCTGAGTGCCGAGTGCGCGGGTTCGATGCCGGTCGAGGTGCGCGGTTTTTCGAAGGGCGGAAAATCCACAGTAGCCATATCACACGTGTGGCATGTAAAAGAACTCTGGAGGTGTGCTACCCAAAATTAAATCCCTCCAAACGAGATCTCCCTTTCCCACAAACAGTTCAAATATAGTTAACCGAGATCGACATCTGGCGGAGAAAGTGAGAGTCTCAGGCGATTTACGGGATCGCCCGCGATATGCGCCTGCTCGATAAAAGCCCCTAGACCCGCGTCGGGGTGGACTTCCGAGGAAGTGTGTCGAAAATCTCGGGTGGAAGCCAACTGCCTAAGGGCATTCTCCTCGTTGTGTAGAAAATGTCTCATATGATAAATAAATAATAAATACGCTCCAACGCAACACATACATCAGAAAACTTATATTCGAGGTTTCTATGGAGAGCAGATGCGTCACATAAATATTTTATGCCTCTGGACAAATGAAAGTTATATTATTACTACGTTAGCACTTAGAAGCGTATCATATAACGTGTATTTAAATTCTGCGGTAGTCGAAACGTTCTAAATTCTTATTAATTTTACATCTTTTACGTCACGTTACGAATAACACTGCCATTTAACTGAGGTAAATTTGAACTTGTGCTCTACGCTAATCGCTGTGTTCTTCCGCAACTGAGTCGCGCGCGTGAGCGAACTCTTGATACGTGCTCCAAAATCACGTGCTGTTGCCTGTTACTCGAGTACTTCGCGTACTTTTTGCAGGCATTCTTTACAAGCCAGCGATGTGAGGCACAACGCCTGAACGCACTATAGTGTAGAATGTGTAATCTATTTAACAGGAGCTGGTGAATTCTAAATAAATAACTGTTGCTTATTCTATGTTTATGCGTGCGATTATGTACGAAGGATTCCGTGACCCCAGCCCTTTCAAATTTCTCTATTGAGTTATCTTAGGTTTCTGTCTAGGTGTTTTTATACCGCTTCATTATACAGTCCTCTTTCAATTGATTCATGTGCTTATCCAGACATAACTAATAATTAAGAGTATAAGATACTACAATTTAAGCTCGTTTCTGCAGAACTGGTTTTGGAATTCAATCTAGATCCATTTCTCCTGATGATGAAGACACAAAATAATACAAAATTACGGGGAAGATGACATTTCACGCACTATGTAGAATAGCTCATTGCCTCGCCCTACACAGTCATTAATTCTCAGAAGCGACGTAGTAACATTTTAAACTGTACACGAATCTGAAAACAAAACTAATCGAAGGAAGGTAGGAATGTATTATCACTGCTGCAGTAATTCAGGAGAATGAAAATACTTAAGGAACATCGTGGATCTACTAAATGATAATTGCAAATATTCATATTGTGCGTCACATTCCAACTGCATTTATAATGGTATGATTTCAACCAATCGTCCGTAGAAGTTAAGCAAGGTGAGTCACGTAACTTCAGCTCCTCCTATAACTTTTGAACGGTTGAAGCTATTGCAATAAAGTTTTCACGGACGTCCATGAGGGAGCAGGGCTAATTAATATATGTAGTAATTTATATTTCATCATTTGTATTTTACGAGAAATTTGTGGTAACTTTATATTTTCAAGTGGAACTATACAAATTTTTTTAGTTTATCATGACAAAAAAAAGAATTCATTGATTCACATATTGTTACATGTAAGATAAGCATTTTTGAGTAATTTTAATTTTTTGCAACTAGTGTTTAACGAATATTTTAAATGTAACAATCTGTCACACAAGGTCACGCAACACTCCCCCTGCTAGCGTGCGCTTGGGGAAGGGATCTTAATATTTGAAGATTCTAAACATATTCCAAATATTCACAAAAATGTTGCAGCTTTTTTCCTGAGCTCTGCTTTCCGTCCTTCCGCATTTTCATATTTTTTGTAATACTTAAGGATTGACAATATGGATTTTTCCTAAGCAGTATGTATTGAAATAAGACTGTAATTTTAAATATTAAGATAGTAATTTAAATGAGCTTCATACCTTAGGATACTAATGGGATCTCGAAAGTAAACACGAGATACCCTATGAAAGAAAAAATCAGGAAGAAAATGTCAATAACTAAAATAAAAATAGAGCAGAAAAATACTGAAAAAAGGCACATTATAACATTACTAGTCAAATTACTTTAGCATACTTGGTTCAAAATGTCCATCATAATGCGCCTTCGCATATCTTGTGATGTAATTGGAGCCTTTTCGTACAAGCGGTTTTTAAGAAAACCAAAGAAAAAAGAAACTAGCGGTGTAAAGTCTGGACCACGCGTGGGTCAATGCACAGTACCACCATGTCCTGTCCAACGTCCCGGGATCCCATTAATATCCTGTGGTGTGACACTCCTTTAAATGAAGTTGAAATAACAATCTCATTTGGGATGAATACCAGAATTCGAAAGATTAGAACGCGAAAGGATGTAGGTATTGTAATGGTTTAAAGGCCTTCGGCCTAGCCACATAGGATCAAGTAAGATAATTTGTTTGTAATATATACCTATTAAATAAATAAATAATCTCATTTCAATACATACTACTTACGACAAATCCATATCTTCAAGCCTTAAGTAAGACAAAAAATATGAAAATGCGGAAGGATGGAAAAAAGAGTTCAGGAAAATACTGCAAAAGTTTTGTGAATATTTCGAATATGTTTCGTGCCTTCAAGTGCTACGATCCCTTCCCTTCCCCGGGTGCGCGCTAGCAGGGGGAGCGCTGCATTACCTTGTGTGGCGGGCTGTTACATTTAAAATATCCATTAAACAGTTGCAAAAAAATCAAAATTACTCAAAAATACTTTTCTAGTATACAACAATATGTTAATCATTGGATTCGTCTTTTTACGCTGGCCATTATATACTGACAAAATATGTATAGTTTTATTCGCAAAAACAACGTTGCGTCAAATATCTCGTAAAATACAACTTATACCATAGAAATTAATACACCCTTTTCCCTCATGCACTTCCGTGAAAACTTCATTGCAATAACTTCAACCGTTCAAAAGTTATAGGAGACGCTAAAGTTACGTGAATCAGCCTATATACTAATTTGAAGTACAATTGAAAATTACGATATGATTTATTTATTCGCAATTCATTAAGTCTCTGTTACGTTTAAGTTTTCTTATGACATTTCAAATATTAGAAGTTAAATTCTTACATTAAATCGTTTAACGATTGCTGGCATGCAAAATTCACTCTTCACGTACTAACGAAGAGCTACTCATCTACCGCTTTTCTCTGTCAGTAATGTTTACTGTCAACTGTTCAGGAGTTATCTCAACATAACGAAATATTTACTCGATACATTTCATTGGATTAACTATTTATTGTTGCTTAGTTTGCAAACCCTTGGTCAAAAATATACTTCAACAATTAAAAGTTCTGTAAATGGTTACAAGAATTTTCTTCTGAATGACTAATAAAACTAGTGCTGTAAAGCATCTGGACATGGCTAGGTAGTTTCTATTTATTAGTTATGTGGAACTAAATTAATAATTTGGGGAACGAATATAACACGTAACACTCACTCATGATCACTGCCGCTCTACTAGTTGATAACCAATCCATTCATAAGCATTAGCTTACCTGTAACAAAGGAGAATAACTAATTAACTATACAGACGTAAAACGAATTAATTCAAGAAATAAAATACGTAACATATAATAAACAACACAATACAATGGAAAAAATATTAGTTTAGTAATAAAGTACTACACTTTTAATTTGTTTTATAATTACTGTGTGTAGAAAATAATTTGTTTCATTAATTGTAAGTGTTTTTGAATTAAAAACGAATTAATGCATGAAGGAGGAAGCTGCTTCCTGAAACGAAATCTCCAAATAGATCATTTTATACAGATAAATTATCCTTTAAAAATAGAACATAAATTTCCCACATTAAAGGGCGAATGAAATTCACTCATTTGGATATTTCAGTACACACAGGCAATTTATAAAGCAGAATATCAACTTCAACCAATAACTGAAAAAAAATTCCAATGTCAGATTAGAATAACCTCATCGTGTACTTTATCCAGTACTTGACTGAAATCATATTTTCTCTCAACTCAGATTTCAAACCAGATTATTTACAGTTTTGTTGCATTATTTGCACGCTATTGAAACGGCGACACGAAAATCAGATGGGGATCTCGGATATACTCCTTAGCGCAGTATGAGTTAATGGCTTTGAATCAATAGTATACGTTCAGCAATTTTCATCATCAACTTCCTAAAATGATGACGTATACACATGTGATGTGTATTTACAATATCGGTCACAAAAATGCTTACAGTGTTGTGCACTTGACTGTGACTGCCATGCCACATCAAGTCTGATGCTACAGTTTGTAACGACGGTCATCTGGCATCATATTAAACCAATCGATATTTTGTTCCAATTCATTCCTGGGAAAACGATGTTTCCTTGTTATTGATACTGCACTCCCTTGACGAAATTGCTGTTGGGAAGTCGCTCTTCCCGTTTCGGGGACACCCGTCCCCTTGCCCCCACCAACCGAAAACAAATCGAGCAAAGCGCGCCCCGCGTCCGTCCAGCAAAGCTCGCCCTGACTTTCTCCTCCCTCCTCGAGTCGTGACGTCATCGGCGACCGACCGTTGACGTCAACGCCATCAGATGACGTCAAATTCAGAGCCGCTGAAGGGATGATGTAAAGGACTGATCAAAGATTCTCTCAAACTATTAATTAATGAAGAAATAACGACTTCCTTTGTTTAAAATTTGTTTGAGGATAATAGTTATTAAAAGCATGTCTGACTACAGCAAAAACGGGCTCGATTTACAACTAACAAAAGTCTTTAATTTCCGGCCGGTGCTGTTTAATATTTTTCATTATATCTTCTTATATAAAAAATCATATACACAAGAATATCATTTCTTCGATTACATGTGCTGTTTTCCATTCCACCAATTCCTTCTTGTATTGCCCAGAATTTTTAAAGTGACCCCTATATCCGCGGCCAGGAAAACGCGAGTTCTCCAATACCTTCCTTCTCCTAAGATCTGCGTCTTGGAGGCGGCAGAGGCCGAGGAGAGCTGGGTCGGCTGTGGGGGTGGGGGAGGGGCTGCAGGTCGGCGGAGAAGCGCAATCCCCCGCGATTGTCGAGCGGGCGGCCGCGCGCGGGGGCGAGCACAAAGAAAATTGCGCCTTCATTTATTTATCCGCTCGCAGAGCGACGGCGTGGTGCGGCGCGGCAGGGTGGGGCGGAGAGGGGCGTGGCGGGGCGGGAGGCGGGGCGGAGAGGGGCAGGGCAGATCGGGGATGAAGGGGCGGGGCGGAGCTGGCGGAGCGGTTCGGGGCGGGGCGGGAGGCGGGGCGGGAGGTGGGGCGGGAGGCGGGGCGGGAGGCTGGGCGGAGCGGAGAGGGGCGGGGCGGAGCGGAGAGAGGCGGGGCGGGGAGGGGAGGGGTGGGGCAGGCCGAAGGCGGCGTGCCGGACGCGTGCATTATGGAAAGCTGGCTGATTCCCGAGCCCTGAACGATGCTACGAGCGTAAAAGAAGATGACCAACACACCAGCACTTCGTCTTCTTCTTTCTCTTCCGTTTCCTTCTTGCTCTCTTTCTCTCTCTCTCTTACTTCTTCCTCTCTCGTTGATTTCCTCTTCCTCTTTCTTTCCATATTGGACTTGATCCAGTTCATCAACTTCATCCATTTCACTATTTTTCATCTTCTTTATAGTCCGCATAATTTTCTTCGTCTGTTTTCTCGTCTTCATAATTTTTATTCGTTTCAACATCTTTCTTCATATCATCATCATCTTTCTTCATTTCATCATCATATTTCTTCATTTCATGACCATCTTTCTTCATTTCATCATCATCCCTCTGAAGAGGGATTTTCATTTTCATAATTATCATCTTTATTAAGTTCATCGTCAGCTTTATTCATTTCATCATCTACATTCATTGATTTCTTCAGTCTTTTCATTCATCATCACCCCTATTTATTTTATCACCATGTTTCATTCTATCACCTAGTTCCCATTCACCTCGTTCCATTCCATCATCTTGCACCATTCACCCATCTCTCTCTGCACCATTCTTCCCATTCAATCTCTTGATCTGTTCCATCGCGTTTGGTATTTGGAATTTGACGCGACTCTACCTGAGCCCTGTCCTTGACCTGGGCGAGGGGTTTTGAGGTTCTCCACCTCTCTCACGATTATCCCTTGTACCAGGGCAGCTCCGTCGAGGGTTTGGATCCCGAGGCGAAAGGGGCCGACCCCGCGCCTCTGCCCCGCTCTTCCGCCGCAGCCACCTCGCCGCGGGATGTTGCTGCACCTGTCCAGGCCGCCGGCAGCGGTCCGACTCTCTCAACTGACAGTGCACGGCCCACGCCAGGCAGCGGCGTAGCTAGGAATTAGGGCGAAGGTTCTCGTACGAAGAAGAACGTTCCGAAGTTGTCACGGTTCGCAAACCGTCATCTAATTCAAGAACGCCACCTGATTCGAGGGCGGCGAGCGATGATGTGTTTGAATGCGACAGTGAGAATGACCACCAGATATGAACTTCTTCTTCTCCTCGCTGTTACTATGGCAGTATATGTAAATTCCAAGGTCAACTTTAGCCTTAACCTAGATCCCTTATCATCTATTTTCCTTTCAACGTCCTTACTTATTTCTTATGAGATACGCGTTCTGCTGGAGACCGGGACACTCGAGATATTGTTTTCTCTGGGCATTGGCGACTACAATAGGGAATACGGTTTACTGGCAGGATATAGGCCCATCACCCGACCCTAAAGATGAGAGTGGCAACAGCAAGGGGTCGGAAATATCGCGCGGGTAGTTTAGGGCTTTGCTCCTCCAATATCATGCATTTTATAGAGGACGTAACAGGCACAGCTTATATGAGCCTTTACAATTCTCAGCCAGGCAGTGGTCAGTCAAAGGTACCTGGAGTCGAAGGTGGATCCTGGACAGTCGAGAGCCAGTTGCAAACAGCCCGCGTGAAAGGTAGCGAAACGTCGTTGAGCGCATTGGGTTTAGAAAATTTGAAACCAGTTGGTAGCTCCGGCAAAATGAATTGAAGTAAATTAAAAGGACAATTAGTAATCATAGTAATAAATACCATGAAAGCAAATTCATTAAATGTCTTTATGTGAAATGAATTCTAATACTTAGGAGTTGAGAAACAGATTCTTGTGCGCCTTCCAATGGAAAGCGTTACTTTTAAAGAAAACACGTTATTTGCTGGAAAGATCGGAAAATATGATCTAGTTTCTCGTTGTACCGAAAAATGACAATAATGAACCATCTCTCACAGGTATATTAATTGCTCTCTCTCTCTCTCTCTCTCTCTCTCTCTCTCTCTCTCTCTCTCTCTCTCTCTCTCTATATATATATATATATATATATATATATATATATATATATATATATATAGATAGATAGATAGATAGATAAGTTTATTACTTTTCTTCCAGAACGATCTGGTACTTATTGAACTTTTAAATCCCATTGTGACCCCATATTGAATTTTCAATTAGTTGAACCAGGAAATTAGTGATATTATGGTACAAAAGTTTGTCTCTATTAATAGTTGCTTTCTCTAATTGTCTCTATTAATAGTTGCTGCGTATTGACGTTGATGGTGACAGTGAAGGTTTTCTATCATGCAATACGTTCTTAAAGGGTAAATATAGGTGAAAGATAGTGTATTCGAATTATATTTTATCAATTGATCTATGCCTCGTGCTGAGAACGATATTCCAGTATCTACTCCATCCACTGTAAGAACAAGAAGACAACAGCTCTCACGTTCAAAACCACAAAAATATTAAGATAAGCTTGACAGCGTTTTGGGGAAAAAGCAATATTCACTCAACCTGAATTGAATGACTTGATTCGTGACCAAAATTTACCAAAATACTTTATAGTTACTATATCCAGTCTAAAATCGAAGAATTTTAGGTGCACGAGTTTATTGACTACTAAATTCTTGTGATAAAGTTACCAGCATTTTTCTAGAATGTATTAAGATCTTCAAACTTGCATGAAAAATATTAAGCCCATTATGAAAGTAGGGAAGGAAAATAAAATATTTTGAGGACCCATAGATTAGAAAAGAAATGTGGTTTTGATGAAGACTTAAATATCGAAAATGTAAAAATATATCTGCACAGAAAATTAAGAAATTGGCAGAGTCCATGATTTTAGAATCTGGAACCATAACAACAAAGATACTGTCCCTTTATGAGATAATTATCAAAGTTCTACATTAAACTAGAGTTAGCTATCCAAAATGGCGTAGAGGTCAGAAGGGTGAGGAATTAAGAAACGAGAAGGGGTACATTTAGCTGTTTAAATTTTTACGCAAAGATAATAATTTCGGGGACACGTTCCTAGAAATGCGTAGGGTTTACGAGTACTAAGACACGCATGGGAATGCAGGGACTCTGCTGGAAAATTGGATGGCACTGCGAGATGTTCTCTTCTTTCAAACGACGTAGCAGAATACTTACGTAGTCACAAAGTTCAAGTTGAATTTTCTCGGAATTGTAGAACCCTGCGTACAGCACTTGAGAAAGAAAGAGAGAGAAAACGAAAAATAAAAATATAATATTTCATAAACGTTATGTTTTGAAAGAATTTTCCATTTCAAAATTCAGGTTCAAGTAATTTGTTGTCGATGCTAAGAATTTTCCCTGGGTTATTGTATTCTTTAATTATGAAGTCAAAGAAGGGCAAAAGTTTTATTACATTATTCCCTTGTATTTGCAATAAGTATTATGAAGTACTTTATAATAATTATTGTAAATACAAGTGCGTAATGTAGTAAATCACTGTCTGCCCGTCTATAAATAAAATATACTATAAATTATTAAATTTAGACAGGTCACATGAAAAACCTTTTTGTTAAAATTCTTCTATAAATGTACATCGTATGTAAGCAAATTATAAAAATTTCCCTTTTCTTATTACTAATTTTAATTTGCAGTTTGTAACAATCTACAATATTTATCCTCCGTTCTATCTTCAGTGGCTCCACATATTATTCTCTAAAAATCCATTTAGTTTTTAGTTTCTAGGCATATGCAATGAACTGAAACCAACATAATAAATATCAGTAATAATGCAAGTTATGTATTTCAAGAAGAAATAGTTGAATGACATATTATTTGAACAATATAAAAATTATTGAAGTCCAAGATAGATGTCCATACATGAGAGGAATGGACCAAAATCTCTGAATATAGGAAATGACCATCTCTCCCAAGCGGTCAGCTCACCTAGATCTCATGAGAGCTGGCCAATAGTATATCGTTTTTGCAATTAAATAAAATGGTTAATCTTAGTTTTTGAAAAGACGTATTCTTACAGCTTGTAGAAAATAATACATTTCTTTGGCTTTCGCTTTTTATTTCAAAAAGTTTTCTTATAATATAGTTACAAATATTATGATCTTAACCGGACCTTCGCAGCTTCTAATTATTAGTATTTCTAATTATGAATTGTAATTATTGCTGCTAAACATGTAATATTTTCGACGCAGTGAAAATACCGTTGCACATATCAATTTGAGGAAATTTAAAACAGTTTCTCAAAATAATTACAATGTTGTTTTTACACATATATAAAGAGTCAAAAAGGTGTAACAAATACGTTGAAAATAATTGACGGATGACTAGATATATGTTCTTTAGATGAAAAGGCGTTAGAAAGAACAAGCTTTGAATAGTGAATATTATGTCTTCAAAACAGTGCATCTACACATTATCTCTCCATTCCACCGTAAAAAGTTTCAGGAATTGGAAGAGTCACCATTATTTCTTCAGAACCGTACGTTAACAGCATTTAATACAGTTCCTGCCTTTTAAGCGTTAAATTAACCAGGTTGTGACGTTCATCGCACAACATCACAGTAAGTCTACACTCAATTTGTACACAAGTTTCAATTACCCCTCCGCCGTAGGTATGTCTGAGTTAATAGGGTGTTTGCACCGACTCGAGTCTCGCCTCACTGCGAGCCCCCGTCTCTCACGTCCTCCTTCGAGGAAGAGTTCCGGAAACTTCGCAGGGCAGACAACGCCACGTCGGCAGGGAAAGGGACGGGAGGAGGGGGAAGGAGGGACGAGGAGATGGAAAGGGAAAGGCGCGGGAAGATGCCAGGAGATGCGGGAGAGGAGCAGAGTGAAGTGGTGCGGGGCGAGAGGAGCAGAGAGTGAGGATGGGGGAAGTGGTAGTATGGAGGAGGATGGGGTGAAATGGGGCGGGTGGGAGCGGAACGAGAGATGCAGTTAAGCAGTGCAGGGCGGGAGGGGGTGGGGAGAGGTGTGGCTCTGTCAGAGAAGGGAGAGCGGCGGAAAGGTGAGGGCGAGAGAAGGAGCCCAGTTGCAAGCGGAACGACGCGCGACTGTGGCGAAAAGGGAGCGGGGCAGGGTGGGGACCTGCAACACGAAAGGAAGCGCAGAGCGGGAGAAGGAGGAGGGCGGGGCGGTCAGGGCGGTGAGTGGGACGCTGTCGAGGCGGGGGCGGGAGGGGGCGATGCGGCAGCGCGAGGCGAGGTACAGCGGTGCGAGGTCGGGGCGGTGGTTGGGGCGAGGCTCAACGAGGCGATGGGGCCCGTGCGGGGCGGAACGGTGCCGTGGTGGGCAATGAGGGTGGAGCGAGAGAGAGAGGGGGTGAAAGGGTGCGGGTAGGGTTTGGGCTGAGGTTGGGCTGAGGCGAGACGGACAGCGTGTGGCGGGGCGTTTCCCGGGCGGAGGATGACGGAGCGGGGCGGGGCGGGGAGGGCGCTGGGGGGGGGGTGAAGCGCGGGGAGCGGGGGAGGGGGGCAGGCAAACGCCGTCGCCGCGTCACGCCGTCGTCTCGGGCGATTGTCACCCGCACTAATGGCCTGCGAGGGGCGCGCGGAGGAGGAGGGGCGGGGAGGCGCTATTTTGAGCGCGAGGGCGTAGCGGCTAATTGCCGGGGACGTGCAGGGCTGCCAACCTCCCCCCATTGCCGCTGGTGAATGCCGACGTCGCCTTTGCAAAGTTTCGCTCTGTACAGGTTGTCTTAATCGCGGGATCTAAGCTGTGGGCTCAAAATGTTGGGAGTTATTTCTATATTTCTATAAATGAAGTCATTCACAGTGATGTCGGAGATTACGCCATTCTTAACTGTCGATTATACTATCTTTGCTTCCTGAGCAAACTCATTGGATTTTATCCCGCGGAAAGGAAATTAATTACGTTACTTGCCACAGCATGAGTATTTAATTAAATTCTGTATATTCAAATATCAGCAGAAGTACTTGTGAAAAATATATTTTAATCATCACATCTTAATATAAACCAAATTTACATATGAAAAAGAAAGTTATTGAATTTCGTAAGCATTTTTTATCTATTTGTTCATTAGTACCTTACTAAATGGAAATTATATTTCTTTGTTAATTTTTCCCATTTTCAATTTATTCTACTCTTATGAATAATAGGCCAATTTTTGTCAGTGCAGATAGAAGTTAACTGTTTGTGCACCATTGAAGCAAGTGGGGCTCAACGCCCGCTTTGTGCCGCATCCAAACGCACACCCTAAGTAGTGTTCAACGGCCTCTTCTTTTAGAGTAGCTCATTGCGAAGCCTTAGTCTCAGCTGACTGATTAATTAACTTCTTCATATCGTATTTAACAAAAGGTAAAATGTCGTATTTTGTCAACGAATAAATATTTGAATATCTACAACACCTTCTTTGCATTGTTCACAGAATCCACATCACATATTTTGGAACGATTCTTCTATATCTTGACAAGAAACTTAGATTACTTTAATGTTTTATAGTATGAATTCTGGTGTTACATGAATAATCGTGTCGAGGTTGTGGCTTCCAGCTATTTGGTGTCCGATTGTCCTATCTGTTGATGTTCATTCATTTGAGCAAAATAATGACCAAAAGTAATGTGAATCAAATACGAAGGCTTCAATCTACGAGATCTGGCGGATGGGGAACATTCAGCCACTGCCAGGCATGCTGCTCGTGTCATCTTTCACGTGTGATTACGTTGGCATGAGTCATTACGTTTTTATATGATCTCACAAACCCGTATCTGCATCAGGCGATACAATGAAACAGTTTAAAAAGAGCAGGCACTTAGTGACCGAAATCAAAGTCTTATTATAATAATAATTTCTAGCTTTTAATAGGGAGAAGAGTTATGGAAACATCTAATCCTGATCTCAATAATAACAATAATAACAATACTAACAATACTAATAATAATAACAATAATAATACCAATAAAACTGTTTTGAAAATATATGTATCTTTTGAATAATTTTGCGTCAAATATAGGCAATTTAAGCAATTATTTTCTCAATTATGGCTCGGAAGATTTTATTTTTCCCCTCGTATGTATCACAAGAATGCAAAAAAAGGCTTTTAGGCAAACTCTCGCAAATTTTAGGGAAACTCTCTCTGATTTTAGAAAACTAAAAATTACCATTGCAAAGTATAATTTTTATGATCAAGATTTTTTTTTGACACAAAGTCTAATTCAAAAAATTATAACTTTAAAAATATTGAGAAAACGAGACGTTTTCGCACAATATCCACCTAGAGTCAAATTAATTAATATTTTTTGTCAAAAACTGCTCCAACTATTTTAATTATATTTTTCCTTGGATAGAACAAATGATCCTTAAAGATGGCACGGTCCTTTTGGCCAGAACCGTAAAGATGGCCATTTAGTTGAACTATCAGAATTTTCGAAAATTGTAAAGTTTCAAAATAAAGCAAGAAAGTTTGTGTTGTTGAAGTTTCACTAGTTTACTTATTTCGTAAGTACGTAGTATGGCGACAAAAAATATAAGATGTAGACGGACAAAAGATTTAAAATTTGTCCATGAAAAATGGCATCAATCTAAAATGCACCCCTACATAATATATTTCATTTTATTCTGTAATTTGAACACATTTTATAATTATGCGAAAAACGAAGGGCAAGTTCTTTAACAAAAATAGAGTTTTATCTTCATCTGAATTTTCCTATACGTCTAGAAAATAAATTTAGAGCAGCGATTTTTGGACTTGTCCTCAAAATGGAAGCCTTTTACCGAGTGACAGTGCACAAAAGCGATCATCCCGTATGTGGGCATTCCAAAGCTGAGTGCTGATCGGTGGTGGTGGTCAGTTGAGTCCTGGTGTTAGCGGCGGCTCGTGACCAGGGCTGACAAAGCAAGCGCTTATCCGATCCCGAGCAGGGGGGCAAGGGGGGGGGGGAGAGAAAGACCGTGTGAACCCGCGGCCGAATAGCAACGGGCGCGCACCCTAGAGGGTTGTGCGCGGCTCGGCATCAGGCCCACGTACTGAAGTGATGTAATATTGTTACAAGTACTCAATAGCTTATGTTGGATCAATAGAGTTTTGTATGTCAATACATTCTGCTTATCCCATTTTTCATCTGCGAGACAACAGAGATTTAATGCTAAACGTTCACGGTTAATGATATTCATATCATATTAAAAAACATTGAATTAACAGTATTTTGTTCAGAAAGATTTTACAAAACTCATATCGGCTAAAAATAGAATTTTACCTTGGGTTACGTACGAAGTTCGGGCGATTACTTGCGGAACGACATGAAACTCGTCTACTGCATCATTAAGATAAATTGCCATGAAATAACCTAATATAATAATAATAATAACAAAATGAAGATTATTATTATTATTATTGTTATTATTATCGTTAATAATAATAATAATAATAATAATAATAATAATAATAATCTTCATTTTATTGTTATTATTATTATTATTATTATTATTATTTAGTACAAATGCCACCACGCTCTGCCCCGCCCTGCCCCGTATTGTCCCACCTCACAACGCCTCGCTTCCCCACGTCATTCCACATCACGGTACGTTCTACTCCGCCACACTTACTGTCCTCTCCTCCCCTCCCCTCCCACCCTCTAGTCCCACCCCTGTCGTCTTCCCTGGGTGGTGGCGCCGCGGCGGAGCGTCAGACAAGCGCGCGCTACAACATTCACAAGGGATGCGAGCTTTGAGTCGCCCCCGCCTCGAGGCGCCCTCCGCACAGCCAGGCGGATTCAGTGAAGGTCCGGAATGACTGCCGCGCTTTATTCCACTTCTTATTACTGATTGATTGTTTTTCATTTGCGGTCACCTCAAAATCTACGCTTCTCATTCCCATGTAGGGTGTGCATGCTATATATCGGTATGTGGCGGTGTTTGTCCGTCATTGGAATGTGAAATATCGTGCCAACCTACACGTCGGTTTGCGGAGA
Organism: Gryllus longicercus; assembly: GCA_038098605.1. NCBI lineage: Eukaryota > Metazoa > Arthropoda > Insecta > Orthoptera > Gryllidae > Gryllus > Gryllus longicercus. The sequence goes on along the minus strand of JAZDUA010000757.1, from coordinate 335,589 downwards.
GTTTCATCCTCAAGTAATTTCCCCCGCCCGAAGAAGCTCTAACCTTATGACTATTCTCGTGTCATGTGTGGTAATGTTGTGCATCTAAATGTGTTTGAGGAATGGGAGGGGAAAGTTTGAGGAAGAGAAGATTCAATGCTGTCTTTGGCCTGTTTGTTCCCTTACTTAGGTTATAGGTAGGACAGGTAGGTAGGACAATAGTAGGCTATAGCGCGATGCGTCAGTAATATACTGAGAAGTGAGGTGTCGTGAAGTGCAGAACAGAGAAATAATGTAAGAAATGATTAAAGGGTCATAGTGAAAAGTGTAGTGAAGTGAAGTGAAGTGTAGTGAAGTGCAGTTGAGCAAAGATTCAGTGCGGAGTTTGATTATGTTTCTTTTTTATAGTAATTTTAAATGTTTTGTGAATTAGAAAGTTTTATATAATTATTATTTTATTATTATATTATTATGTTATTATATTATTTTATTATATTATTATGTTATTATATTAGTATATTATATTATTTTTATTATGTAATTTGCATGTTAGCTGTAGTATTTTATTTATGTAATTAGCTGCCACCGAGTTATGCATATTTGCAGTTCAAAATAAATTTATTATCATTATTATTATTTTATCTAGCATTCACCTGGTACACGTCGAAGAAACAATGGAAAACGAATGCGAACAGAATGCGAACATCTCCTCCAGAAAAAAAACGCGTTTAGCGACCTCACATCATGACACTACAACAGCACAGTTGTTAACCTTTCAATTATGACTATGTGGTTGCCAAGAAGAGAAAATTTATTATTCAGAAGAAGATTGAGAATCCAACATGGATACTCGTACAAATATCGTCTGAGAAGTTGTAAGATAATACCAAGAATATTATGTTAATTAACACAACAACTGTTTTTGTATAATGTTCTTTTATGAATTAAGATATATAATAGATTTCGTTATTATTCTTATTAATTACCTGCTAGTTGACAGAAAGGTATCCCTCAGAATGCTTTTTCCAGAGTACGAACTCAAATCGTACTCGTACTTTCATGTTAAAACATGATTTGGAGAGAACAGAGAAAAAAATGGTCCCACTAGAAATCGAGACGCGACGTATTACACCCCATTGAATAGCAGATACGAATAGGATTAATTTGAAAAACAGATGGAAACACGGAGGTTAACTCCGACACCGTGTTACCAATAACCATAAAAGTTACCACATCTACGTGTTTTCCTCCAGAAGGTTTATGTTCGTTATTTTGTTGTACTTAGATAGAGAGAAATGGAGAGAGATATAGAGAAACGGAGAGAGAGTGAGAAATGCAGAGAGAGAGAAACGGAGAGAGAGAGAGAAACGGAGGGAGAGAGAAACGGAGAGAGGCAGAAACGGAGAGAGACAAAAACGGAGAGAGAGAGAAACGGAGAGAGACAGAAACGGAGAGAGACAGAAACGGAGGGAGACAGAAACGGAGAGAGACAGAAATGGAGAGAGACAAACGGAGAGAGAGACAAAAACGGAGACAGACAGAAATGGAGAGAGACAAAAACGGAGAGAGACAGAAATGGAGAGAGACAGAAACGGAGAGAGGCAGAAACGGAGAGAGGCAGAAACGGAGAGAGGCAGAAACGGAGAGAGGCAGAAACGGAGAGAGGCAGAAACGGAGAGAGAGAGAAACGGAGAGAGACAGAAACGGAGAGAGACAGAAACGGAGGGAGACAAAAACGGAGAGAGACAGAAATGGAGAGAGAGAGAAACGGAGAGAGACAGAAACGGAGAGAGACAGAAACGGAGAGAGACAGAAACGGAGAGAGACAGAAACGGAGGGAGACAGAAACGGAGAGAGACAGAAACGGAGAGAGAGAGAAACGGAGAGAGACAGAAACGGAGAGAGACAGAAACGGAGGGAGACAGAAACGGAGAGAGGCAGAAACGGAGAGAGACAAAAACGGAGAGAGAGAGAAACGGAGAGAGACAGAAACGGAGAGAGACAGAAACGGAGGGAGACAGAAACGGAGAGAGACAGAAATGGAGAGAGACAAACGGAGAGAGAGACAAAAACGGAGAGAGACAGAAATGGAGAGAGACAGAAACGGAGGGAGACAGAAACGGAGAGAGACAGAAACGGAGAGAGAGAGAAACGGAGAGAGACAGAAACGGAGAGAGACAGAAACGGAGGGAGACAGAAACGGAGAGAGACAGAAACGGAGGGAGACAGAAACGGAGGGAGACAGAAACGGAGAGAGAGAGAAACGGAGAGAGACAAAAACGGAGAGAGAGAGAAACGGAGGGAGACAGAAACGGAGAGAGACAGAAACGGAGAGAGACAGAAACGGAGAGAGACAGAAACGGAGAGAGAGAGAAACGGAGAGAGAGAGAAACGGAGAGAGGCAGAAACGGAGAGAGACAAAAACGGAGAGAGAGAGAAACGGAGAGAGACAGAAACGGAGAGAGACAGAAACGGAGGGAGACAGAAACGGAGAGAGACAGAAACGGAGAGAGACAAAAACGGAGAGAGAGAGAAACGGAGAGAGACAGAAATGGAGAGAGACAGAAACGGAGGGAGACAGAAACGGAGAGAGACAGAAATGGAGAGAGAGAGAAACGGAGAGAGACAGAAACGGAGAGAGACAGAAACGGAGAGAGACAGAAACGGAGGGAGACAGAAACGGAGAGAGGCAGAAACGGAGAGAGAGAGAAACGGAGAGAGACAGAAACGGAGAGAGACAGAAACGGAGGGAGACAGAAACGGAGAGAGGCAGAAACGGAGGGAGACAGAAACGGAGGGAGACAGAAACGGAGAGAGAGAGAAACGGAGGGAGACAGAAACGGAGAGAGACAGAAACGGAGAGAGAGAGAAACGGAGAGAGACAGAAACGGAGAGAGACAGAAACGGAGGGAGACAGAAACGGAGGGAGACAGAAATGGAGAGAGAGAGAAACGGAGAGAGACAGAAACGGAGAGAGACAGAAACGGAGAGAGACAGAAACGGAGGGAGACAGAAACGGAGAGAGACAGAAACGGAGAGAGACAGAAAAGGAGAGAGACAGAAACGGAGAGAGACAGAAACGGAGAGAGAGAGAAACGGAGAGAGACAGAAACGGAGAGAGGCAGAAACGGAGAGAGACAAAAAAGGAGAGAGAGAGAAACGGAGAGAGACAGAAACGGAGAGAGACAGAAACGGAGGGAGACAGAAACGGAGAGAGACAGAAACGGAGAGAGACAGAAACGGAGGGAGACAGAAACGGAGGGAGACAGAAACGGAGAGAGACAGAAACGGAGAGAGACAGAAACGGAGGGAGACAGAAACGGAGAGAGAGAGAAACGGAGAGAGACAAAAACGGAGAGAGAGAGAAACGGAGAGAGACAGAAACGGAGAGAGACAGAAACGGAGAGAGACAGAAACGGAGAGAGACAGAAACGGAGAGAGACAGAAACGGAGAGAGAGAGAAACGGAGAGAGACAGAAACGGAGAGAGGCAGAAACGGAGAGAGACAAAAACGGAGAGAGAGAGAAACGGAGAGAGACAGAAACGGAGAGAGACAGAAACGGAGGGAGACAGAAACGGAGAGAGACAGAAACGGAGAGAGACAAAAACGGAGAGAGAGAGAAACGGAGAGAGACAGAAATGGAGAGAGACAGAAACGGAGGGAGACAGAAACGGAGAGAGACAGAAATGGAGAGAGAGAGAAACGGAGAGAGACAGAAACGGAGAGAGACAGAAACGGAGAGAGACAGAAACGGAGGGAGACAGAAACGGAGAGAGGCAGAAACGGAGAGAGAGAGAAACGGAGAGAGACAGAAACGGAGAGAGACAGAAACGGAGGGAGACAGAAACGGAGAGAGGCAGAAACGGAGGGAGACAGAAACGGAGGGAGACAGAAACGGAGAGAGAGAGAAACGGAGGGAGACAGAAACGGAGAGAGACAGAAACGGAGAGAGAGAGAAACGGAGAGAGACAGAAACGGAGAGAGACAGAAACGGAGGGAGACAGAAACGGAGAGAGACAGAAATGGAGAGAGAGAGAAACGGAGAGAGACAGAAACGGAGAGAGACAGAAACGGAGAGAGACAGAAACGGAGGGAGACAGAAACGGAGAGAGAGAGAAACGGAGGGAGACAGAAACGGAGAGAGACAGAAACGGAGAGAGAGAGAAACGGAGAGAGGCAGAAACGGAGGGAGACAGAAACGGAGAGAGAGAGAAACGGAGGGAGACAGAAACGGAGAGAGACAGAAACGGAGAGAGAGAGAAACGGAGAGAGACAGAAACGGAGAGAGACAGAAACGGAGGGAGACAGAAACGGAGAGAGACAGAAACGGAGAGAGAGAGAAACGGAGAGAGACAGAAACGGAGAGAGACAGAAACGGAGAGAGACAGAAACGGAGGGAGACAGAAACGGAGAGAGACAGAAACGGAGAGAGAGAGAAACGGAGAGAGACAGAAACGGAGAGAGACAGAAACGGAGGGAGACAGAAACGGAGAGAGGCAGAAACGGAGAGAGACAAAAACGGAGAGAGAGAGAAACGGAGAGAGACAGAAACGGAGAGAGACAGAAACGGAGGGAGACAGAAACGGAGAGAGACAGAAATGGAGAGAGACAAACGGAGAGAGAGACAAAAACGGAGAGAGACAGAAATGGAGAGAGACAGAAACGGAGGGAGACAGAAACGGAGAGAGACAGAAACGGAGAGAGAGAGAAACGGAGAGAGACAGAAACGGAGAGAGACAGAAACGGAGGGAGACAGAAACGGAGAGAGACAGAAACGGAGGGAGACAGAAACGGAGGGAGACAGAAACGGAGAGAGGCAGAAACGGAGAGAGACAAAAACGGAGAGAGAGAGAAACGGAGAGAGACAGAAACGGAGAGAGACAGAAACGGAGGGAGACAGAAACGGAGAGAGACAGAAACGGAGAGAGACAAAAACGGAGAGAGAGAGAAACGGAGAGAGACAGAAATGGAGAGAGACAGAAACGGAGGGAGACAGAAACGGAGAGAGACAGAAATGGAGAGAGAGAGAAACGGAGAGAGACAGAAACGGAGAGAGACAGAAACGGAGAGAGACAGAAACGGAGGGAGACAGAAACGGAGAGAGACAGAAACGGAGAGAGACAGAAACGGAGGGAGACAGAAACGGAGAGAGACAGAAATGGAGAGAGAGAGAAACGGAGAGAGACAGAAACGGAGAGAGACAAAAACGGAGAGAGACAGAAACGGAGGGAGACAGAAACGGAGGGAGACAGAAACGGAGAGAGGCAGAAACGGAGAGAGGCAGAAACGGAGAGAGACAGAAACGGAGGGAGACAGAAACGGAGAGAGACAGAAACGGAGAGAGAGAGAAACGGAGAGAGACAGAAACGGAGAGAGACAGAAACGGAGGGAGACAGAAACGGAGAGAGACAGAAATGGAGAGAGAGAGAAACGGAGAGAGACAGAAACGGAGAGAGACAGAAACGGAGAGAGACAGAAACGGAGGGAGACAGAAACGGAGAGAGACAGAAACGGAGAGAGAGAGAAACGGAGAGAGACAGAAACGGAGAGAGACAGAAACGGAGGGAGACAGAAACGGAGAGAGGCAGAAACGGAGAGAGACAAAAACGGAGAGAGAGAGAAACGGAGAGAGACAGAAACGGAGAGAGACAGAAACGGAGGGAGACAGAAACGGAGAGAGACAGAAATGGAGAGAGACAAACGGAGAGAGAGACAAAAACGGAGAGAGACAGAAATGGAGAGAGACAGAAACGGAGAGAGGCAGAAACGGAGAGAGGCAGAAACGGAGAGAGGCAGAAACGGAGAGAGGCAGAAACGGAGAGAGGCAGAAACGGAGAGAGGCAGAAACGGAGAGAGGCAGAAACGGAGAGAGACAGAAACGGAGAGAGGCAGAAACGGAGAGAGGCAGAAACGGAGAGAGGCAGAAACGGAGAGAGACAGAAACGGAGAGAGACAGAAACGGAGAGAGACAGAAACGGAGAGAGGCAGAAACGGAGAGAGGCAGAAACGGAGAGAGGCAGAAACGGAGAGAGGCAGAAACGGAGAGAGGCAGAAACGGAGAGAGGCAGAAACGGAGAGAGGCAGAAACGGAGAGAGGCAGAAACGGAGAGAGGCAGAAACGGAGAGAGGCAGAAACGGAGAGAGAGAGAAACGGAGAGAGACAGAAATGGAGAGAGACAGAAACGGAGAGAGGCAGAAACGGAGAGAGGCAGAAACGGAGAGAGACAGAAACGGAGAGAGACAGAAACGGAGAGAGACAGAAACGGAGAGAGGCAGAAACGGAGAGAGGCAGAAACGGAGAGAGACAGAAACGGAGAGAGACAGAAACGGAGAGAGGCAGAAACGGAGAGAGGCAGAAACGGAGAGAGGCAGAAACGGAGAGAGGCAGAAACGGAGAGAGGCAGAAACGGAGAGAGACAGAAACGGAGAGAGACAGAAACGGAGAGAGGCAGAAACGGAGAGAGGCAGAAACGGAGAGAGGCAGAAACGGAGAGAGGCAGAAACGGAGAGAGGCAGAAACGGAGAGAGGCAGAAACGGAGAGAGGCAGAAACGGAGAGAGGCAGAAACGGAGAGAGAGAGAAACGGAGAGAGACAGAAACGGAGAGAGACAGAAACGGAGGGAGACAGAAACGGAGAGAGACAGAAATGGAGAGAGACAAACGGAGAGAGAGACAAAAACGGAGACAGACAGAAATGGAGAGAGACAAAAACGGAGAGAGACAGAAATGGAGAGAGACAGAAACGGAGAGAGGCAGAAACGGAGAGAGGCAGAAACGGAGAGAGGCAGAAACGGAGAGAGGCAGAAACGGAGAGAGAGAGAAACGGAGAGAGACAGAAACGGAGAGAGACAGAAACGGAGGGAGACAAAAACGGAGAGAGACAGAAATGGAGAGAGAGAGAAACGGAGAGAGACAGAAACGGAGAGAGACAGAAACGGAGAGAGACAGAAACGGAGAGAGACAGAAACGGAGGGAGACAGAAACGGAGAGAGACAGAAACGGAAAGAGAGAGAAACGGAGAGAGACAGAAACGGAGAGAGACAGAAACGGAGGGAGACAGAAACGGAGAGAGGCAGAAACGGAGAGAGACAAAAACGGAGAGAGAGAGAAACGGAGAGAGACAGAAACGGAGAGAGACAGAAACGGAGGGAGACAGAAACGGAGAGAGACAGAAATGGAGAGAGACAAACGGAGAGAGAGACAAAAACGGAGAGAGACAGAAATGGAGAGAGACAGAAACGGAGGGAGACAGAAACGGAGAGAGACAGAAACGGAGAGAGAGAGAAACGGAGAGAGACAGAAACGGAGAGAGACAGAAACGGAGGGAGACAGAAACGGAGAGAGACAGAAACGGAGGGAGACAGAAACGGAGGGAGACAGAAACGGAGAGAGAGAGAAACGGAGAGAGACAAAAACGGAGAGAGAGAGAAACGGAGGGAGACAGAAACGGAGAGAGACAGAAACGGAGAGAGACAGAAACGGAGAGAGACAGAAACGGAGAGAGAGAGAAACGGAGAGAGAGAGAAACGGAGAGAGGCAGAAACGGAGAGAGACAAAAACGGAGAGAGAGAGAAACGGAGAGAGACAGAAACGGAGAGAGACAGAAACGGAGGGAGACAGAAACGGAGAGAGACAGAAACGGAGAGAGACAAAAACGGAGAGAGAGAGAAACGGAGAGAGACAGAAATGGAGAGAGACAGAAACGGAGGGAGACAGAAACGGAGAGAGACAGAAATGGAGAGAGAGAGAAACGGAGAGAGACAGAAACGGAGAGAGACAGAAACGGAGAGAGACAGAAACGGAGGGAGACAGAAACGGAGAGAGGCAGAAACGGAGAGAGAGAGAAACGGAGAGAGACAGAAACGGAGAGTGACAGAAACGGAGGGAGACAGAAACGGAGAGAGGCAGAAACGGAGGGAGACAGAAACGGAGGGAGACAGAAACGGAGAGAGAGAGAAACGGAGGGAGACAGAAACGGAGAGAGACAGAAACGGAGAGAGAGAGAAACGGAGAGAGACAGAAACGGAGAGAGACAGAAACGGAGGGAGACAGAAACGGAGAGAGACAGAAATGGAGAGAGAGAGAAACGGAGAGAGACAGAAACGGAGAGAGACAGAAACGGAGAGAGACAGAAACGGAGGGAGACAGAAACGGAGAGAGAGAGAAACGGAGAGAGACAGAAACGGAGAGAGAGAGAAACGGAGAGAGACAGAAACGGAGAGAGACAGAAACGGAGAGAGACAGAAACGGAGAGAGACAGAAACGGAGAGAGACAGAAACGGAGAGAGAGAGAAACGGAGAGAGACAGAAACGGAGAGAGGCAGAAACGGAGAGAGACAAAAACGGAGAGAGAGAGAAACGGAGAGAGACAGAAACGGAGAGAGACAGAAACGGAGGGAGACAGAAACGGAGAGAGACAGAAACGGAGAGAGACAGAAACGGAGGGAGACAGAAACGGAGGGAGACAGAAACGGAGAGAGACAGAAACGGAGAGAGACAGAAACGGAGGGAGACAGAAACGGAGAGAGAGAGAAACGGAGAGAGACAAAAACGGAGAGAGAGAGAAACGGAGAGAGACAGAAACGGAGAGAGACAGAAACGGAGAGAGACAGAAACGGAGAGAGACAGAAACGGAGAGAGACAGAAACGGAGAGAGAGAGAAACGGAGAGAGACAGAAACGGAGAGAGGCAGAAACGGAGAGAGACAAAAACGGAGAGAGAGAGAAACGGAGAGAGACAGAAACGGAGAGAGACAGAAACGGAGGGAGACAGAAACGGAGAGAGACAGAAACGGAGAGAGACAAAAACGGAGAGAGAGAGAAACGGAGAGAGACAGAAATGGAGAGAGACAGAAACGGAGGGAGACAGAAACGGAGAGAGACAGAAATGGAGAGAGAGAGAAACGGAGAGAGACAGAAACGGAGAGAGACCGAAACGGAGAGAGACAGAAACGGAGGGAGACAGAAACGGAGAGAGGCAGAAACGGAGAGAGAGAGAAACGGAGAGAGACAGAAACGGAGAGAGACAGAAACGGAGGGAGACAGAAACGGAGAGAGGCAGAAACGGAGGGAGACAGAAACGGAGGGAGACAGAAACGGAGAGAGAGAGAAACGGAGGGAGACAGAAACGGAGAGAGACAGAAACGGAGAGAGAGAGAAACGGAGAGAGACAGAAACGGAGAGAGACAGAAACGGAGGGAGACAGAAACGGAGAGAGACAGAAATGGAGAGAGAGAGAAACGGAGAGAGACAGAAACGGAGAGAGACAGAAACGGAGAGAGACAGAAACGGAGGGAGACAGAAACGGAGAGAGAGAGAAACGGAGGGAGACAGAAACGGAGAGAGACAGAAACGGAGAGAGAGAGAAACGGAGAGAGGCAGAAACGGAGGGAGACAGAAACGGAGAGAGAGAGAAACGGAGGGAGACAGAAACGGAGAGAGACAGAAACGGAGAGAGAGAGAAACGGAGAGAGACAGAAACGGAGAGAGACAGAAACGGAGGGAGACAGAAACGGAGAGAGACAGAAACGGAGAGAGAGAGAAACGGAGAGAGACAGAAACGGAGAGAGACAGAAACGGAGAGAGACAGAAACGGAGGGAGACAGAAACGGAGAGAGACAGAAACGGAGAGAGAGAGAAACGGAGAGAGACAGAAACGGAGAGAGACAGAAACGGAGGGAGACAGAAACGGAGAGAGGCAGAAACGGAGAGAGACAAAAACGGAGAGAGAGAGAAACGGAGAGAGACAGAAACGGAGAGAGACAGAAACGGAGGGAGACAGAAACGGAGAGAGACAGAAATGGAGAGAGACAAACGGAGAGAGAGACAAAAACGGAGAGAGACAGAAATGGAGAGAGACAGAAACGGAGGGAGACAGAAACGGAGAGAGACAGAAACGGAGAGAGAGAGAAACGGAGAGAGACAGAAACGGAGAGAGACAGAAACGGAGGGAGACAGAAACGGAGAGAGACAGAAACGGAGGGAGACAGAAACGGAGGGAGACAGAAACGGAGAGAGGCAGAAACGGAGAGAGACAAAAACGGAGAGAGAAACGGAGAGAGACAGAAACGGAGAGAGACAGAAACGGAGGGAGACAGAAACGGAGAGAGACAGAAACGGAGAGAGACAAAAACGGAGAGAGAGAGAAACGGAGAGAGACAGAAATGGAGAGAGACAGAAACGGAGGGAGACAGAAACGGAGAGAGACAGAAATGGAGAGAGAGAGAAACGGAGAGAGACAGAAACGGAGAGAGACAGAAACGGAGAGAGACAGAAACGGAGGGAGACAGAAACGGAGAGAGGCAGAAACGGAGAGAGAGAGAAACGGAGAGAGACAGAAATGGAGAGAGACAGAAACGGAGGGAGACAGAAACGGAGAGAGACAGAAACGGAGAGAGACAGAAACGGAGGGAGACAGAAACGGAGAGAGACAGAAATGGAGAGAGAGAGAAACGGAGAGAGACAGAAACGGAGAGAGACAAAAACGGAGAGAGACAGAAACGGAGGGAGACAGAAACGGAGGGAGACAGAAACGGAGAGAGGCAGAAACGGAGAGAGGCAGAAACGGAGAGAGACAGAAACGGAGGGAGACAGAAACGGAGAGAGACAGAAACGGAGAGAGAGAGAAACGGAGAGAGACAGAAACGGAGAGAGACAGAAACGGAGGGAGACAGAAACGGAGAGAGACAGAAATGGAGAGAGAGAGAAACGGAGAGAGACAGAAACGGAGAGAGACAGAAACGGAGAGAGACAGAAACGGAGGGAGACAGAAACGGAGAGAGACAGAAACGGAGAGAGAGAGAAACGGAGAGAGACAGAAACGGAGAGAGACAGAAACGGAGGGAGACAGAAACGGAGAGAGGCAGAAACGGAGAGAGACAAAAACGGAGAGAGAGAGAAACGGAGAGAGACAGAAACGGAGAGAGACAGAAACGGAGGGAGACAGAAACGGAGAGAGACAGAAATGGAGAGAGACAAACGGAGAGAGAGACAAAAACGGAGAGAGACAGAAATGGAGAGAGACAGAAACGGAGAGAGGCAGAAACGGAGAGAGGCAGAAACGGAGAGAGGCAGAAACGGAGAGAGGCAGAAACGGAGAGAGGCAGAAACGGAGAGAGGCAGAAACGGAGAGAGGCAGAAACGGAGAGAGACAGAAACGGAGAGAGGCAGAAACGGAGAGAGGCAGAAACGGAGAGAGGCAGAAACGGAGAGAGACAGAAACGGAGAGAGACAGAAACGGAGAGAGACAGAAACGGAGAGAGGCAGAAACGGAGAGAGGCAGAAACGGAGAGAGGCAGAAACGGAGAGAGGCAGAAACGGAGAGAGGCAGAAACGGAGAGAGGCAGAAACGGAGAGAGGCAGAAACGGAGAGAGGCAGAAACGGAGAGAGGCAGAAACGGAGAGAGAGAGAAACGGAGAGAGACAGAAATGGAGAGAGACAGAAACGGAGAGAGGCAGAAACGGAGAGAGGCAGAAACGGAGAGAGACAGAAACGGAGAGAGACAGAAACGGAGAGAGACAGAAACGGAGAGAGGCAGAAACGGAGAGAGGCAGAAACGGAGAGAGACAGAAACGGAGAGAGACAGAAACGGAGAGAGGCAGAAACGGAGAGAGGCAGAAACGGAGAGAGGCAGAAACGGAGAGAGGCAGAAACGGAGAGAGGCAGAAACGGAGAGAGACAGAAACGGAGAGAGACAGAAACGGAGAGAGGCAGAAACGGAGAGAGGCAGAAACGGAGAGAGGCAGAAACGGAGAGAGGCAGAAACGGAGAGAGGCAGAAACGGAGAGAGGCAGAAACGGAGAGAAACGCCGCCAGTGTCGCTAGGCGAATTCGTTTTCTACCCTCCGTGTAGTCACAGAAGTTAAGCGAATTCGAGATCTCGCGGGTTCCTGCTGACAGTCTAAGAACCCCGAGATCTAACTGAGCGGAGCCGCTGGCCGAAACGAAATAAGGCACTGACTGCAGCGTGACGAGACGTAACTGATAATAATAGACTCTTACTCCAAGGCAGGAGCTCAACGCCCAAAAAAAGGGTTGACGGACGCTTTGCGCAAAGACGCAAAAATTAAAAAAAACTTTTGAGTTATCCGAAGACCAAAGATTAGCGCAAATTAATCAATCCTTTTGTACGGTCCATTTATTTATCGCAATTGCAAGGCCAGAACAAAGTGAATAATGAAATGGTGGGACGCAAGTACAAGGAAAACGTCCGGCAAATACGTTTCGTCGTCCATAACTTTCAGGTGGATCGATAGAGATTTGAAAGCAGTTATCCAGGGGTGGAAGGCAAACTGACTCAACGCTACACATACTAGTCATCTCACTCGAAGGCTACATCTTTATTATGACGCCAATCCCTAAATATTATAGACATACCTGCAGTAGGCGAAAGATTTTGGTGCATTACATATTTTGTTATGTTATGAATAGGAATAGAGTAATGGTGTAAAGGGAGGCACGAAGCCGGAGAGAAATTAATAAAAAACGCCACAAACATTTCCTTCTCCACAAATCCCACGTGAATGGACTGGGAGGTGGTTCCGGTGTCCAGAGATAAAAAAGTGGTGCGCTGCGAGTCGTCAGAAAATCACATATTTTAAGAGTTTCCCTTTTTTCTGTCATGCACGTACCACAGCGCCCGATTCCGTCGCCACAGCCATTCAACCGTGTGGGACGAAATTCTTCCTTTAGGAAGCGACGGCCTCGCATCACGCGACATGCATTTTTGAACCGATGGGCGATGCTTACAGCGGGGAAATATTTATGGCGAAATTAGAACACAGTGATGAGAAAGAGAAAGAAAATAATGATAAAGCGGAAGAGAGCGAAACGCAAATGTGGGAAATTATTCCCTCGAAACTTTATACAACGATTCAAGTATTGGTTGTTGCTTCACGTCCCACTATTATCCATCGGAAATGACGTTTATTACGTCAGTCATGCAATAAAGAATGTTACAAACGAATTAGGCCTATGACTGGCAGTCTTTCTTTCTAAACAAGATATAACCGATATCTCATCCTTTTTAGAAAATATTAAAAAATATCCTATAATTTGTGAGATATGCAAGATAAATTGTTCGAATCCCTGGGGTACTAAGATGTACCGACCAACGTCTGTACGTTGCCTGGAAGCACCGCCTAACAATCGACCGTGTCGATGCGCAGTCACGTGTCGGGCGTGGCCAAACGGGGATAATTTTCTCTTTGGTTTCAGATAGTTGACAACACCTTCCAGGAACGCGTCGGTAAGTTGACCCCTCTAGTCGGTGTTTTCTCGTTCTTTCCACATCGAGACAAACCCCGAGTAGAGAGAGGCCCCTTTAGAATGGCTGCAAACCGCCTGCAGTAGACCCCGTTTTGGGGGCACCGCGTGTGTGAGTGTGTCTGTGGGTGAGGGTGAGTGTTTCTGTGAGTGAGTGTTTCTGTGAGTGAGTGTTTCTGTGAGTGAGTGTTTCTGTGAGTGAGTGTTTCTGTGAGTGAGTGTTTCTGTGAGTGAGTGTTTCTGTGAGTGAGTGCGTCTGTGGGTGAGTGCGTCTGTGGGTGAGTGCGTCTGTGGGTGCGTATGTCTGTGGGTGAGTGCGTCTGTGGGTGAGTGTTTCTGTGAGTGAGTGTTTCTGTGAGTGAGTGCGTCTGTGGGTGAGTATGTCTGTGGGTGAGTGTGTCTGTGGGTGAGTGTGTCTGTGGGTGAGTGTTTAAGTAAGTGTTTAAGTGAGTAAGTGTTTGGAGAGAGTAGTACAGATGAAATTGGCAGGATGTCTTATCCCTAAAAGGAATGTATATTAGCTTGTTATAAATTTTTCATTAAGTTTGGATGTCTTCACTCTGCTACTTTCACATCATTGAAATTTTTTTAGGACAATGGGGCTTTGGCTTTGATTTTTGGCCTTCATATGACGTCGTATGTGCCGCAAAAGTACTTAACACTAGATTAATTTCAAAACCGAACATTTTACTTTAAAAATATGTAATGTCGTTTACCTATTTCAATCAACACAAAACAAAAACCAAACGATAATAACAAAGTTAGTTCTCGAAACGTTGTGCAGATAAGTATTTAAAACAATAGATTTCCATTTGAAATCAGTGTCGTTCATCGTAATGATATATAATAAAAACAAATATTATAGACTGAAAATTATAATTCTCCGTGTAGCGAATTTAATGCTACAGATCCGTGTTTCGGCAAAACGTATAATTTAAAATTCATAATTCAACCTATAATTATTAACATTGTTATGTTGACTGCGCAAGAATCGTCCTAGGCGACCATACTCAATGAAACAGCTAAATCAAACGCATGTTGCAAACCGACAGCAAAGCAACATTTATAGGTACGCGGACAGACGAACGCGGAATGTATGCACGGATAAGTAAACGAGAGAAATTTTTGAACATTTTCATTTCTAACAATTGAATTTTTATGACAACATATTACGTAGATCGGTTAGAATCGGTTATCATCGATCGGTAGTCATCGGTTAGAATATAAAGTTAATTTACAAATTTTTACACGCCTTTACTCATGTATTTACTCACATTAAACTGGCAACGGTGGTAGTTTAGTACGTAGGTCTCCTAGGCAATTAGCTCTACTAGTCTTGCGGTAGATAATACGGAAAACGATCTTTCATACTGCGGGGCACAATTCGATTTCTCGGACAATAGAGCGTTTGTAGAGTACATACACGCGATAACCAACCAGTGGGTCACCAGGGCAGAGTCATTAATGCAGCTCTGTGCCCATTCTCTAGATCAAAATATGGATTTTCATTTTAGTTGCTTTGCCCATAAAAATCTAAAATAACTCACAGTTTAAAAAATAATAAAGTTGTGAAAAACATTTTTCCATTAGCCACTTGCAGAGAATATATAATTTAATCTATATTTCTGGAAAATAAATGTAATCTATAGAAGAAAATTAGTTAGCAGAGGCCTAGATAATTTCCATAACGAAAGAAGAAATACAATTAGGAGAAGGAGTTGACAGAAGCAGTACTGCCTATTAACAATGAACGATAATGAAAGTGTTTGTTCTGGTCATTCGGTTTTATGTTTAGGGCTTTTCCAGTGACGTTACATTGTAACTTCGCTGTCATTTCCTAACTCACCTTTATTGCTTCAGGAAAGTCCATGGCATTTAGAGAATAGGCCCAACGTCAATAAACTACGCATTATTTACCACCAAACTTCCATTACCTTCATATAAGAGTTTGACCCTCCACTAGAAGACCTGTCAATTTTGAACAACTTGTGTGGCATATAATTTAGTACATTATTAACGGAATAAAACTATAATATAAAAATAAATATAAATATAAGTCAGAAAAATGTATTATTTAATTTGAAATTCTTATAGCATTATTTTCAATATTTAAATGAATTGTATCCGGTTTGTTCTTTTGTCATACATGTGGCAACCACGGTTCCCCAATAGAGTTGTGATTTCATATATTACAATCCGTCCGTATTTCATATATTTTTTTAAGTATTAACATCTGTCCTTATTTAATTACAGTAAACACATATTTAATACTCTGTAAAATATATACTCAGTGACAACTAATAAGCACCTGGAATTCCAAAGAACTTTTCATGTTTTTATTTAATTTTCGTCATGTTCGAAATGCTTCTACAACCTATCATCAACAACGACTTCAATATACAGACAGTTTGCTATCATTTATTTTGACAAGCGGGAAATGAAATAGCGGCATATTTTCGTTCACGTTTTCCTAGTTCACTGAACGTCCCTTTGTGCCGTATCGGAGAGAAGCGTGGGTGGGTGTGTTTGACAGGGACTTGTCGTCGGTTAAAACGCACCGTAGGAAACGTGGGAACGATGCGTGTCAGGCGGATTATGGCGTCGAAGCCGAGCGATCGAACCGTCCAAATGTTTGTCCAATCGAACTTCCTTCCAGGAACGTTCTTTCAGCGTTCCCGTCGCCAAGGCGCCAAACCAAGAACTCTCGTTTCGCTTGGCACCGGTTGAGGAAGTACCCTGAAGGGATGCGGAAAGAGTTGAATGTCGCGGCCAGGTGATCAGCTCGCTTTAGAAGATCTTAGGAAAGTTGGAACGAACGATTGTTGTTTCAAGTGCGTGGAATCCACGAAATACGTTTACTATTTAAGACAAAACTTATTAACATAAAAATAACATTATTAATACTTATAATGCCCTCTTTTGACCTTTATAAATTAAGTCAAGCCTATCAGACATTGATTCAATCATTCCTTACATATATTTTTAATTTAATCACCATTAGACACAGAAATTATGGCAGAATTAAGCTGCCTCTTTTGTTTAATAATTTTATTTATTGCACTTAAACTTACTTTGTACCTTGCCGCAATTTCTCATTGAGTAAGATGAGAGTTTTTATGAAAAGTTACGACATATGGTCTCTTTCTCGTCGCTAAATCCATTTCAGTGATACAATGACTGCAATAAATCACACATTTTTGAAATGTGTAAACAGACAACGAAAGTTGTATCCCTTTGCTAAGAAATCTTCATCCAGAGCATGAACAATATATTACCTTTAACATACAGCATAGAAAAGTAGAGAAACATTTAAATATATCATTACAAACCTCAATAATTAAAATGTATGTCCTTCATCTCATTAATACCCATAAGGATGAATGTTTTAAAAATTATCTAGTTATATTGCTTTCAGCTGGTATTGATTTTTTCCATTTCTTCCTTCATTCCAGATTATTTCACCTTCTTTGGAACATTCAAAAAACAAAAATAAAGTAATAAAAATTCCTTCCAGTCACATTGTCACAAATGTACATACATTTTCCTACCAATGCAAAGGATAATTCTTGACTGCCAGGGAAAAAGAGTGTACGTTATAAAACGATCAAAATGAGGTAAGTCCAAGGTTTGATTCCTGAAAGTGAGATTGATTTTATCATACTTTCGATACAACACTTTTCCGGATAATTGACTTCAAAACATTGTGGTTGACAAAGGGCAATAACGTTTTTTTCTATTGTTTGTTCATTGAAAATGAATACAAGGTCTCTCCTGCAAAATGTAATTTCTCGACTGATACTCTTTTTCTCTAGCAGCCTAGAATTACCGATGAACGCGCACGATTTTGAGTAGCAGCAGCAGCAGCAGCATTTATTGGCGTCCTCACGCGAACGCAGAAGAGGCGTCGCCGCGGGCGTGTTGGGGCGCGGAGCACACGCGTCGCCGTGCGCAGCGCCGGGCGCCGCCCCCCCCTCGCCGCGCCGCCGGAGCTTCTAATTATGAGCGCGCGCTAATCGCCGTTAAGCGCCCGACGCGTGCCGGCGGCGGCGACAGCGGTGGCGGCGGAGGCGGCGCAGGCGGCGGAGGCGGCGGCGGTAGCGGCGGTGGCGGTGGTGACGGTGGTGGTGGAGGCGGTGGTGGCGGTGGCGACAATGGTGGCGGCGGAGGTGGTGGCGGAGGCGGCGGAGGCGGTGGCGGCGGTGGTGGTGGCGGTCGAGGCGGTGGCGGCGGTGGCGGTGGTGGCGGCGGAGGCAATGGTGGCGGCGGAGGTGGTGGCGGAGGCGGCGGAGGCGGCGGAGGCGGCGGAGGCGGTGGAGGCGGTGGAGGCGGCGGAGGCGGCGGAGGCGGCGGCGGCGGTGGCGGCGGTGGCGGCGGTGGCGGTGGCGGCGGCGGCGGCGGTGGTGGTGGTGGCGGTGGAGACAATGGTGGCGGAGGCTGTGAAGGCGGTGGAGGTGGCGGCGGAGGTGGCGGTGGCGCCCGTGAATAGGAGCGGCACCGCGACGCGTCGCTCCCCGAGAGAGGGGGAGGTGACGTCGACGACGGTTTTAGGGAAATGACGTGCAGAGTGGGGAAGAGTGATGAGGAGGGTTCGGTGTCAACACAAAAGGGAATGCCAAGGGAGAACCCGACGACAAGCGGGGATAGTAAGTGACGAGGAGGCTTGGAGGCAGAGGAAATGAAGTAGAGCATGGGGGCAGGTGGGAATAAGGAGCGGGAACAGAAGCGCAAAGCGAAGCGAGGAAGAGATCGGAAATCGGAGGGAGCAACAGAGCGGGAAGGAAAGCGAAACAGACAGCTGGAAGACGAGCGAGGGAGAGTGCGGGACCAGGAGTGGAGAGAAGAGAGAAATTAGGTATTGATATGGAGATGGCAGGGAGCGATAAAGGGGTGGGAATGTGGAGCCGGTACGGAGGGCAGGAGAATGGCAAAGAGAAACACACGAGACCTGAGCGAAGCGGGGCAACAGAGAAGAAAGAGGCCTGGGCGTGGAAGCGAATCGAGGCGGCGCGCGGCGCGGCGCGGCGCGGCGCGGCGCGGCGCAGCGCAGAGCGCTGGCAGCTGTTTAGGGGCGAACGTGACTCCGGCGCGGGGGCGGTCCCGGGGGATGGAGGGGGCGGGGCGGCGCGTGGCAAAGGAGTCGCGTTTCCTCGCTGCCGATTACAACGCACCCTTCCCGGCCGGGCTGCGCGCACGAGGCCGGGCGGGAGCGCGCGCGCGAGGGGCGCAGCCGACCGCTGCAGATTGCGCCGGCCCAGATTACGGTCACCGCCGCGCTCGCGCCCGCGGCGCCGGGATACCTACACCACCCCGCGCAGCACCGCCTCCTCCAAATTACTGTATCGGCTTCCGAGTGCGCCGGGAGCGAGCAATTGGAACACGCGATGCTTCACGGGGATTGCTTGAATTACTAAAATGGCAAGCGGATAACTAAAGTTTATCTTGTTGCACGGGCAAATATTATAAATTCTAAACGACGGAGTCAATTTCTCGACTGCGTAGAATGATATTCTCGCAGCTTACGATAATCGTAGATGTCATAAAGCGTAAGGCTAATTGTGTGTCCGTGATTCAAACATGCATTCAGAATAATTGTGTGATTTACTTTTAATAGTATTAATGCTTCGTTTTTGTATCTTATTTGACAATATTTCTATAAATTTACCCATCAACATTGATTAAGATTATTCCATGCATTGATTTAATATCTATGTCAATACATGTACATTCTTCATAATGAGCTAATATTATTTTCTCAACCCGACCAGGAATTCGATGAGACATCTGTGTAAATTCGGTTCATAGCAGGAATAGATCACAATATTCGAAATAATTGGAGGAGAGCCGCTATCATCTCACAATAGATACTTCCCTCGAATGTCGGCAACGGTGAGCAAGAATGAGATTGAGTTCATTGATTGATTAGTTTTATTGATTAGTTGCTCGCGCGTCAACAGTTAAGGCTATTGTTAGTATAGGCTATTGTTGAATTGAATTAAATTAATACCTTATTTAACGTGGGGAGACTCAGGCCATTAGGCCTGCTCTTCCGTCTGACCACGTAAATTTCGCTACGCTCCTTTCACCAACTAGCAGAGGAAGGAGGTATTTCTTGGGCGAGAAACAGGCGATTTGATTTTAGCTCAGAGGCGTCATTTAGGCTTGAGGATCTTTTACATGCAAGTAAATCTACTAACATGGGACAGCCGGCTTTACTTCCCCTCCGAAGGAAGGCGTACGAGGGATTTTGTCGCCCTAAAAATCCACGGCTTCGATCGGGTTTGAACCCGCGAGCTTGGGTTAACAGTCCAGTACGCTAACCGTCACACCATCGTCGCCGCAAAGTTTCCGTTAGTGTAGTGCGTGTTTTTGTCGTTGGAGGTAGCGGTGTTTTTCCCCCCGCTGGATGGGAGATCCGGAACCGATCATCGTCGGCTTGCAGGGCTTTCCCCCCATGGACCGCCCACTAGCGTGGCACCACTCTAGCCGGGACAAGCTCAAAGCTCCTGACTGGTCTCCCAATATGTACGGTAGTGTTGTGCACGCAAGAGTGTGTGTAAGTAAGGGGGTGAGAAAAGCCAAGGATGAGGAAGGAAAGATAACGTGCAGTCCGTGGTCCTCTTGTTAGGGTACTACTCAGGCATTCGTCCAGTGTTGATCGAAGAAACCACGATCAGAGCAGCCGGCCCGTAGAGTACTACCCCAGACGGAGGATGAATTCGACCTAGCTGACAAGTTAGTGTCTAAAGTCCTGCCATCGTGGGGAGTGTATCCCTAGGACGTCCCGGTCAGCAGCACTGCAGTGACATCAGTTGATGCACTGAGCCGGTGAAAGAGGAAGGGAACCAGCGTCGACAGGAGGTGAAAAGCGGAAGGGTGGTGAGCGGGAAGGCGCGCGCAGAGGGGATGGCTCCGTCCGCAGAGGTCCGCGCTGTCCACAGGCCGTCCGCCGCTCACCCGTGGCGCGCGCGGTCTGCCGGCGACTGCGGTCGGCGCGCGGTGCGGTGAGGACAGTGCGGGGCAGAGGCGGGGCGCGGGGTCGGGGGCGAGGTACGGGTTGCGTGGCGGAGGCGCGAAAGCAGGGAGCGGGGTGACAGTTGCGGGGCGCTGGACAGTGGGCGGGGGGCGCGGAGCACGGGGCGCGGGACGCGGGGGGGGCGGGAGTGGGGAACGAGCGGCGCGGGGAGACGGGCACGAGGAGCGGGGCTCGTTGGCGGGGGGAGGCGTCCTGAGCGGTGAGGACCGGCCAGTGCGGGGCGCGAGGATCAAGGCACAAGGGGGGCACAAGGGGGGCAGAGGGGGAGCGCGGGAGCGTGAGCAAGGTGCGGGGCGGGGGGCGCGGGGCAGGGGGCGCGGGGCGGGGGGCACGGAGCGAGGGGCGGGAGCGGGGAGCGAGCGGTGCGGGGTGCGAGCGGTGCGGGGAACCGGGCACGAGGAGCGGGGCGCGTTGGCGGGGGCGAGGCGTGCTGTGCGGTGAGGACCGGCCAGTGCGGGGCGCGAGGATCGGGGGCAGAGGCGGGGCGCGGGGGCGTGGGCGAGGTGCGGGGCGGGGCGGGGACGTGTGGCGCGTGGGTGAGGGGGCGCGAGGCAATGGGCGGGCGTACGGGGCGGGAGGAAGGCAGCGCGGGGTGCCGGGCCCGAGGAGCGTGTTTCGTTGGCCGGCACGGGGCGCGCGGTGCCGAGCGCGGGGCACAGGGCGCCGGGAGGGTGCAGAGCGCGGCGGCCAAGGAATGCAGGTGATGTGGCCAGGGGAAGGGGGGACGTTGGTCGATGGCGCCGGCGGCGTCGCGGGCAATGCAGGCGCCGGCCGGGCGCGGTGGGTGGGCGGCCAGTGCGACGTGGGCGTGGGCGTGGAAGTGAGCAGGTGGGAGGGGGGCATAGCTGCATAGCTGAGGGGGAACGGTTGCAATGAGCTCGGAGGGGGAGAAGCGGCCGGGAGGGAAGCGGGGGCAGGGAAAAGAAAGGGCTGGGCAGCGGTCAGATGGGAAAGCACGGATAGGAATGGAAACGATGTGGTGAATGGGTAAGCGAGTAAATGACTGAGAAGAGGAGAAAGACTGGTCGATTGAAGTTACCGGGCAACTTCTTTGCTATGGATATTAGTTCCGTTATGAGATTCAAAGTCATTCACGACGGTTTATGGGGGAATTCCCGCTCCAAGTATCTCCCATGCGGGGCATCGCCCCAATCAGTACACGTTCTGGTCTCCCGACGCGAATGGTAGCGCTATTCTCACCCCTTACTTACATACACTTACTTACATGTACAACACTACCATTCGCTTTGCAGTTTAATACAAATCAGTATTATACAATCTTTATATATTTGAAGTCATAAAGCGAATGTAACAGAATTACTCAGAAGGAGCGTTTCGAGCCAATTTTCATTTAAAAGAAAAACTAAAAAAGACGTATTAATTTTTTTAGCTAAGATAGTATTAATTCAAATCTATAACGCTATATTGGACTTCATAAATTGAAAATAAAGTTCCAAAAGATTTTCACAAATTAGCGAATTGAGTGAAAAATGACCGAGATAAGTTCTAATATTGATGACTTTATTAACGACACAATTGGATTTGTAGCAATGTATTTGATTAACGCCTCAATTTCAAATCTGGCAATTGTACTTCTTCTTCATTATTGCAGTCAAAGAAAGTTACCCTCGCTTCCCAATGGGAAAAACCTAGGTGGAATTAAAAACTGGGACCATCAAAGCTGGCTCATTGTCCATCTTACAACCCAACGTTTTTTTCTTTTATAATATTTCTCCTCGAGTTTCGCGCTTCATCTGCCTGTTGGCGGAGCAGCGATGTTCCGCAATCCACAGGCTGCGACACACTGCCCCAATGCATAAACCGACAGCCTATCCGTCGATCTGCCGCACGAAATCCTGCCTCGGGCTGCCTGCCACGCGTGTCACTGTCGCGTGCGTGCGCGACACGCGCGCGGCACGCGGGCATCGACCGCAGGAAATCTGAATCCCACCGCTTCCACCGCCATCTCCGCCTCGCCCCACCCCCGCGCTCGTAATCCTCCTCCTCTTTCACTGTCCCCCCTCCACGCCCCATTCCAACGCTCCCCACTGCGCTGTCCTGACAGCGCTTCCACACGTCATCTCTCCATCCTCTCTCATGCACCTCTTCCACTTCTCTCCACGCTTCGTTGTGAGCACCTACTCCTTCCATACGGCACGCCCGTGCAGGGAGAGTTAGCTCAGTGACAACATTATCTGCGGCGATTCCAATCCCGGGACCCTGGGGATCACGACCAGATGGCGTTGCCTTTTTAAGACAACCTAGATAGCTAGGCTGAATTCAGCCAGAGATTTCTAGCTGCTGGCTGCTCTGAACGGTAGTTTTCCTTGGTTTCTCCGATCAACGCCAGACGAATGACGGAGCAGTACCCTAACCAGGCGCGATCTTTCCTTCCTCTTCCTTCACAAATTATCAACCCTTCTTTGCACACACGTTTATATTCACTACACTACCACACTCGTTGGGAGACCAGTCCAGAGCTTGGAACTTGTCCCTACTCAGGCAATGCCTAGATGGCGGAGGACAAACCTCTTAAGTTGATGTGTAGGTTGTTCCGGACCTCTTGCACCCGACAAGGAACACCGCCACCTCTTGGGATAAAAAAGTCACTGCGCTGACGGGACGAATTATTCATCTCAGCAGTTGAGGCACCCGGACTCACAAAATAGTCCATTTCACTGCCATCCCCCACTTCTTTCCCTAAAAAAAGAGCTCCCCGCTCGGTCAACTAACCACCTCTTCCACATTTCTCCTCGCTTCTTCGTTTGCACGAAGTCAAGATGCCACGCTCCGCTTCTGCACGGTCGAAAATCTCCCCGTCCCTCGCCACATCCCCTTGGACTCCAACTGTGCTCCGCACACACCGACACGTCCTACCACTTTCCGATCCTCCCCTCCCCGATCACGGTTAGTCTTTCTTCCGTGAAAAAAACCTTCTGTTTATAATTATTTCTTTGAATGTTCCAGTTAATTTCAAATAGATTTCCTAGTACGCTAAATTAATCGCATCTGGTAAATTTATTTAAGAAATTTTCGTATTTTAATCTCATAGCAAAATTTGCGGCGTATATTTGTCCACAGCACTGTCCACAGAAACATTTGTACCTAATTCTCTACTGTGTTTCATTTTTTTGTGAAAAGGCATTGAAGAAGTTGGTGCCCTGAGCCAGGTAAGCCTTATCATTTTTTGAGGTATGACAAGGTCACGTACATTTTAATCATTTTCTGTACTTCTCCTTTCCGCGAAGGACACGGATGGCCACGTTCTTTATTTTAAGATACAGTTCAACATTCACTAGGTTGTTTTAATTGCGTAACTATTATCCCCAACAAGAGATACTAAAATAAAATTGCCACGGGCAAGCGTAGCTGTACGAAAACACCGGAGATTGCACGAAGCGAAAACAATGGTGACGGTTTCGAATTGCTTTGTAAACATCCGGTAAGCGTAGAAACTATCACTTAGAATGAGCAAAGGTTATGCTAGTAAAATTTCTAAACAATGAAACAATAACTTCTTATCTAAACAAACTTAAAGGAAAAAACGACATTGGGCTCCGTCGTTGTCCCCTCGCTTTTACGTAGAATGCGACTGTTAATTGATGACGTAGTATTTCCTAAAACGCGGGGCGTTCAGAAAAGGTTTGCGTTTCTCTCATTCCGATATGTCGATAAAAGATTACAGAATTTGGAAAAGCATCAGTACCAGTGGCCTAAGCTTCGCCTCGCACTCGGTGCCTCTTCGCATCTCCCCCTCCCTCACTCATCCCGCCCCCTGCGGCGCCCTCAGCGCGCCCTCTTGGCAGCGGGAAGAAGCGCAGTCTATCGCAAGGCGCCTCTTATTCATCGGCAGGGCCTCTCCACTCCCACATAACGTGGTGGAAACCATTACAGTGGCGCGCTCTCCTGCAGCACCTTTTTTTTCGTTATTTAGGGTCGCATCAACTTCTAGGTCATTAGCGACCACTATTGCAAGTAACGGTGTGGTAACTGTGAGGATGACACGATATGGTGATGGTGAGGGGTTAAAAGACGAACACAACACAACCATTTCCAAGGCGGGACTCTACCACGCGATCCTTCGGTTCCAGATCGCTACGAAGAACATCCAGATCGCTACACTGACACAGAACAGTGAGAAATCAGGGTGGTTGTAATCTGTAGAAAAAGATGAGTCATTTTTCATTTCGCATTTTACGCGTTATATCCAGTTGGCTAACAGACGTACCTTCCCGGACCTTTTTCTCGATTGCTATCAGTGGGATTGCTATCAGTTGCTATCAGTATTCTAACAACGTATCGTTCCGTGCTTATACCCAACCTATCTTAGTTTGTTAATGTAAATGAGGTGTTAAATTGTTTTGTCTTCAGCGCTTTTTGCGGCGTCCACAGAAATTCTTTTGTCACAATTACTTGAAGAAAACTGAATAACGTTTAATCGTCCTTTATGCTAAGAAAAAAAGAAAGAAAGAAGGAGCCGGGTTTGAGATTTTTTATCAATTGTAATAACATTAACAAGAAAGTATGAGAAAAGTACTCGATTTTTCACAAAATTGTACATCACCTTTTTAAAGCTCTAATTTTGACTTTACAGCATACTACTTACGTAGTATAGAGAACGTATTGTAATGCCGGGCCCTGGTAACGAAAAAGCGGATAAACCTTGCCCTTATTAAAGTAAATTACTTCATCTAACACACTGTGTAGTCAAGGTGACAAAGAATTTTATTTAAAGAAAAACAATTAATCCTAAATAACATTAACACGCGCGGATTGATGGATTGTTTATTTTTTGTTTCAGTGTGCGTCAATTTCTAAGGTCCTTAGAAGAGTATCGTACTTGCATGTTGAATCCCTGGATTTGGCGAGGCTGATGAATTGATTTGTTAAAGTGAGATTCTCGTCTTAAACGCCTTACTCGTTTGCTAGCATGGTTTCCGCCAACAGGACACAGCCTTAATCAAGACAAGCTCTAAACTGCCAACTGGTCTCTCTAACAGTGAACGAACGATCAGAGTAGTGTCGCTAGAATTCTCCTCAGGCATCAGGTGAATTCGACCCAGCTAGAGTCGAAATTCACTTCTGTCAGAGCTCAATCACTAAGACCTCCATGTCATTACTGCTGCAGTAGCACATAGCATGTTGCTATCATGTGTCATTGTTGCTTTAAGCAATCACAGCAAGTTTGACACTCATGTAGACAGATATTTTACCATTTTCATGGTTGGGTTTCTTCATAAAGAATGACACGAGGAAGCTGAATGTTGCTTCCTTTAGTAAAGAATGTCAGGGACGGTACACATTTCCACCTTGGAGACACATTGATAAAGGTGTCAGGGAAACGTTTTCACGCCGTCGACGAGGAAAAAAGTTAAATATTTTGGGCGACCAACCTTCCATTCATCACCCTACGGCCAAACACAGGGGGAGGTCTCAGAACGTCAGCAGGCACGTTGTGTAAAATGGGTCAGGGTAAAGTGTGTCGGAGGAATCAGATCGAAATTGAACAGAGGAAATTCTCTTGAGAAACACATAGATCGCTTTGGTCTCGTAATTACATACAAAAAAGGTGTACGCGTATAGAAGTTGTTTCTCTGTAACTTTAGATTTAGTATAAAAGGGAATAATGACAGTCGGCACCTCACACCAGATGCAAAAAGTAGGATAACTATGCCAATATAATTAACTACTCCATATTGCATTTACTAATACATTAATTGACTTGGGTACATTTTTATACTGTATAATGCCGAAATTCGCTATACGAAAGAATAACAAACATTTTTGACATATAATTCCGATCTATACTCGCGAACACTCACAGTTGCAATTAGTGTTCGGGAGTCTTAGATTCCCATAACTTGCCACAGTTCGGGAAGGCTGCGTCGGCAGACGAGAGAGAGA
Organism: Gryllus longicercus; assembly: GCA_038098605.1. Taxonomy (NCBI): domain Eukaryota; kingdom Metazoa; phylum Arthropoda; class Insecta; order Orthoptera; family Gryllidae; genus Gryllus; species Gryllus longicercus. Next base: position 309,409 of record JAZDUA010000757.1, on the reverse strand, counting down.
GAAAGAAAGAGGAGAGAAGAGAGAGAGAGAGAAAGAGAGAGAGAAAGAGAGAGCCAGAAAGAGAGAGAGAAAGAAAGAGAGAGAAAGGAGAAGAGAGAGAGAAGAAAGAGAGAGAAAGAAAGAGAGAGAAAGAGAGAGAGAAAGAGAGAAAGAGAGAGAGAAAGAGAGAAAGAGAGAACAAGAGAGAAAAAGAGAGAAAAAGAGAAAGAGAGAAAGAGAGAAAGAGAGAGAAAGAGAGAACAAGAGAGAAAAAGAGAGAAAAGAGAAAGAGAGAAAGAGAGAGAGAAAGAGAGAGAAAGAGAGACACACACACACACACACCTCCTCCTTCGGCCTTTTGGCAGGCCTCCTCATCTGGCCGCAGCGGCGTCGGTGACCAAGTGAAAATCACTTCGTCGCGATCCTCTTTTCTTAAGAGAAGGATATTTTTTTATTTGTTTATTGAAGGTCGCATTAACAACGAGGTTACTAGCGACCAGATTATTGATTAAAGTGAGTGTATCTGTGGGAGTAGATAGTTGTCAAGAGGACCACCAGATGGCATCTCCTTATACGCGCCTCTTTACACGGGCTCTTGCGTCTCCACCCAACGGCCAAAATTGGGAAGGAATTAGGGCAGTGGTACGGTTTACGACACTTCACAGTGGTTGCCCCTGTGAAGCAGACAAGCTCGTTTTCTAGGAACAAATTTGTAGAAACAAATAGGAGATGGTCAGGAAATCGAACCCGGACCTCCTTGGTGAAATTCAAGCGACGTTTACTCTGAGCGTCGTAGCATGTACGATAATTTGAATGATGCAGCACACAGTTACAATATAGGATTTTGATATTCATGAGACGCAATTACAAATAACAAGCCTCCTCCATCTCTATAAATTTCTCTTCACCAATTCTCAAAATAATATCTTCTCCCCTTTTCGAAAAATATTTCCATCAAATTATCTGTGATGACATTTTTCTCAAGCAGATAAAAAGTAAAAAACTCTTTCTGCAATACAAATTCTGAAATTGATTACGTGATGTCGATCTCTTACTGTAATTTAATAAAAAATGTTCTTTAGGAAGTTCCTTAAGAATTAATACTATTAATTATAAAGGGTTAAATGTATTAGTAAAAGTCTTCGTTCGAAAATGAGAGGAGTAGAAACGCCGTAATTAATATTGAACACAGTAACTCTTGCCTGGGTGATACGAAAATAAACAAGAGGGCTGCATCTCAGAAGTGAGAAAAAAGAACAAGGAGGTAAATTGCCAAAGGCAATCGGAAGGAAAACCGAGACGAGAAAGAAACGACTTCTGAAAGGTTATGGGCGATAAGTTAGAGAAGGAAGGTGGAGGAAAAGGAAACGAGGAAGAATGAGTACGGACAGGGACAACAAGGAGGGGAGATGAGGGGAAAGAGTGGAGGCAGCAGCAGCAGCAGCAGCAGCAGGAAAGCAAGGGGCGGAGGCAAAGAGCTAGTAGAAGAGACAGCGGGAAGAGGGGTTTAGGAGTAGGTGGCCAGGGAGGGACTTGGTGGCGGGGGAGGAGGGGGAGGGGAAGGGACGTAATGCGAAAGCCGTGTCGGCGCGTGGGGTTGAGGAGAAATCGTCAAGACCGGAGCTCCAAGGCTTCCCTCCGTGTAGCGTGCCACGGGACAGCACGAGCAATCGAGCTATGTAAGGGTACAGGTGAAACAAAATTACGGCACCTCTTGGCACAAAACATAACAAAAAAGAGAGAAAAACAGTTCAATTACATTTTTGAGCGCTAAAAACGGTTTACGGTGCAAATATTTTTCTTTATTTCTCTATAATTCCACTAATTAATTAATTATATCATGACATATTTTTACTATATGTAAAATATTATGGATTGACATACATAAGGTACGATTCAAGATATTTTTATTACATTCCCAGATAAATTACTTAGTGCAGGTTTAAACGAAACTGCCCAAGCCATTCCTGTTAGAAAGGAAAAAAAATGTTTTTTGAGTACAATTTTTTTTTCATTTTAAGACATCTTACAAATACCAAATATAAGAAATATCATTACATTAATTATAGAACAGGGGATCCAAAGGAAGGTCTGCATTGATCCTCTGGGAATCGAAATTTCGAAGAGGGATAATGTTGATCAAAGGGAAGATTCGGCCCTTTGAACTGTGAACTGGCACCTTACTGCAATAATCAACACCTCATTTATTATAAAAAATAAACTTAATTAACTCTTTTCTGGTTTAAAGTAACAAAATTTATAACAATAAATTACAAATTCGTTCTTCTTTCGTATCCTTCTTGCGTGCTTAGAAATTAAGGATTTAGGATGTTTAGAAATCTCAAGAAATTAAAACTATACCTTGACAACGATACTCGATTGCATACGGAAGTACTCTCCGCAACACGAACAGGAGAAATGTTATGGCTAGTTTTTTAAACACTCAAAGTTTTTTAACCATTACATTTCAACGGAGATTAAAAATCCAGCTACACAGAAACAAAGCGACTTTGAAACCTCAAGAATACGTACGAGAATATTGGGGTACGAAATTGTTATCGTAATATCTTTTGGCGAATATCTCAATCTTTATAGGATACAGCGTGTTTGAGAATTAATATTTCGAACATCAAGGCAAGAGAAAGGTTAAAAGTGACCACTCTTTGCCATTACACCACAACGCAAAGAATGCAAGACTAAGGCAAAAGCTTTTTCAAAAGAGAAATTCTTGGTAGAATGATCAACATTGTCATGGATGGATTTGCCTTAAAATGTTGTCATTAAACTGATTAATACAGAGCTCTATACTTTCAATGTTCCACCAGTCGTGAAGTAGTATCTAAACTTGTTATGAATATTGCGTCATTTTTTGTATTGTTTGCTCGATGTACGTATGTAAGAATAGTTTGCCGAGTGTGTAAAAATTGTAGTACTTTCACTATAAGAAACTAGTAGAATTTGAAACTATTCTGCGTAACAGAAGGTAAGAAAGTAAAAACCATAAATAGACTAACCCAGATTTAACAATATAGCCTTACACAAACTGTATCTTGCAATGAAAAATAATAAATGCAGAAAATATACGCCATTTTTTCTTTTGCTTTGTAAACCGAATCGCTGCGGATAATAAGGAAAGTTATGATTATCATATCATAATTTTATATGGGTTTCCGGTTTTAACTTCAACTTGCAGATTCTTTTAAGATAGTGTCGCAGTTTAATCAAGATATGACTCACGCACATATAAAGATGTAACGCGTAGCTATAGCGGTGGAGCGATGCTCTGAATGAAATTTGGGCGTCAAGCGTTGCGATATTTTGTGCACTTGGCAGACTGCGCTAACTTCACGCATTAGCATCACGACGCGCGTTCATCATTCAAGAAGTTCCCCGCTGCAAAGAGACAAGTTGGGTTGCGTGGAATCCTACTGTGAGCACTCAACACAGGAGTAACGCAGCATAACGTTGGCTGAAAACCCTGTAATCTCTGTTTTGCAACAAGAAATTGTGCAAACACAAATTCTCCTACAAGAAGAAATTTGTTGGTAAGGTATGGCGTGTCCCTGCAACCACGATAAGAGCAAGCAAACAAGGGTAGAGTACTCTATTAGCAATAATAAAATGAATGTAACTCATTTCACATGTTATTTGTGTGTAAATGGCGTCTATATAAGGACTCAAATGGACAGTGCTACATTTGACAGTGCCAAAGTGAACAATCTTACATTTTACTCATCTTTTACCACTGTGTAACCCTCACGGCAAACCGAGGTTCTTGTGCTCTACGGGATTGTAACGGACTATAATAATAATAATAATAATAATAATAATAATAATAATAATAATAATAATAATAATAATAATAATAATAATAATAATAACTCGTTTGACATGCGTGCAGAAATATTAGAAGAGGCATTAAAATTTAAAAGTGCTATCTTCAAAAATCCAAAATTTGACGAAATTAATACTGTCTAATATCTATACAACTCGATAAAGTCAATACATTTCGATATGCACCTGCTTTTTTGTATTAAAAATAAGCATATTGTCCTACCATTTTTCAACGTAATTTCCTGTATGTTTATTACTGCCTTAACGACCGGTATGTAGGTTCATTTCTTATAAATATTAGTTCATAACAAAGACTAAACCGAGATTATTAATTGAAATATATTTCCAATATATACGTGTGAAATTACAAGTTTAATCGAGTAAGACAATAAAGATGCTTCTTGCAATGGCAATGCATATTCTAAAATGGCAGTAGCCAACAATACTTACCATTTTGAATGAAGTATGGAGCATAGTCATTGCGACAAACAAGATCCTAATGGTTGAGAATTGTATGGCAGGCCTGAGGATAGAGCAAAGTTCCCAGCAATTGTGAAGCAATGAGCGTCGCACTTGAGTTGATAGCATATGAATAAGTTTGGATGTTTCACATGAGTGAAAATTCTCTCATGAATGCATCAACAAACTCGAAGATAAAACAATAAATCAAGAAATAGTAGATCTCGAGTCTTCAGTCGTTCAGGGTGTTAATACGAAGAAAGCCTTAGGACGTTACAGAAAATTTGAACAATTGACTAAATAACAAAAAATAGTGAAATTTTAATTAGTTACTACAAAGATTAGTGAAAACTAGAACACTAGAATTAAAACACAAAAACAACAAAACAATGCGTTCAACCACTTTAAAACAAATAAATAGTTGGAAGATGCAGCATACCTATAATCATAGATTCCACAAGATTAACTAGCAACAAAAGCTTTAAAGCGAACAGAGATAAAAAATGTAACATGCCTTTGTGTTTACGGATGCTACATAAACATAACTCTCAACAATACTACAAAAAACAATAGGGAATGATGGAACAATCAAACCCATTAAAACTGCAACCACAGACCTAGCAACTGACCGTCTTAGACCGAATGTACGGATTAAGAAGCAATGGAGTGATCGAAATGTTGCAAGGATGTTAGCGCTAGGAAATGCAACGAGACCAGTAATCGAAATTACGACAATGAATCTAGATCGACAAACAGTTTCGTTGCCTTGCCGCGAACGAGGCCTTCTCCAAAACAGACGCGACGCGATGTCCTCAGCCACCCGGGTTCCTTTAAGACTCCCCCTTCCCCCCTCCACACACACACATCGCCGTGCCGTGCCGCATCACTCCTCCCACCGACATAAAGAGCTCTCCTTGAAGCAGCACCACTCGGTTTATTTCCGCGCGGCACTTCAGTATGCGCATATGAAAGAACAGTAATCCGCCGACGGATTTACTGCGCCGTTGCGACACATTCGGCGACACAATAACTGTTTTCCACGGCGCTATTCCCCTCCCGAGCGCGCGCCGCGCCTCGCCTCGCCCGCCGTCCGTCCGTCCGTCCGTCCGTCCGTCCGTTCGTCCGTCCGTTCGTCCGTTCGTCCGTCCGTTCGTCCGTCCGTTCGTCCGTCCGTTCGTCCGTCCGTCGTCCGTCCGTTCGTCCGTTCGTCCGTCCGTCGTCCGTCCGTTCGTCCGTCCGTTTCGTTCGTCCGTCGTTCGTCCGTTCATCCGTCCGTCCGTCCGTTCGTCCGTCCGTTCGTTCGTCCGTCTGTCCTCGAGGCGTCCGATTGCCTGCCACGGGCTTATTAACGGGAACGCACCGACTCGGATTTCGTCCTCAGGACTAGGAAGCACCCTGCGCGCGAATAGAACACGCGCGGAAATACCACGGGGCTCGATGGGTTCATTGCTGTTTTATAAGGGTAGGCGTTTTGAAACAAGTAATGTACTTCAGTTTCTGGGTCTAACCACTCCGCCCAGGTCAGGTTGTATGGCCCAATTTTCCGGATCCTAAAAGCAAATGCCAAGATGGCCCCTTGTGTTTCTTCTCGACATAAATGTAGCTTTACTACGCGCACGTCCTTGATTTTTCCTTTTGATAGTAGAGAAAGAGTAGCTGGCGGTAAAGGTTACTATTTTGTTGGCAAAACAATAAAATCTACTCTTTAGTTAGTTTGCTGGGGCAAATAAGTTACTCGAGAGCAAACATTTCTAATTTGAAATGTCCGGTACTTTTATTCATCATTCAACAATGTACACCAAAATTAAGAGGCAGGGATTATGGAGCTCAAGAAAACGTGGGTTGATTGTGCATCTCTCTCGTTTTAATTTTTTCTCTGCTTTTGAAGAAATAACCAAACAATTTGAATTTTATTGAAGAAACGATGGCATGTCAGTGAGTTCTGATTGAATAATTCCGATTGGTTCTGCATCAAGAGGTTAAATTCATGCTTCAGAGCAATATTTTTTACCACACCACGTAATAGATAATCATCAGTCATTTAACATCAATTTCAAGCATTGTCGGTGACATTTATGGAATAATATGAAGACAATGACGACACTATGAATAGATTTTCGTATTTCTCGAAAATTTATTCATACTACATTAATAGTCAGTACGCACTACATATACACAATTAGTCGCAACCTAAAAATATTTACGTGTGTCGTAAATATTTCATTAATGAGAGTGCAAGGAATTCCGAAAATGTAAATACACAGTTGATTCTGTTTCTCAAAATATTAAGTACCTTATACATTATATTAGATTTGTTTGATAATTAACGTAACTAGTTTTAAATATACAAATTAATTTAAGGACAATTTTCAAGAATTATTTTTCTCCATAATAACTAACATTGTAATAACTAAACAACATACCCTACTGATTTTTATTGTTACCTTTAATATATATTCAAGTCTCACTGTTTTTTGTGGTGTTATCACTCTGTTTCTATAATAGAACATTAGAAGGACCGATTCATTGCAGGATAAACGAAGAGCTATTCGTAAAATCTATTATGAAGTAGTAATCTATAGAAAGGTTTGCACGTCATATAGTATTTATTAAATATACCAAATGAATTTAAAATATAGAGGGTTATATTATTTTTATACGTTTCACAGAGTTTGCTATTTCAGTAAATTAGATGTACCTTCTATCTACTAGGCATTTAATGCAATTGAAAAATGCTTGTCGCCCGAATATCATAGTAATGAAGATTACTGATGTTGAATGCAGACCCGAACAATTTTATTTCAATTACAACGTTAAAATCACGTTCTTCTATTTCGTTCTCGAGCTTTTTGAATAAATTAAGTTTGATCCAGATACTGAAAGTCCAATGCAATGGATACAGCAATGAATTCATTTCAACGTGTATAAACAAAGTTGCGTCAATTTTTATGGCATTATCTGCATTATTGAGATATATTTTCAAGAAAAGAAAACAAAATGTATGTGGTTGTTGAATATTATTTTTTCATTTCAGCCAATCACAATTTCATTTCAGCTAATTGATGTTTCTGTACATAATACATAGTTTTAATGACATTGTATACGTAGCTGTTGTATAACAAATATTCTTAATAAGTTATTCTAGTCAAAATCGTACTGCCCATAACGTGCAAGACTTTTATATCTACTTCCTAATACTTCGTCTAACACACAAGACCACAGATGTGAACGGAGTAAACTGAAAGCAACAGAAGAAACGTGGCCGGTCCGGATGGCCGAAATCGTTAAGACAATAGAGCCGTATTGTTTGTTCTCAGACCGAAGGATCGCGGTTTCGAGACCCTCTTCGAGTGTGGTTGTATTTGTGTTCGTCCTTTCACTCCCCATAAACACCATATCACGTCATCTTCACAGTTACCATACCGGTAATGCAATAGTGATCGCTAATGCAGTAGATGTGGACGCGGCCTTAAATAACAAAAAAAGAAGTAACATGGGGAGAGGAGACGAAACTGGGACACGCCTGCAAAGGAAAGAGAAGAACCTAGATGAACGCAGAAACAAGGAAAGCAACGTGCTACATCCAATACCCAGAGCTCCGAAAATAAGCTTCTTCAAAAACTCGTAAAACGGAGTCCGTGATCCAATAATCGTTTTCCGATGGGCCGTGCACATCTCCCATCAGAATTACTTATACGGCAGACGCACGCAATGGAGATCTAACCCCGGTGTCCATCCAAAGCCAGTGGCGCATATTGTAAGTCCGCAACAAAGAATTCCGCCCGGGAATCGATACTCGTATTAATTAGGCAACAACAGCGCCCGCGAAAAGGAAATCCTTCGGCTCTGGGGCTTTTGTAGTCATTATTGCATTTGCTTCTCGCTATAGGGGACGATGCACGCGCGGGAACAGTTGTTATCGAAAATCGTACTATACAATTAACGTCTCATATGCGGGAAACGGTCGGAAGCTTTATATTCTATAGCGGTTTCAAAACATTTCTCATAGATATTTTGATTAATGGATGAATAAAACAGCTTTAAAACTAATTATTAGGAAAACAAAACGCATAGACAGAAAAAGAGGGGCTATCCATTTACTGCGGTAATAGCACTGATGATAGGAACTACGTTTAATGGAATGTCTCTGAACCTAGTATTAATCGACTTTAGTTTTCTGTTTTCGTGTCTTTTAACAATAGTGGATGGAACTGGCACAGAATGGAGGGATGGCAACTTGTCGCTCAGGATATACGATCAAAAGGGTCTAGCTATTTAAAAAAATATAATTATAATTATTTATTATAGAAAGCATATTGACCCTATGCATGTGCTTTTGTAATTGGAATCAAAACAATTTTCACACATTTAATGTTAACTATGATTTATATTAGAAAATATAATTATTTCCTATTTAATAAATTATTACAAATTATAAATTATTGACATTATTTCTTCATTCATAAGAGAACTTTACAAGTGTTATGCAATTATTCTGCAATTATTATTCTGCATTACTGTAATTTATTTGCAATTAAATATTCTGTGTCTTTACTGTACCATAAAATACAGAAAATACAATACATCACACACCACATACAGAAAAAATATCATAAATGTTAATTTATAAATAAAAGTCAAACTTAAACATGCTAATATTAGAACAATAATATTACCAATTGTATTTATCTTCCCTCGCCAATATCTATAACTAACAGAACTATCACCAAGAGAAGCATAGCTTACCAGATGATTCAAAATCATTTGCAATAAAAAAAATCAACAAGACTCTACTCAGCGGGGCATGTGATGAATAACCCGTCATCAGAGTACTCGCTTACGTCTACGCTCATAAAATGGATCGAGGGGCAGTCGCAGCGCGTAAGAAACGAACGAGGTGTCTCAGGGCATCAACTCATGTCACTGCTGTGCCTCCGACCGAGAGGCCATAGGTTCCAGTCCAGATGTTGGCACGATTCTCGATACTGGCCAGATAGGTGGAACGAGATCAGCCGCTTTCTGAAAAAGAATGTTAGCGGTCGGCTGGTCTGAACGGGTGGTATTCTGTGGTTTCTCCGAGCAACACCAGGCGATTTCCGGAGCAGTACCCTAACAAACGGGCCACGGACCTCGAGCGATCTTCCCTTCCTCTTCCTTGTACTATCCTTTACCTTTACCTTGTGCACCACTTTACATCCTCTTAAAATAACATGCAATACACTACCACACATGTCCGGATCTTAGAGTTACTCGCGGCTGGGTCAGTTTCTACCGCAAGTGGGAAATACCTGGATGGGGAAAACTTCTCAGTCACATATGTAGAAGTGCCATTATGTAGAAGCACAATGAAAAAAGGAACATTCATATCTTGCGGGGGCGTACCCTAACTGCAAAACAAACCTTATTTGGCAAAAACAAACATTACCTGACCGCTTAGTTGGGATCAATTAATTTCATTAAAAATTAATATCCATTCAAACGTTACAGTGGTGGGATCCAGATATTCTTGAGTAAAATATTCATGTGATTGTGTCTTAATGATTATTGTTTCAGTAATATCAGAATCTCCATAATATTTTAATAACATTATTTAGTTGTTAATAATATCGAAATCTGAGCACTCGTTCGAAAGATATTATTAAACTGAATTGTAACAGCACTTACATATCCAACAACGAAAGTGATATAATACAATCTTAGATCTTTTGTAATTAACAAAACGGGTTGAACAGTGCATTGTGCCGTTATTTTTGGTCTTAATCATTTTGACAAAAGGCAAATTTACATAGTATTTTATTCCGAAAAAATAAACATTAAACATTTTTGTAAAGAGTACATACAACGGTTATTAAAATATTATTTCATAATTAAAATGTTTGATGTAATTATGACAACCGAAGGAGAATCAGAGTAGTATATGTTGTTTACAAATCTAATTCATAGTATGAGATGACAACTGCATACTGAAGGAAATAAAGTGCATTAGTCAAAATTATATTCTCTGAAATTGGACACACCTCAATTGACAATTTCAAATATAAATTTGAAAATATCTCTTATAACGTCTCTAAACTGCATTAGCTTGTCCGCTCATAATAATGCCACTTAAAATCTCAAGCTGAGATAAGGCAAACAATAAATAAATTAAATAAGAGATTGCAACGCAAAGGAGTCAGTGCAGAGTTTGTAGAAAAGGAAGAGCCATAAAGATGTCGAGAAAAGGGAACACAAGCGCGCAGCGGCTGCGGTTAAGAAATGCAGGCCGAACAAATGTTGCAGCGCCAGAGACACTGCCGACAGAAGCGCGCGCGTCGGGGAAACAAGCTACTACAGGGGGTGAAAGCGGGGAGGAGAAGAGCAGGGCGCGGAGCGGAGGGCAGGGAAGTGGCAGGGAGGCCACGCCAGCGAAACATGTGGCCCACGGTCACCATACCACATCCGTTTAAGTTAATTTAATCGTACTTGCACTTTTACTTGCTCAATTTTTTTGTTGCATTTTTTCCTGGTGTAACACGAAAATTGTTTATAATATAATCAGTGTTTTGATGCAAGCTTTTGTGTCTACGTTACGTGACTGAGGATATTGGTCAGGTTTATTTGGAAGTACGTAATAATTTGATAACGTTAATTACGCGGTTACTTAATTCGATGTACTATTATTCCCAGCCGAAGCCTTCTGCCTGTCGTACTATGACGCTGAATGAATACCCTAGCCACTGAGAAGGTTTATACTCGTAGTGTAGTGTAGTATAGTACGTTATGGTTTGTAACTATAGTGAAGGGTAAATTAATTGTGTATTTCAGAAAAATACAAACCACTAAAGTATTTTACGGGACTCCACAAAGTTCCCTTTAGCCAATGAACACATGGTGACAATTTTCATAAAAGGCAGTGACCCATGTGTTGCTCTTGGTTGCTAGTCACCCCATCATGCTTTTGGGTTTGGTGGCTGTACGAAATCTCCTTTTGCAGCGCTAGAACGCCACCTGCCAAACATCACTGAAAGGAGAGTTGCGTATCAACCAGGTGGAAATGCTACATGAGTAACTTCATATGAAATTTCCTTGCACCTGTTCATTGGCAAAACGGGATCATCTTCGACTTTCACTACAAGCCCTGGATGTTTGTAATGCATAACGTACGTTTAGACGTTCAGTTTAAAGGATCATACACATTGTAGGGAAACAAAACGCCCTGGGATGTGTAACAAGAACTAATAAATGGATGCACTGGCCTGTAAACGTTTCCAACTTTGTACAGATGAGCCCTGAGCTGAATTTGACACCCCTGGCGGGCAGAGCGAGGTCGGCGGGGCCAAGCAGGAGGCCGGGGGCGGCAAATCTCGGGCAACTCGCGAGCGGAATTGCGGGCGGCGGAGGCGGGGACGGGGGCGGCAGCGCTCAGCGCGCTAGCGGCGGCGGCGGCACATGTAGAAACACAGAAGCGTCCCGAACAAAAGAACGGTCTCAAGTTCCCGGGAGGAATTATGAGACAGGCGCGCAGCGGTCGGCGCCGCGCTACCGCAAGCCTTCTCCCTCTTTCCCGGCCCGCCCCTCCGCCTGCCCTGCCCGCACGCGGTCCTTCCTCCCTACACCATACTCTGCTCTCTGCTCACCTTACCTCCGTCTTCTGCTACCCTCTTCCTCCCCCTTCAGCCCTCCTCTGCTCTGTCATGCTCGTCCAACCCTCCTTCATCCTCTGGCAGCCCTCTTCCAAGCATCCTCCCGACCCTCCTCCCACCCTCCTTCCAGCCGTCTCCCCCTCCCTCTAACCCTCCTCCTCCTCCTCCCTGTTTAACTTTTCTCTGCCTTGCCATCCTCGTCCAACCCTCGGTCATCATCCATCCACCTGCTTCGAACCATACTCCCGACCATTCCCCAAGTATCCTTGCAGCCATCCCCCTTCCGGCAACCCCTTTTCTCCTTTCCTTTCAACCCTCCTCTGGTCTGCCACCCTTGTCCCACCCTCCTTCGTCCTCCGTTAATCCTGTTACAATCACCCTCCCGACCCTCTTCCAACCCTCCTTGCAGCCATCTCCCTCTTACGCCAACCCTCCTCCTGCCCCTTCAACCCTCCTCTGCTCTTCCATCCTTGACCAACCTTATTTCATCCTCCGTTAACTCTCTTCCAACAATCCTCCCGGCCCTCCCAGTCATCTCCCACGTCCTTGAACCCTCCGTCCCTTGAACCTTTCCCCAAAGCACTTTGCAATTATCCTTCCAACCATTCGCTTACTCTCCTTAAACCCTCCTTGAACACCTTCTCAGACCCTTCTTCCACCATCCTGCCACAGTTTTTCCTCCACCCCGTTCCCTCCTCCCTCCAAACCTCCTTGAACCCTCTTTCCATCCTCCTACCTTCTCCTTTCATCCACATTCTTCTTCTTCCGTTCCTCCGTTCCCCGCTACACCCCACCCTCCTCAGCTCAGCCAGTGAGTATGCAGTAACGCTGCGGGGTGGGAGAGCGGTGACAAGCGAAGGAAAGAGGACAGCTGCGGGCCTTTCTTGCTGACGAGCCAGAGGGAAGGCTGTGTACACCGACGATGCGAGAGAAGTAAATAAAATATCGAACACTAAAATGTTTCACAATTAACAGATAAGCAAGGAATCTATATGTATATGAAAAATATGTAAACACTGTACATGCTGATGATAATAAGCATTGTAAATTAAAAAAATATATGTACCACGTCATTCTGAACAAAAAAGTGGCCTTATTCACCAGAGTACAAACTCTCACCCTCTAACACTTATAATCATTCGAAACTTTCAAATAATCAGAATATTTGTATTAACTTTTATCAATAAAATATTATCACTCTTAACGAAACTTTCCCAGTAAGAAAATTAAACATGTATTTACCTCTATATTTTTTTAAATATTTTGATCACAAGCCAGTCGCTTACAAGTTTACGTTTAGTGCGCGAAATCTTGATGATAAAATGATTTTAGAAATTGGCTGGCCAAATTTATCATTCTCAATGAATATTAATATTTGAAAACGTCATCTATCTTTATCGAAAAGAATCGTAATTCATACAAATATTTTTAAGATAATTTATTTCAATCATGCTTTCATTCAATGATTAGAGTAAACTTCTGTGACATTTACGCCTCGTCGACTAACAAAAGTTCTAGATACCGTGATGGCATTTTATAAATTATGTAGAGTGGTGGTAATTGATAATATTGCACAATAAATCTGTTGGTAAGTAAACGGATGTAATGCGGCAGAAAAGGCTCATTATCACACCTGCTAAAGAACTAAAAGACAGAAACAAGAGATTGGGATTGGGATTGGGATGGGAGATAAGGGAAGATGATGAGAGGAAGGCGAAAAGCCTCCATGCAGAAATGGAAAGGGCGCATTTGATATTAGTGATGTCATCAGAACACGCAATCCCTTGCAAGGGCTTGGAACAAAAGCTAAGAGCTGAGATAGCTTTGGCGGCGGAGCGGATAATAACGTCGCAAAGAATGGAATGGGGGAGGGGCAGCCAGAGACCACAAGAACCACCAGACGAAATGTGGTCGCCAGCTCTAGCAGCTTCTCTTTAGAAACGTAAGCTGCGTTGTGGTGGATTGCGCCCAAAGCGGGACCGTGAGCTAGATTTGGCAGACCACACAGACCACTAGATTCATTTTACCCGGAAAACAACTTTTTCACAAACTTCAAAGGAAAAGATTACTTTAACTCGTCTGCTGCTTAAAAGATGAACACAAATTATAATAACAATCTGGTAACAGGATTTGCAAAGCAAAATTACACTTGCTTGTGAACTTATTTTACCATTTACAATAATTCATACACTTTTTAAAAACATTTCTTGTGTTATGACAGTTTATTAATTTTGGAATTGGATTATTTTTAATATACTCCTACTATATTATAAAACGTCTAATTGAATAAATAGACATAATAACTCAAAACAATAATTACTAAAATATTTCTCGATGTAAGTTCTAAAACATTCTTATATAAAGGGAATAACAAGTTACGGGAATTATGCTTTCATTATCAGGTTCTACATAACAATCGAAGCCATATTTTACTGTACAGATACTTTCATTTATTGCTTCATAATGGCAGACAATGATGGTGCTCATCTCAAGTTTGTAGAAAGGCGTCCTCTGATTAGATATATCTAACATTTTGGATCATATACATACTCGGCCGTGAAGTTAGACCGTGAGTCACATGGCTTCATAACACACCATACCAGGTCCAAACGCGTGTGTTGCAGCTTACATTATCGAGAGTCAGACTGAAGAGAAGGATAGTTGCCAGGAGTTGGGGAACAGGCGAGGACGAGGAAAGGGGAATGGTTTGATTATTTTCGTTAGATACTAACGAAGATTCCACTTCTACAAATTTGAAGATAACGGATTTTGTCTTAAACAAAATTTGATTTAAAAAATATCAGATCTTCAAAAAAATGTCGGATATAACTTTTGAAAAAAGAATAATTTTCATGTACTTTCTTCTTAAAAGTAATTCAAATTACTGAAAAAAGCATTTTCAAAAACCGTTGCAATAAAAAATGGTGTCCACGAATGGAACAAGAGACGCTTAAAAGAGTGGAGAAGGTCACATTTTCGTGACTCTCTCTTAATTTTTTAAAAATTGCAAAGTTTGTATAAATGCGAGAAAATATGTGTTATATCATAACTAGTTTCAACGCTTCGGTGAACTAAAATCTATGAAGTGACCGTTTTAATATTATAACAGATCTTGAAGTTTAATGATTGCGAAATCTGTGGGAAGTACTTAAATTGTGTGACAATATGGGTTTTACGACACTGCTAAACAAACCAGGAAAATAATCCCCAGATTTAAGCGAGTATTCTCAAAAACATATTTAATATATGTAAATACACTTTTTAAGAAAAAACGTAGAGGGGAAAAACAGCATAGGCTTATTGTTTACGTATTTGTTACAGTTAGTTGCTTGATATGCCGTAGTAGGAGGCTGAGATATTGCGCGAAATGGTATAGTTTGAATGCAGGACTCGACACTGCATCTTTCACTTTCCAGCCCCATAATACCTGATACTTCATACTCTCAGTTACCAGTTTTAACTCGAACTTAAGACAGAACCAAACCTACCTCCCTAATTTTATTACTACGATAATTCTTTCATTTTCGCCATCTTGACGTTTTCGGATTTTGATTGATTAATTTTATCGTCTCCGGGCGCGTCAATAACTATGGTCATTAGACTCGTAAGCGTAGGGTGTGATTTGTAGTAGGAGACAGCTGGGTGAGCTTCCTCCGCTGCATAATGAGATCTGGCGCAAACGTACACATCGGCTAATTGGATTTTCCTCAACACGGTATCACCCACCCGCGGGACTCCGCCTCAACAGGGGTCCCCGACTGTCACGTGACCGACACCCTTAAGTGTAAGAGTGTGTAAGGAAAGGGTGATGACAAGACAAGGAAGTGGAAGGAAAGATCGCGTGCGGCCCCTTGTCCTCTCGTTACGGTTCGTGTAGTATTGATTGGAGAAAATTCGGAAAACTGCCGATCAGAGGAAATGAATTCCCCGTCAGACAGCGTCTGAAATCTACTTAGCTATGTAGATAATGTCGAAAATCCTGCCACCGTCTGAATTCGAACCCTAAGCCACTCCAGACATAGACACTGCAGTGGCATAAGTCGAAGCTTTGAGCCATCTAAGCATGGAGTACATTTTCAGTACACATCCATTTCACTCTCTCTTTCTCTTACTTAATATTATTATTATTATTATTATTATTGCTATTATTATTATTGCTATTATTATTATTACGATTATTATTATTACTATTATTATTATTATTATTATACGTTTCACTGATTAACATAAAGGCAACACAGCAAAAAGGCAAACGTTTCGAGAACAACAGGAAACATTAGTTGAGTTCGAAATTCCAGAATATAACAATCTATTGTTTTCAAACCTCATTGAGATAATAAACCTTCCGAATCTCACGCAAACAAGCACTGTTCTTCAATAACCACAAAACACAGTTACGTCTTTTCCGTTGCACGTCTTCGGCTCCTTATCCAGGGACACCGGAGCAATAAGCCCGCGCCACATGCCGTAGCACTACGGCCTTCCCGTTTTTGTTTATTGTCAAACGCCTCCCGCGGCACGCGCGCTCTCTTCTACCGCACGCGCGTCCTCGTCATTCCCTGCCTTCCTCTCGGCCTCCGTCTCATCGCGGGCCCCCAGGCGCCACGTCGCATCGCGAGCAGTAATTGCACGGGGCAGCGCAATTTTTCGGCCGCAGGCTGGGGCCGGGGAAGCACGGTGGGAGGGGCTGCACGGTGGAAGCCCGGCGTGGAGATTGTTCGGAGCGGGGGTGGGTAGGCGAGGGGAGGAGATGCGGGTCCCTAAGGCCCCCGCAGGAGACTGGCCCGGTGGAGGCTGTGGAGGAGGAGGAGGAGGGAGCGGTGGGGGTGAAAGAGGAGCCGGAGGCGGTAAGAACGACGACAGCGGAATCAGCTGAGTTAACTCATTGTTTCTGACACTGCAACGATTGCTACCGGCAGGTCCCAGGATTCCGATTCGGCAGGGATCGGATACTCGATACTAACTAGATACGTTGTTTTCAACGCCTCTATGGAGGGGAATTCCAGCGGCCAGCTGCTTTGATCGGTAGTTTTCCGTAGTGTCGCCGACCAGCACCAGAGCAGTAACCTAACAAACGGGCCATGAACCGCGCGCGATTTTTCCTTCCTCTTTCTTATCCTAATCTCTCCCCTCACGCACGCACGCACACACACATACACTACCACACTTCCCGAGAGTCCTCCAGGAGATCAGATAGAGCTTGACCCGGCGGCTAGGGCGTTGCCTCGCTGAGGAAAATAACTGGAGGACGAAATCCCTCACAAGTCGATGTAAGCGCCGGATCTGACACTGTAATGGTTGTGGAACACCGCCACCTCATGGAAATATTCATTACACTAACGGTACTAATGCGCAGCTGTCGTGCACGTGACCATCAATCGATGCCAGGCGGTGGGGCGGTAGGAGGCGGTCGCGAGCAGGGGTAGGCGTGTAGCGACGTGATGAATCAAGACGACAGGATATCACTCTGAGTACATTTATTTGTATATTATGAACAAGAATAGTTTGTTTTTTTTAGTTCAGATCATATATCAGTTTCATCAGCGTTTCTTTAGCAGAAAACATTATAAATTCTAATAACAACCATTCATCACTTGTTACAATTGCTTCCTTGTGTACATGGCCCCATGGTAATTGGTTTCCAGTCGTCACGTGGGACCGTCTCATAAAAGGGTGAGAGCTATAGTGTGGGACGTTGCACGCGGTGGGGGGGGGGGGGGCGCAGTGAGGGGTGGTGGAGGCGATGGGGTGGTGGGATATGGAGGGAGGTGGGTGTGCGGCGGAGGACGCGGGAGTGTGGTGGGATAGTATGAACGGCGGGTGAGGGTGTAGGTAATGGGGGAAGGAGAACGTTGAGGAAGATGTGTGGGTAGAGGTGGAGGTGAGGTAAACGAGGTTGGAGGACCGCAGAGAGAAGGGCTTTGAGTTGAGGACGGATCGCTGTGGGAGGGTAGTGCGGGCGGAGAGGGCGTGGAGGGCAGCGACGGGACAGCGCCGCCGGCGAACGCTGTGAGGGCGGCGGGAAATGCCGCTGAGACGGCGGGTCGAGAGGAGAAAGAGGAAGATGAGGGTGAATGGCCGAGAAACAGAACGACAGGAGAGCCGACGGTAGCAGCGCACACTGTGGCCTGAGAGGGGAAAAATTGGAAAAATGTATTTTAAGCGTTTTTAAGGATTTTTGGAAATAAAAACACATTTCATAATTAAATAATGAATTATTCAATTGTTTAACCTACAAATATTTAATTATATAACCTCAGAGTAGCACTTCCGTCAATTGAGTCTTCTTCCAGAAATGAATTTCTATTTGAAGACATTAACACTAATGTAACTTCTAGGTCAAATGCCTTTGTTACAAATTTTCTATATTCCATTTCTGAAATCAATAGATCAGATGCAATTAATACCCCGCGAATCAGTTCCTTGTTAGTTTGCTAACTGGATATTTTTCTGGTGAAACTCTCTCTATATTTTTCTTCTTTTTTCTTTTCAGAATGTTTCCCGCATTGTTAATAAAGAGCACTCAGTTCCAGATCATGAAAGAAGAATAAACAACGAATATTGTAGGTAGAAATACTGACAAAACTAGGTGTTCATCATTATAAATAAAGTATCTTAACGCAAAATGGGACAAACATGGGGAAACCTTGATTAATGTTTTGAAAACTAGACGAATTCTAGACTCAGATTGAGTTAATATAGCCCGATAATGCCTGGAAAGTAACTAAAAGACAGTATGTAAAACCGGATTTTAAAATTTCATTCCGTTGTGACTACGTTTACTTCGAATTGCCGAATTATTATTTAAGGAATATGTTCTTTACCCATACAGATTTAAAGTACACACCTGGAAGTATCATATCCATAGCACATACGATTCTACTGGTCGAGAGACCAAAAGTATTTACATCGAAAAACACACCTCTCTTCTTAGTGCAAGAGTGAGGAAGTGCGCCACGCATCACTAGTACAAGTTCTAACATGCCCTAAAAGGAGTTACGTGATTTGCCATCCCTTTCCAGATCGGGGAACAATGTAGGAGACATTTTACTACCCGTTTCATGTGAAATGGATCTTCTGACGCATATTTTGATTTTAGAATTTTTTACCAACTTTCCCCTCTTCTGGCCCCACTGTGCTGCGGCAGCGATGACTTTAGCACGTCGAGTAAACGGCTGTACCGCTTCTTTACGCTGCGAAGGGTTGTAGAATCATATACTGGAATTCATCCGTGCAGATATAAAATTCTCGAGGACTATCAAATCTCTACTCTAGCTCTGCTATGTATTTCGTTGCTCAATGCTTCTTTGTACTATTATTTTATCCATCCCCGACATTCCTTTGGGAGGAAGAAAAATATTCACTCGTACAGACTCCACGCGACTCTTGAGACAAAATGAGAGACGTGTTTATATGAGCACAGCGTAAGCAAGTTTCAAATTTAATAACGTTAGCTCTCGTCTTTAAAAGATTTCATGCTGAATCGTACATCTTACCTCTTCATTAAAGTGATACGATTTTCAAACATCTCATTACTACGCTCATTAGGACTTCGTTTTCCAACCTCCTCCGGATTCCTCTCTGACCTCTGCAATGAAGTTGAACCCTGAGTGAAGCCTCGTCTTTTGGCGCTGTAACCCTTCCAGCTCCAGACCTCAGCGAAAGCGACTCGCTCAAAGGATAGAACAGCCTTTTTTAAGTCCGCATTAACTACTAGCAGTCACATGATTGATTTTAACGTTAGGGTATCCCTAAAAGTAGACAGTTGCTAAGAGAACCACCAGGTAGCATCTCCGCGTACGCGCCTTTTTACACGCGCTCTTGCGACCCTACACAGCGGCCAGAATTGGGAAGGAGTTAGGACAGTGGTAGAGATTAGAACACTTCAAAGAAGTTGGACTAGCTCAGAAGAAGCCGCGGCTCGTTTTTTTCGGAACAAATTTCACACGAGATTCTCCGTGAATCGAACCCGGGTCTTCTTGAAGGATCTCCTCTCGCTCTGAGCTACGAAATGGCCTACAACAGCTTTGTTTACGGAATTGTCCGTAAGGCTGTATTAACTACTAGCTGCTTCGGGACTCGTCAACTGTTGTGGTCAGTGTAGTGTGTGTTTTTATCCTGGCAGGTGGGGGTGGTGGTCCTCTCGCTAAATGGCGAGATCTGGTGACAACTTTCCCGTCAGCCTATTCGAGAAGTCCCCTTCCAGAGATATCTACTAGAGGAGTACCACGACAGTCGGCCCACATTGTAAGCTTCCAACTGCTCTTCAGACATGCACGATGCTGAAAGGCATGTGAGTGAAAGAGGGTGTAAGTAAGGGGTAAGGATAGAAGAACGAAGAAGAAGAAAATAACCGCGTGCCGTGCGTGAGTTAAATTTTGTTAAGAAACTACTTCGTCAGTAGTTGATAAGAGAAATCATGAAATAATATCAATCAGGGAAACCGACCGCGAGTTAATTCTCCTCGTGAAAGTGGCTGAATTTGAACTAATGAAATAGCTGGAGCCGAAAATTGGGAATCACTATTGGGTAAATGGAACCGCTCAATCCGAGTCGCCGCAGGGTCAACAGGAAAGCTGGATCTGAGTTAACTCATTGCTCATAACTCAACGCTTTGCTCGTTCGGGTTGGCTTGCAGTGGGGGACGCGCGATTAGCTACTTGTGAAGGAAGAAGAAAAAAGGCTCTGAGAAGAAAGAAACCGAATAGGTAGGAAATTGAGATTTGAATGATAAAAGGGACAAAATAAATTCAAGCAATTTTATTTGTTATTGATGTATTCTATATTCCTGTTTGACACGAACAATGTTTCAATATTTTCGCTAATTTTGGTGGCTAAATGCCCCTAGCTTAGCAGCAGGCTCTATCATTGCTGTACACCATTCGTAACCGACCCCCTTCACCTCCAGTTATCCTTCTAACACTGCCTACATTCTAGCTCCATCTAAATCCCACCCCACCTCTTATCGCGAATTCTCCCTGTCAATCCCGCTGCATTGCCTTAAGAATAAAAGTAAAATACAGTATGTGTATAACTTACACCAATTAGAACGAACGTTGCAAATAAATCAGACAATTTTTATAACTTCAATACGAATATGTTTAACGAAAATACCAAATATTTACTTTAATTCACGAGGATTGAGGTACAAGTCATGGATGGCTACTATTGTGTTTTTTTAGAAAAGAAATGTTATCCGATCAGACAATTTCATTTTTGTCGCGTGAAACAGATGCTATTCTAATATGTGTTTACAACAACAGATTTCTGTGAGTTCTTGTGTTTTCTGGACTAGTTGTCTGAATTAGTGGATGCTGTTTTGGGAATGATGCCTTTGAATACGAGATAGTCGCGAGACGGGCATGAGAGTTTCGGGGAGGTCGCGTAGCAACCAATGATCAACAACTCACATGACCATTGTGAGTGTGCGGACCGATGTGGCTTCCCCCAAAAAAGGTGATAGTTGCTATATCTTATGCCGCAACCCTCGTATTAAATTAAATGTCATGTGTTCTGGCAAAGATATTTGACTCTCGATATGGTTGCGTAGGCTTCCGCGGCCGGAGTTTGTTTTGTCTAGGCTACCCGGACGAGCCGCGTCAATGTCATGGTGGCTAACGTTTCGGCCAGCGTATTGTGGCCTTCTTCAGAGCGTACGGACTGAAGTAGGCCGGATAGCCTAGACAACGTTTTTGACTCTCACCCGGCGACCTGTTCGTTCACCCTATCCGGAGGGCGCTGACTCTCGGATGATTCACCACGGCGTGCTGTCAGAAATCACCCGCGCTGTCCTCACCCCCCCTCCCGCCCGGCGCCGCAGCCGTTAGAGACTGCGAGGGCAATAGACTCCACGCCCGCGCTTTCATTGCAGTCGCGCAGCGTCGATGAAGGAGATGAGGGCGAAAAAGAGAGCGGAGCCGGAGAAGTAGGTAAATGGAGGTAAATGG
This sequence comes from Gryllus longicercus, assembly GCA_038098605.1. NCBI lineage: Eukaryota > Metazoa > Arthropoda > Insecta > Orthoptera > Gryllidae > Gryllus > Gryllus longicercus. The sequence continues at coordinate 287,568 of JAZDUA010000757.1, read as the reverse complement.
ATAGTTGGAGAAGGATTGGGATACGGCCGACCGTCTTCACAAACAGCTCTCTCAGTTTGAATCGGGAGCATTTTCTTAACTTGCTTGTGAAAACGCAAATAAGGGTAAGTTTACTCTGGATGCAGTGAACTTTCGGTTATAGTAAAATTAATAACTGGTGATGATACAAAAGAATACAAAATAAAAAAAACTCACATCTTTCTTTATGGTTAACATGAGTACGCACAGCTTCCAGGAAAACATTTTTCGCCACAGTAGTGCGAATACAGTTTATCATATAACAGGTTTTGCACACAGAGGGTTTTGTTTATGATTTTTGTGACATTGTTTATAGATGAAAGGGACTGATGAATCTGCGTCGCTGAGGCAAAAGCCTCAGCTCGTCAATGGAAAATCGTAATAGTAACACTGTATCATATTATGGAATTATTAAATATGATGGACCGCTGACAGAGCGAAACAAAACTGTTGGCGCAGAGGTACACTATAAACCGAGTCGACTGTATTTGACAGGGCATATAGTATATTCGTTCCCATATATCGCTCAGAATGTCAACTTTTGACATCGGCTAAAATCAGAGTTACTCGACATAACCGTCGTGACCAACGTTAGATTTTATCGTTTTGAAATTACAATTGGTGCTACAACAACACTTACTTTTTCACAGTAATTAAAACGGCTACTCTTTGGTTCCAGATAGGTGTCAGAAGTCGTTCAGCCGATCAGGGCTCATCTCAACGTGCAGGTAAAGGCAAAAAAAAAAAAAATCGTCAAATCAAACATGTATTCTTGCGTAAATAAATGTTGATGTGAATGTTAATGCTTTTATCATTTTCTGAAAACAAAAATCATTCACTATTCTACTTTAGAAACAGGGTACGCCTAATGTGCAATACAATGTAGATCTTTTTTTATGACAAAATATCGTGAATTTCAGATACATTTAAGTGAATACTGTTAACAACACGTGTTTATAAATCACTAGTTTAAGTAATTATCAACAGAATTTTTCATATTTGCGCTTATTTATAAGTTATAGTGGAAAATGTAAAACGTATTGCACATTCGGGCCCTTTATATAAAGCTCAATATGCGAACTTCTTACTCTACCAAATTGGTGAACAGAGTGCAAGTAATTGTGTATCTAAAATAGCTGCTTGCGTAATAGTGGTTTATTGAAGCCACTGAGTATACTCCTGATTTCTCGCCCCACCTCGTTTTAATTCCCTCCTCTGTGTGGATTGCTCTGCGAGCTGATGACTCAGATTGCGGAAACTAAGCAGGAGACTGCCTCCTCTCTTTATGACCCAGTACTGGCCACGGCCTCACAGCCATCCACAGTCGCACATCATACATCGATACTCGTGGAGCTCCACGAGTTGCTCTCCCCCTCCCACCTTCATCCTCTCGCCCGACCTCCTCCCACCGCCGCGGACACTCCCCATTTCTCCCCCATGGAGCCTCTGTTCCTACTCCTCGCTCCAGACACTTCCTCTCCAACACCATTACCTCCAACCAGAGAATATGCTTCATTCCACATCCCACTGCACTTCTCTCTCGTGACAACCCCTCCCTCTCCCGCCCTCGCCCAATCGCGTTTCTTGTCTGTTCTTCCCTTTCGCCGTCATCCACTCCTCTCCACTGCCTTCTTCAGCACCTCACCTTCCTCGCCCCCTTTACGTACCTTCTTCTCCTCTTCCCATTATTCCTCGCTCCCTATCTAGCACCCTCCGTCCTCATCACAACCTTATTCTATTCGATCTCATCATCCCCGATATCACCCTTCCCATCCCCACACTCTCCGACCTCAATCTCCCCCTTTACCTCATCTTCCCCCTCGACCTCATCTTCCCCCTGGACCTCATTCTCCTCTTCGACCTCATCCTCCTTCTCGACCTCACCTTTCCCTACTTGACCCTCGCCGACCTCGCCCTCGCCGACCTCGCCCTCGCCGACCTCGCCCTCGCCGACCTCGCCCTCGCCGACTTCGCCCTTGCCGACCTCACCCTCGCCGACCTCGCCCTCGCCGACCTCGCCCTCGCCGACCTCGCCCTCGCCGACCTCGCCCTCGCCGACTTCGCCCTTGCCGACCTCACCCTCGCCGACCTCACCCTCGCCGACATTACGATCTCACCCTCCCCAATATCACCCTTTCCGTCCTCACTCTCCTCGACCTCACCCCTCCATCAACCTCACACCACGTGAGCGGTCAGAGGCCGGGATATTGCACGGCGGCGCACAGCCAAATAACTGGCCGTCCCGCGTAAAGAAACCACGGACGCGGGATAATGTGGCCGTAATGAAATTGGTCCGCGGCGCAGGTCGGCGCTCCGTTCTGCGCGATTGAGGGGGGAGTCCCCATTGCTGTCATCCACGACCCCGTTGATGCGCAGTGGCGCGGAAATCTCCGCGCCTCGCGAAGCCCGCCTTTGATATCCGCCTCGCGGCCTCTGTGTTCTCGACCACTGGATCGAAAGTGGACTACGCGAATCTTTGCGTTAAATCCCTGGCTGGGTGCAGTATTTGTCTCTGAGCTTTGAACCTTTTTGAAGTGATCGTGATGAAAAAAATTAATACGTAGGTTATGTTCAATTTTTTTTTATGTATTGACGAAATGCACGAGATAGGGCTCAACACGGACCTGAATAATACATTAAATCTCATTGTTTCGCGGAAGAAAAGCCAAAGAAACAACTACAAGCCATATATTATGGGTAAATAATTTTGGCTTGCACCCAAAATGTATGAAGGATCAACGTACTGAAGGAAGAATGCCTGATTGCCAGTATTTCTGAACCTAGAATAAACATAAATGCAAAATAAGGATAAAAGAACCACTCACAATGGACTGAGCAGATTCTGAGATACAAACTAGGATTGTATTACAAAGTCATCGAAATATTCAATTAGTATTTTCTTTTTTTGTAATTTGTAAAAACTGAATGTTTCACTCATTATTTTCAATGAGAATTAAGGACAATGAAAGCCATTTACATTTCTTTGTATAGTTCTTACGATATCTTGTGACAACAAATCGCTAATTCGCTATACATTTTAAAAATCCATTGTGAAGTTTAATGGAAACCACTCAGTTCACAACTGTCAATTTTTGAAACATTAATGTGTACTTGCCTCTAAATACAAGAGCTAAAAACGTAAAGATCAGAAGAACAAACCAATATAGATTTTAGTTTAGTGTCTATCGATAGTATGATGACATCAATAGAAATATTTTTGTTCAAATATTTGGAAGCGGTTTTAATCTCAATATACTCGCTCGCCCCATTCCTCGTTACAATCACTGCGGCATGACATTTAGGAAGGCTCTTGAAAAGGGTCTACCAGGGAACCAGTATCGTCCATCGCACGACTTGTTTTACAGAGCAAACGCGGAGTATTGGGTTTTGATTCCAAAGGTCAAGAGTCAATTCCTATCTCGTTTTACGCCGAGCCGAATGTTCTTTAAAAAGATATTTGTATGGTATGTTCCACGTCCCGGCGTTGCTTGCCGAACTGGGGTTGAAATATTTGACAGAAATCTTGTTTTGAATGAGAAATTTCTCTTTTATAGCGCATGAAGGATAGTTTGAATGTTGAGTGTAATATTTCATTTATTCACTTCACATTCCTCAAAACTCAATTTTCGAGTTAAAAGATAATAATTGGATACTATTGTGAATAAATTCGCGGTCTGTGTTGATACAAAACACTAATGCAATTACGATGTTTACGCCGAAATCTACATAACCATGAATAAACATGAAAGGTTTCATTTTAACACAGTATTTGGGTGATATATTTCACTGAGATTTATTGTATGAATATTGTAAAATAAATAAACTTGTTGGTAGGTTTCATAGGCATCTTACAATTTCGCGCTCAAAATAAATATTTATGTTTATTTATTACATAACATGATTTTTTTAAGAAATATATAATATTTTACATTGACGTCCAAAAGCGAACAGATGTTCCCATGATATTAGAGACAACAATGACAAATTCTAAACGCATTCGTTACAAATTGGAAAAAGTATCCACTAGAGAGTACAAGCATTTTGCATTTTCAAAGAAGAAGATCTTACCTTGCAAAGAGGGCATTTTTTTAAACTGACATTTTACTGTATATTAGTTGCACACTACATCGCATTGTTCTACCAAAGCGCCATTAGTAAAGAAGTTGTTCTTCGGCATGACAAAAAATACTTAGTTATGTCAGAAAACTTCTACCCTAGGAAGAGGTTAACTGTATCACATGGCTCATTCCTCAAGTAACTGTGCCAGTAGGTTTCGTTAATACTTGTCAAGGTATGATGCTGAAGAGATGTAGTTTTAAGTATTCGTATAATTTCAGTTGATCTTATTTGATTACTTTGCCATTGGAAAAGTACAGCTGTTGTGTCTGGACTGCCACCGAGCGGGCGGTCCAAAAGCTATATTGCTCGACACAAGCTAGTGCTGGAGGAACATTCTACAGACCGGATGTTCTTCTCGGTAATTTTCAGTTGTTTCTTTAATCAGCACCAGGCGAATTCCCGAGCAGTGCCTTAACAAACGGGTCAAGGGTCGTGGCTGACCTTTCCCGTTGACGCACAAACAAATCGATCACATGTGAGACAATACTTTTTTTTTTAATTTATTTCTACCTGCTCGGCATTTCTGCCTTTCAGGGGTGTTCATTATACAATATTCTACACAGTAACATTTAGGGATGGACATCCGCATGCGTTACCTCCTCTCTCAGGGGTCTGATGAAGCGTTGTACTTTGAGAAGAAACTGTGGATAACAGTTTTTGAAGTTATATGTGATAATTTTGAGACAATACTTGCGTTTTCAGATCCAGATTCTGATAAGAAAATTATTTATATTTTTACTCTGTTCCACAATTCAAATTCTCTGTAACACCATCGTGTTATAATTTTTAATGAAACACAAATGTATCTTCAAATTTTTAAATGCAACAAAAATATTTTCTTTTCTTTTTAAGGAAAATTCTTGTTCGCTTTACCCTTTCACATTTTTTCCACTTACAGTTTTAATTGTACAGTGACCTATTATTTTTGCTGAATTTTAACTTTTCAGGCATGTTTCTAACAGTAAGAAATCAAACAGTCAAAAACTTATTTGTTTGAAAGGAACAGTTGCTTTCAGAACCCCTGTTTTGGGATTAGCTTCTTTGCAAGGTTAGATCTTCAAATATAAATTAGAGACAACGTGGATAAGCAAATTATTTCTTCTTCCATATAAGTTATCATGAAGCATTATTTCCATTGTTCATTTGTTGTATAGGAAAGATCCAAATGAGAACATACTAATAATTTCTCCAAAAAATAACTTAGGAAATTTACAAATTAATCATTTAACATTCAATGAAATTCAATAACAAATGTTAAAATTAAGATAACTCACTGAACAATTATTCCATCTTATACACTATATCACAGAAATGAAGAGAAAAAGAAAAGGAATTGGAGGTTTTAGAGACATAGCAAAACAAATTGACGTTTAGAATTGAATAGCAATAGAGGGGTCAGCGATGGACAGTGTAGTTCTTTTTAAACTTCGTGTAGACAGCTTGTTCAGAATGTTTAATATTAGAACGTTTAATAATAATATTAGTTAACCGCTTGGTTACAAAAAGCTTTGAAGCCGTTGCCATGCGTAATGGCTCAGTGGAAACGTAAGGGTTTTCTTTCCGCCAGGCCTGTGCATAATAAGGTTGAAATCTTATTTTTGTAATTGTGGATGTAGATTTAAGTTTTTCAATCGCAACAATATTTTGTGTGCTCAAACAGCTCTAAGTTTACTATCAAGAACGAATTCCCGCCTCAGGAGCCGTTTGCTTAGCCCAAACCCGGGTTCGATACCCAGTAAAAAACTCTGAGCGCTTTCCTTGCAATGTTGCAGTATCTGTTGCCGTGTGACGATGAGAAAGCTCACTTCTCAAGTTGAGACTACCAAAACACAGCATAGGAATGGTCATGTGCTAACCACACGTACCCCTTACCCTATGGTCGCAAGGCCGGCACGCCGCTGATAGGCTTCAGCCCGTAAAGAGCTGATGTGCCAAAGTACATACATACTAAGTACGAGTATTTTTGTATTTTCCTTGAGCTAACCTTGGAAGTACTCATTTTCGCCTTCGTTTCTTGACCATAAACATTTCTCAAAATTCAACATACATCTTCTCTAAATGCTATTCTTACCCTGGCGTTCGAAGACTCTCGCCCTACTCTCACCCGCGCACTTTCCCCTCCCCCTGTCCCGTCAACGACGCAGGCGGCAACATGCATTGCATTGAATTGAATTGAATTGATGCCTTATTTTACGTGGCGAGACTCAGGCCCTGAGGCCTGCCCTTCCGTCTGACCACGCTACGCTCCTTTCACCAACTAGCAGAGAAAGGAGGTATTTCTTGGGCGAGAAACAGGCGATTTCAATTTAGCTCAGAGGCGTCATTTAGGCTTGATGATCTTTTACATGCAAGTAAATCTACTAACATGGGACAGCCGGCTTTACTTCCCCTCCGAAGGAAGGCGTACGAAGAATTTTTACGCCCTTAAAAATCCACGGCTTTGATCGGGTTTGAACACGCCAACTTGGGTACAACAATCCGGTACGCTAACCGTTACACCATCGCAACGCGCAACATCTATTCCGGTTCCCCGTCGCCGCCTCCACCACCTCCGCCACCGCAACCCCTTCACCTTCGACACCACAACCGCCGCGACAAGACCACAACAGCTACCAGTCGTCGTCTCCGTCTCAGTTGTTACAGTCTCGGTGGTCGTCGCCGTCCGCATCCCTGTAGTGGTAGCAGTCCCAGCTGCCGTCCTCATCGCGCCGCCGTCTCCGCCGCCGCCTGCGGCTCTTCCGCCGTCGTGCCACCCCCGCCCTTCCGCCCGTCGGCGCGGGAGTCAAACTCGATTGGCGCGGCCGCGTCCTGTCGCCTCCCGTCGCTGCGCGGGGCGGCGCGCATCCTAATCCCGCCCAGCGGCAGCGGCCAGCTCGCGTCCAATCCCACCGCTCCAGGGCTTCCAACACGGACCAGGATAGGGACTCTTGACATAAGTAGAGTTGTAGCCGATGCTACCTTCAAACGAAATCTGTTCGTGATTTGGGGTCTAGAAGTCTTCGCAAAATGGTTTAACCCAATAAAAAAGAATCCCATTCGGTTGTGTGTATGGTTTTGTTTGAGAGGTGTTTCTTGCATACACACTTTGTATTAAGTTTAGTTGTAATGCGTTATATATTAATGTTTTAAATTTAAATAAATACACCTCCATCAATTGCTGGAGTTGAGTGGTCCTTTATTGTGCTGGCACTTGGCACTAAACAGATTTCAACATTTTTATTTTAGAACATGAATGGCAAAAATATTTTTATTCAACATTTTTTCTCATACAAGACAATACTTTTATTTTTACACACTGTGGATTCATTAGTTCCGTAACCAATACAATACATTTTTCGAAGTTCTAAAATGGAATGTACATACTAACGGAAGAACGATGAGAGGTGTTTTTGTATTAGTACAGAACTATTATAGTACAGAATTTTGTATTAGTACAGAATCATCCTAGACCTCTCTTCGTAACGTGTTAATTTCTTACGTATTTGTTTAATTATAATAAATAATGTAATTAAAGAAAACACGAATCAAACAAAAGTGAGTCGCAATTATATTTCACATATCCTTTGTCTATCAGAGTTGCGTAACACAGTTGCCTGTTAATAAATAAGAAAATACATTACACATACACATTATATCAAGCAATAAATTATGACATTATATAAAGCAATATTATATTATTGCCACCAGAAAAAAGTATCTGTCTATTATATAAGCAATTTAAAAAAAAGGAATTGGTTTTATTTCTTCTTTTAACCATTTTCCTGCAGAAGGAATAGATTGCAAAGGCGGCATCTGATAAATCAAATGATGGATTTACGTTCAAAACATCAACTTAGTTTACCTCCACTGCCGAATTCACCATTTACAGAATACACGATATTCGACATGACGTGATTAAGTTTAATGTCTCGCGGAATAACGGAGACTCTCTGCCTAAAATCCAGGGCCTGCCCAGAAGCCCTCCTCGTCAGGTCGGCTGATGGGGCCGAGGCCGCGCGCGCCCCTGCGCAGATCCTTCCGGGGCCGCCGCGCCGGCCACCGACGGCCGCGACGCCGACAAATTGCATTCCTGAGCACGCAGCGCGTTTATCGCGCGTAAATAGCGCGCCGTGATAAAACGCGGCGAATTTGTCAGCTCTTCCGTCGCGGTCCGGCGCATCGCTGCCACTCGGTCCCGCTCCGCTTCGCTCCGGTCCGCCCCGCTCCACCTCCGCTCCGTGCCCGCTCCATCCCGCCCCGTCCCCGATCCGCCCCGCTCCGCCCCGCCCCGCTCCGCCCCGTCCCGTCCCGTCCCGTCCCGTCCCGTCCCGTCCCGCCCCGCCCCGTTCCGTCCCGTCCCCGCCCCGTACCGCCCCGTCCCATCCCGTCCCGTCCCCGCCCCGTCCCGTCCCCGCCTCATCCCGTCCGCGCCCCGTCCTCGCCCCGCCCCCTTCCCGTCCCATTTCCGTCCCATTCCCGTCCCTTCCCGTCCCTTCCCGTCCCTTCCCGTTCCTTCCCGTCAGTTCCCGTCCCTGCCCGTCCGTTCCCGTCCCGCAGCGCCCCGCCCCGCCCCGCCCCGCCACGTGGCCGCCTGACCACGCCCCTTCGACTCGCCCCGGCTCCATCCCTCTCTTGGCCCGCGCACGCCTCGGCATCGCTTCGATTCGCTCTTCTGCGCTCCTCCTCCTCCCTCGCCCTCGCGCGGGCACGCTCCGCCAGGCTTTCCCCACTCCCGCCAGCTGCACCACTCTCTACCATCTCTTGCGACGCTCAGCTTCCTTTCGCCCAGCTCTGTTCCGTTTCGCCATACTCTGCCTTGTGGCGCCACTCTGAGCCCCGTTTCCAAACGCCCTGTCTAGTTTCCAAACGCCCTGTCCCGTTTCGCCTCTAGTGCTCTTGATCTATTGCTATGGTTTCCGTTCCACACCTTCACACCATATTTAGCCCCCCCGTCTAACTCTCGACCAGTCTCTCCACGTCCCTGTCCGGCACCTTCCAAATCTCTCTCTTGCTTGCCGCGCCTCCCCGCCTTTCGCCGACGCGACCCGCTCAGCTCCACCCCTGTCTGCCTCGTGCCGAGTGGCGGAGTGACGCGCTGGCGCCGCCGGAAGAGCGCTCTGCGGGGCGCAAGGCGAATTACAGGGGGCGGCGGACGCGCGCGCGCGCGAAAGGAAGACGGGTGGAGGGGGAAGAGGTGGTCGCGCCCGCGGAGGGGGAGGAGGATGCAGCAGTGAGGAGGGGTGGGGGTAATGGAGGATTCAGGAGGTCGGGGGCTGTCCGAGACGGCGGGGATCAATGAAGGACGGCGGGGACGGTAAATTGAAATAGAAGGGCGAAGATGAAAGAAGCAGAAGGATGTCAGGCGGTGACAGCTTGCAGCTGTCGATAACGGAGGCTGGAAGGAGGAGTTCGCGTCGTGAAATATTGAGGCAGAGTTGGACTGCACAGATCTTTGCGTGGTACTTGAGGATCTTGTCAAAATCGAATAGTAAATGAGGCAATGAGTCAGACTAGGGCGAATGAATGCAAGGTAAGTCTTCAGAAGGCGAAGGAGGGCGAATGCGAGTGGCGATGAGCCGTTTAAAATTCCAAGGGATATGACAGTCTCTGCAATATAGCGGACTAAGATTGAGAGAACAGGACAAAGGCAGAAAAGGGAAGCGGAGAGCGAAAGTTTATTGAAGTTGAGGAACAGAAATAATAGAACGTTCGGAAGGGCGGTTTGGAAGGGAATGCACTGCGCGAGAGTGGGAGAACGGGAAGAACGATGGTGAATGGGGAAGCATAACTGACGAATCTTGTAGAAGACGGCCGTTTTGTCAACGTTCAAAAATTCTGGGTGATGGATTATGACGGAAAGAATGATGAGACTGGTTACGGAGGTAATGGTGACCTGGAGCGATATAGATAATGTACGTACTTTATAGAAGAATGACATTTGATAGTTGAAAACCTCTGATGAAAAATGCATGGAGAATTATAACTCGTAGAAAATTCAAATACGATAAACGTGATTTTAGAAGTGGCAAAGGAATCAAGGTTAAGATAACGAGCACAATAAAGTTAGAAGGAAATTGAGTGGTTTGAAAATATTGCACCGGATGATGGCGTAGGAATGGGAATGTATGTAGAAACAGCGATTTTCGTATCAGAACCTGATTTGGAGGACACATTTTATTGACAGTAACGGGAAGAAATGAGAATACAACATTATTGTCCGTTGCGATTTTCGTGAAAAGACAATTCAGAGGAAGAAAAGGCGCTGGTGTCTGTGATAATCATCAGATTGATACAATTAGGGATGAGAGCAAAAATGTAATTGATAACATATTACACTACAATAAAAATATTTGAAGTTTACCATAATGCTAATAACTCAAGTTCAGAAAATATGTGGGATTGTCTCTAGTTCTACTGGGCCATTCAATTTCGCATAAGAGCAATAATCGTAGGGGTCAGTGGCGCCACGCCGCTAAAACATGTTCTGTGGAGGCCATTTCAAGATGTGCTCCGCGAGCGCACGCGCAGTTGCGAGGCGAAGGCGCCTCGCACTTGTTGCTCGGCAGCACCTCACTTGGCTCCGACCACTCTCCGCACCCCGCCACCCGCCCACGTCCGTTTCCACGCCCCACTCAGCCCTGCCCCGCACCCGCCTCACTCCGCTTTACTCCACCCCGCCCCCGCCCCGCTCCTCATCGCCCCATCCAACGTTGCCCTGCCCCACCTCGCTCCGTCCCACTCACTCCGCCGCGCCACACTCCTCCCCACCCCGTCCCGCCACACTCCGTCCTGTCCCACCCCGCCACACCGTCCCGCCCCGCCACACCGTCCCGCCCCGCCACACCGTCCCGCCCCGCCACACCTTCCCGCCCCGCCACACCGTCCCGCCCCGCCACACCGTCCCGTCCCGCCACACCGTCCTTCCCCGCCACACCGTCCTGCCCCGCCACACCGTCCTGCCCCGCCAAACCGTCCCGCCCCGCCACACCGTCCCGCCCCGCCACACCGTCCCGCCCCGCCACACCGTCCCGCCCCGCCACAAACCGCCCTTCCCCGCCACAAACCGCCCTTCCCCGCCACAAACCGCCCTTCCCCGCCACAAACCGCCCTTCCCCGCCACAAACCGCCCCCCCCGCCACAAACCGCCCTTCCCCGCCACAAACCGCCCTTCCCCGCCACAAACCGCCCTTCCCCGCCACAAACCGCCCTTCCCCGCCACAAACCGCCCTTCCCCGCCACAAACCGCCCTTCCCCGCCACAAACCGCCCTTCCCCGCCACAAACCGCACTTCCCCGCCACAAACCGCACTTCCCCGCCACAAACCGCACTTCTCCGCCACAAACCGCACTTCCCCGCCACACTCCACCCCATTCCGGCCGTCCCCACCCGCCCCGCCAACCGGATCTTCTGCAACCGGATCTTTGCCGCGGCTTTTTTACGCGTGGGCCCTGACCTTTCAGGGCGTTGAAGTGCACGAGGAGAGGACAGGAGTCGATTAATTGAAGGCCCAAGACGAGAATGTAGATTTTGGCAAAGATGTCAGACGGAAGAGTGGCTTGGACGGTGGTGCGGATGGCGACGAGGAGGGCGGTAAGGATGGCGCAGGAGACGGCGGCGGGGAAAGCGACGGGAATGCTGAGGACGGCAGTGGGATGAAGGAGGCCGGGCGGCGAGGCGGTAGCGAGCGGGGTGGCGTGGAGCGGCCTGCCTGAAGGACGCCTCGAGCGGACGCCGCCAATCCATTAGCGAGTGCTTTGGGTTGGGGCGGGCGAGGGGGCGCGCGGAGGCCGGAAAACGATGGCGCCCGGTCGCTGGCCCGGCGTTCGCTGCTGCCGCTGCCCTGCCGCGGAGGACACGTCTTGAAGTGGTGGTCGCATTGCTCACGGCTAAGGGGCGGCCCGGAGCGGGGATCAAATCGCTCTCATTCTACCGGGGATTTCAATCTCAATCGATTCATGTGGAACTGTTGGCGGACAAAGCGGGTTCGCGACCGGGTTTCTTGAAGTATTCCCCTTTTTCCAGCTTTACATTCTGTCATCATATTATTCTATTCATGTCACGATAACTCATGCATTTAAATCAGTCTTTCAAAGTATAGACAATAATTCTGGTTACTAAAGAAGAGAATAAAGATTTTAGTCTGCCTGGTCTTTAAGATCTGAAATACAATGGTTCTATCTCTAAACTCTTAAAATATTATTCTGGAGGATAATGTGGAGGGTAAAGAATGGAATATATTATGTATAATGTTGAAGACGTGTGTTATGGATCTACGTCTTGCAAAACACGTAGTAATTGAAGACAAGAAAAATGTGGTAATGTCAAACACAATTTTGGAGGAGGAATGAAAACAGACCTGTGACATAGATCATGTACACGAAACGATTAGACGTTATAGTTTAAAAATAATCTTGAATAGAGAGTGGTTGGAATAAAGCCTTAATACTGATACTGATTAAGTTTGAACGGTTTTCTGAAACTCATTGATGTTTAAAAATGGTCGTTTGATATATGTATTCCATTGTTTAATGTATGTATCTATCACAAAACTCTATGTGTGAATAATTTTGATGGTAGGAAAATTATGAAATGCAACATCATTATTTACAGTCTTGTACCCGGAGAATCACTTATTCGAAAACTAACGTCGAAAACCTGTGGTAGGGAAATAACCACCAAACAGTGCAAATAACCACAACATGTTAAAAAATATACAAGTATCTCAGAATTTATGATACAATCTTCCAGTCCCTGAAGGGGATAAAATTTGCCCCCAATGAACATAAAGAGAGAAATTTCATCTAACGGAGAACATGTGGCATTTACCCGTTGATCGGTAGGCAACAACCACCGAACGCACTGGTTCATCAAATACACGAAATTGTGACTGAGTCAGACCAGGACCTGAGGATGTTATTTTGTTATCCAGTACGAACTATTTACGATGGAAATATTTTAATGCAAGAATACTAAATTCTTTCTCCAAGACTTCCAACCAAACGAATCAAACTTATGAAGCACGCGAAGATGTTAGCAATAAAATTTGTAGCTCGAGGTACACCATTCTCTATTTTACGAATTCAGATAGAGAGTCGTTCCTGAGACATTGACTTTTGAATTTAAATCTTGTATACAGTTTAGTTTTGAAAATGTGAATAAAACTTGCCACATAAATTTAAAAAAAAACTTGAAGAGAATGTCCGACTTTTTTAACAAAAGTGGTAGATATAAATAAGATTTGCAAGAGCGAACCTCTCTGACCTATCTGGCAATACAGAACAGAACATATAAACAACCATCTCCCGCTTAAATTTAAACCAAATTTCTATTTTACTACAAGTAAAACAGGTTTAGGATCTGTTGATTGGATCATATTTGTGAATATTACATTATTATTATTATTATTATTATTATTATTATTATTATTATTATTATTATTATTATTATTATTCCTCTACATCACGATTAAAGATGTTCAGTTGAAGAGTCAGCTGAAAATAAAATGTATTCCAGGTTGCAGCCAAGTATCTCAAGAGCAGATCTAAGGGCTATCGCTCCCTCTACAATACTTGACGAAAATGTTGGCTGTTCCAAATGAAGGAATTTCTTGCACTTCTCAGTTTCTCAGTCTTTTGAGAGATCTGGGAGTTTAGCCAAGTTCTTACACAAATTTTGCGGAACCAATCTAAGAGCATCGATTACTGTCAGTACGACCTGTGCTTTTACGCCCCACATTCGCCTGATCTCGATTTTCAAACTCTTGTGTTTATGACGTTTCTCTGCCTTCTTTGGTTACGGCGTTTTGATCGCAAAGTACAGCAACATCTACAAGTAGACACGATTAAAATATTATTATTATTATTATTATTATTATTATTATTATTATTATTATTATTATTATTATTATTATCATTAGCCGTACATCTGCGTAAGGCTTCCCACACGGCTGTGGGGGCTCATACAGTAACGCTTGAAGTGAGCAAGTCCTGAAGAGCGTCAATAATACATTAAAGTAAGCCAAATTTTAAAAAGTTCATACTTTTTACTTAAAGTACAAAATACAATAGAGTGGAGGTATCTCACCTCCACATGTATTTTGTTAATATTGGGGAGTTAAGTATGGTGAACATTGAATGATACCCGAGTGAAAGAAAAGTTAGTATTTAATCAGATTGTAATGATAATCGAAAGCGCATATTAATCTTGAAACGATAGTTGAAACATCGTAAATACTCGATTAGAACGTCATCCGAACAACAACTTTCCTCGAATTCTTGCTTTCGCAAAAAATCTCCAGACATTTCATCTTCGATCGCTTCTGCAACTGTAATATCAGCAACCAGCTAATGCATAAGCTATTCCAGAGACCGTTCGCGCACTTTTATGATTAGTACACAAACTTTGAACACGCTCTTCACTAATACAGCCGGCGGCACCGCGTGTGCTTGAGGGTGCTACATAATGGACGCACCGAGAGCACTGCCTTGCGTAAATGCTGCGTGAGAGAGTGGCGGAGCCTAGTGTCAACTCGGGTAATCAAACGCGGGACAAAGTGTAAACGGAGTCTAAATCGGGCGCACCGGGAGCAGCGGCGGTGGATGTAGTGGTGGTGGAGGAGCTGGGGGTGGCGGCGGCGGCGGTGAGGCTGTGGTGGAGGGCGGGGCCGGAGGGGTGTGACAGACGGCTCGCCGCTGCGGTCTGATGTGCCGCCAGACGCCGCTGCCAAAGTGTTTAAGCCCGTAAGCCAATTAATTACTGACAAACGAGCTAAGCACCGGCTGATGGAGCCGTAGACTGCAGCCCACTAGGGACTAGCGCCAACTTTTGTTCAGGCACCCACGAGGCCCGCGCGTTCGCTCACTATCTCGCCGCGTTCTACCGCCACTCACTCGCTTGGGAGTTTAACCATCCGTCTATCCACTTGCTCGTTAACACCCAACCACTCCCAAACACCGACCACTCCCAAACACCGACCACTCCCAAACACCGACCACTCCCAAACACCGACCACTCCCAAACACCGGCCACTGACAACTTTCAAAAACCTGATATCTGAATTTTTTGTATCTAACCAACCACGCCAAAGGAGCCTACTAGTAAAACGAATTTAGTAATTTTTAAAATGTGGCACCTGTTACATTAAGACATTGTGGCAAATAATATAGAACTTAATTTTAAAATAATTTATTTAACCAAATGATGCATTCGCATAAGAAAAAATACTTCTTAATTATTTTTCCGGAATATAATTTTTTTTATAATTTATATATGATGAAAATAATGACATCGTCGGGTTCAAATCTTCGCACACTTAATTTTGATTTATTTGCTCATATGGTATTTGTCTAACGACAATTGATAATAGTTGCATGTGAATTATATTTTCACTTGCTCATTGTCCATAAAGGTGTTTCTCTTCCTTTGAATCACGAAATTTTATATGTAATGCACAATATTTAATCAATCTTGCCAGATTTCTACTTTTCAGTGACATATCAATAATTCACTATGCACGCACCGACAATATTTGGAAGTCTGGATTGAATTGTTCTTATACATTTCTTTTGCAAGCGTTTGATCTAACTACTGATTTTTAATAGCTTTTTATGAAACCATACTAGCTCTATATCAAATTTTGTAAATCCAATTTGTAGATTTATTTCCGCTCTTGCAGTCAAGAGAAAAATTAAGGGTGAAGTAGTCTAAATAATTAGTTAATTTTGTCTCAAGTTGTAAGAAGTTGATTCAAGACAAGAAAGAATGTGATACACAACAAGAAATGTTAAAAAATGTCAAATTTCATGGCCACAAAAATAATCTTCGACAGTTGACACACTCAAGAGCATTTGCAATTCATTCCAGGAAAGACACAATGAATTAAATAAATCCATACCGTTCACCGCATTTTAACTGCGATTATGTATTCCTTTCCTGCAGTTTCTTTGCTCCGGAAAGAAAAATAATGTATTGACTGCAATTGATTTTAATTATCACAAATGTATATACAATTATTGTTTCATCCTCGTATTTTGTATTTCAGGCAAATATCAAATTAGAGAGAGTTATTTTTCTTTGTGTTCTATTTAACTGCGTTTGACCGTACTTATTCAAATCGATATCAATCCCTCTGCTTCAAAGATATTTGATCTCGGACATTGAAGTTCAAGTGATCTCGTGTGTGGTGGAGAAATAAGCTTTATTTTATTTTTCCAAAATTTGTTAATAACTATATTAATATGTGTTTTGTAATACGTATAAAAAACATTGATGTGATAGCTTGTAGGCTTTCAATATACAAGAAATAAGAAATTGTGTGTTGTGTAAGAATAAAGTATGGAATTCTACATTGTGAGCAAATATATTAATATTAATTGTTACAAACTTCTGGAGAAGGTAGGAATATCGAAGGGAATCACTTTCTCCAATTTAAATATCGGTAAATTTAATTTAAAGAAGTTGCACATGTGACATTTTCTCCATCACACACTAGTGTGGCAGGTCACATTCTGACGCAAAGGGCATGTGCCCGCCAAACACCAAAGCATGATGGGTTGCCTACCAAATATGGGGAAATGAAGAGTTTCACTTCGTTATACATATGAAGTATTATTTCCCTCCACATGTTCACTAGCAACAAGTTATTATCTTGGATCTTCCCCTATGTCCCAGAAGTTTCTGTCTTTAGTCAGTCCGGTTCGTGTTCGGTTCGGCGTCCGGTTGAATTTCATGACTTGCCCCTGCCTCCAGTGCCGGGCTCTTCCTGCGCAATTGGAGCCTTGCTGGGCTGATCAAGATCCCAGCTCGGAACATTCGTGTACTCCATACCACGATTGGCTTTGGGTCGTACAAATCGGCTCCCGGTATGGCAGCATTAGCACTACCCGTCACCTTACACACAGTTCTCTTACTTGTCATTACTCCCCACCCCACTGTATCTACAAATCACTCCACAGAAGAGCAGCTTACGCCTGTTTTCTTACCTTTTCCTGGCCTATATTTTCAAACATTCCAAATTTCACCGTATTTTCGATGATATTGTTGATTATGCCTTCACATTTCATGTAGCCCCTTCAACGTATACACACTTTCGAAACCTACTGTAACGAACACTTGGATTAGGCGTTTCCGACACATCTCAATGCCGTCACGTTTGCTTTTTACTCTTTCACTATGTACACCCATCTCCGCTGTTTCCAACCATTAAAAACGCTACCCTTGGTTCGCCTCCCGTTTGTTCTCCCCGCCAACTTCCACTCTTTTCTCCAGCCAACATTTCGCCAGCTCCAGCAATTTATTTCACCCAGTCGCTTCCTATCGCTTCCTGCCACTTCCATTCTTCCTGGCGTTATTTATCTTATCGTTCTCCTTCACCCTCCTACTTCTATCTCTTCACGTCTCGATCCTTTCATCCTCATCCGTTCCTTTCCATCCCAGTGAGCGCCTTCAGTCTTAACAACTTTCATTCTCTCCTCACCTCCGATTCCCCCGTCCTGTCTCCTTTTTACCGCTCGCTCCAACCCACCTCCACTCCCCTCTCATCCCTGCACCCCCACACATCCCACTCTGCCCGTCTCACCACGCCATTATCCTCCCGTTCCCGCCACACCTACCGCCTCCACCGCTACACCGGATAATGTTCACCCTGACACTTCCCTCCAGCGAATTTCCATCCGCCCGCCAGGTGTGGTGACGCAGCTGTTAGCGAGTCAATCGCCCGAGGAGCGCGTGTTTGGGCGACCGGATATTGCGTCGCAGGCCGCACCGCGCCCTGTCGCTCGCTTCCGGGCGATGCTGTTGTTATGCAGTGCCGCCGGCCCACTCACGAGCCTCATACAAAATACAAATGAATTTTTGCGCTGGGGACACGAGGCGAGTCAGAATAAAAAAAAACTGTTTGGCTCCGGGACAGTCCGGAACAATACAAAGCATCTGATCTCCAACATCACTTTTAAAACGTCTTAAAAATAAATGTAGTAATGCAATAGGCTAATCATCGCTGAAATATTTTTCACCTTTTTTAACACATTATAAACATTATCGCTTTCTTAAAAATAAATGTAGTAATGCAATAGACTAATCATGAATGAAATATTTTTCATAGCTTTTAACACATTATAAGCGTTATCGCTTTCTTGCAGCTCACAATGTGTAAAAACGCTTCCAACACCCTTTAGTGTAGAATGACACTAATATACTGTGTGTATAATTCAGAACTTACCCATTTTTCCTTTTCCTTCACCTTTGATTACAATGAATCATTTTATGATCTGGCACAATACAGAAGGTACTGATCCGCTTACCTGAAACAATGAAAAGAACAGTAATTAGCAGCTATTATTTGCTTCAAAGCTTGTTTTTGTGACGTAATTCATAGGATATCAAATGAATCTCTATCAAGAGACGGCTATCTCATTTTCAACAGGTATTTTAACAACATATTTCAATATATTTGAATATTTCAAATTCCATTGTTTTTATCTACCGACTCAGCATAAACAACTCAATAAAAAAAGCTGGTATTGTTATAAATTAAATTTACGTATTACAAAAAGATAATTATATCAAACATTACAAAGCTTACATTACCAAGGAAGATATATTCTCCCTGCAATTTGAAACCAGAGATGTGTATCAAACGAAGAGCGAAAGACGAAGCGTTTTGCATTGGCGGCACTGGCCTGCACTCGGAGCAAAGCAATAATAATGTTCCTTTCGAGCTGTACGGCGCACCATTTCAGAGCAGCTCGAGTTCCATTGAGAGAGTGGTAGGAGCAAGAGCTCACATCGGCACCGAGAAATTCGTTTGTAGAGCACTGTGCGTTAGGCTGCTTTGAGGTTTCACTGAATTACGTAAAAGAAGGAAAGTATTGAATAGTGCAGCTGAGTTATAAACTTCAAAGTCGTTTTATCTTGTCAAAGCTCTTTACCTTACCTTACTTATACATTATATAACATGTACTACAATAAAAGTCTTGATATGTGATTGCTGTGAAAATTTGATAATTAGCTGGAATTTATCAGTTTCTGTTCGAGGTTAAATTTGTACCATATTATTCAATTCATATTGCTTTCTGTTTGAAAAACATTATGGACCAAAGAGATCCATCTTTTCCAATGAGAGGTGATTATTGAACGGGAAACATATGCAGGAAATGTAAACATATGCCAGAAAATATTTCTGTCATTCTGATTAGGGGAACAAAACCAGAGAGTAGGGTAGAAGCCCAGCAACAGCTAATAATTAAATGTTTAATACCTACATTTCAGTTTTCTAATGCGCGCAGGAAAGGGAAAAAGTTTCAGCTTCTGACCATATGAAAGGTGTCTAGGATTTTGTTAAATTTCCAGAAAATCGGGGAAATTTAAAAACAATTCAACAGTTTCAATTTTGACAATAAAAAGAAATCTTGTTCGGATAGGTGGATGGGAATCTCATCTTTAGTAGCGTTTAGCCGCTTCCTTGCGCTCTGCACAGCGTGGTGGTGGGCGGTGGGCGGTGGGCGGTGGGCGCTCTCCCGCCCGCAGCGCTTATCGCCCGCCGCCGTTCGTTTACCGCCGCGTGGAGTTACCGCCCGCCGTAAATAGCGCGCAGATTATGGGCGAGCGGCTCTCGGCGCGTGGGTGGGGAGGAGGCGGGGACGGCGGGCGAGGACGAGGGAGCAAAAGGGAGACGGGGATGGAGACGGGGATGGAGACGGGGATGGAGACGGGGATGAAGACGGGGATGGAGACGGGGATGAAGACGGGGATGCAGACGGGGATGGAGACGGGGATAGGGACGGGATGAGGACGAACATGGGAGAGAGCGATAAGGAACGGGGACACAGACAGGGACGGAGATGGAGACAGGGACGGGATCGAGACAGAGACGGGGATCGCGACAGGGACGGGGATCGCGACAGGGACGGGGATCGCGACAGGGACGGGGATCGCGACAGGGACGGGGATCGCGACAGGGACGGGGATCGCGACAGGGACGGGGATCGCGACAGGGACGGGGATCGCGACAGGGACGGGGATCGCGACAGGGACGGGGATCGCGACAGGGACGGGGATCGCGACAGGGACGGGGATCGCGACAGGGACGGGGATCGCGACAGGGACGGGGATCGCGACGGGGACGGGGATCGCGACAGGGACGGGGATCGCGACAGGGACGGGGATCGCGACAGGGACGGGGATCGCGACAGGGACGGGGATCGCGATAGGGACGGAGACTGAAACGGACGGAGACGGAAACAGAGACGAGGATGGAGACAGAGACGAAGACTGAAACGGAGGGGACGGAGACAGTGACGGGGTCGAGGGACGCGAGGCGGAGGTCAGTAGCCTGGGGAAGAAGCGTGGTGGACGTGAGGCGTGCGACGAGGGGCGAGAGGCGGGCCCTATCCAGGTGGGCCTCTGAAGTTGTCGATGGTCAATGTTGGGCAAACCATAGCGTTGCGTGACGTGGTTCATTGTGACATGGCAAGATACAGCGTGGCGTGCAGTGGCCTCGCGCGGCTTGGCGTCGTGTGGTGTGGCATGCTGAAACGGGGCGTGGTGTGGCGAGGTGGCGCACGGCGTGACGTTACGTGGGGTGGGGTGGGGTGGGGGTGGGATGGAGTGGCGTGGCTTGGGGAGACATAGCTCAGCGCGGCATAGCGAGGCCTTGCAAAGCGTTGCGTAGCGGCGTGGCGTAGCGAGGTGGGGCGCGGTTGGGCATGGCAGGGCATGGCGGGACATGGCGGGGTGTGGCTTTGCGTTATAGGGCGTGGCGTGGCGTGGCGTGGCGTAGCGTGGCGTGGCGTGATGGGGCGAGCATGGCGTGGCGTGGCGCGGCGCAGCGTGGCGTGGCGTGGCGTGGTATGGCGTGGCGTGGCGTGGCGTGGTATGGCATGGCGTGGCGTGGCGTGGCGTGGTATGGCGTGGCGTGGCGTGGCGTGGTATGGCGTGGCGCGGTATGGCGTGGCGCGGTATGGCGTGGCGTGGCGTGGTATGGCGTGGCGTGGCGTGGTATGGTGTGGCGTGGCGTGGTATGGTGTGGCGTGGCGTGGCGTGGTATGGCGTGGCGTGGCGTGGTATGGCGTGGCGTGGCGTGGCGTGGCGTTACGTGGCGTGGCGTCCTTCCAGCCGTCTCCCGAGGCGATCGCGTCCTTAAACATCTTGAAAATTGCGGAATTCCAAGACCAAAATATTTCTGCGCGGGGAAGATTCAGCAAACTCCAACATCAAATAAATAAAGAATGAAGCTTAAGATAGCAAACCTCGGCCTCCAAAATATTTGATTTCAGGTAACGTAAGTGATTTGTTTGTGTGGCGGAAGCAGTTTACATTTTTATAGGTATAAAATAATCGTATTGAGATGGAATATAGCCCATTTTATCTGTTATTAGTTCACTGTATAAAACATTTTAGAAATTCAATGGACTGATGTTCCATTGTTGCTGCTGAGTAAAGCAATCTAAGGTTTGCAGCATTTTACGTCCGATTACACATAGTAAGTTGAATAAAATTACTAATTTTTAATCATGAATTGCGTGACGAATTTGGTATACGACACTATTTCCTTTGCATAAGATATCTAAGCAGTTATATGGTTACTGGTTACAATATTTCTTTTATCGAGTAGAAAGGTACTCCTTAAAGTATTAATCCTTAGTACTGCGACTTGATTTTTATTTCTTTTCTCTCATTGATTGAGATGAGCTCCGATAACACGAGGACTATAAAAGTTCTAGACAATGAAAAATCAATTGTCTCAATTAGAAACTTTTTTATGAGGAGAGAGTGTCAGATCTTCACTGTAGGAGTGATGGTTCTGTAGCTGATGGCAATTATATAGGAAGCAGTAATTCAGAAAATTCCGATTCAGATGTTGAAAACAATAACGTAAGCCAGACTCTGTCAATAACTTATAATCTTTGTTATTATTTTATAATACCTTTTATTAAAAATGCAGTAAATAGCAGTATTATTCTGGGAAGAAAATTTTATATGCATGTAAAAAACGCACCAGTAGAATAGGTGCGTCCATCTAAGAATACCGAAGTCCCAGCACCACATCAAACCCGTTATTGTACTAGTTTTGCTGCTACAAGCTAAAGATACATTACTAAGTCAGAATATACAAAGAAAATTAAAAATTCTATAAAAATTAAAATTGCAAGTCAAAGGGTTAAGAATATCAACATTTTTCTTCACAACTTAATGTCTCACTTCAGTCATTCTTGAATGATAGTTTGTTAATGCGCAACACCGAAATTCCGTTTTAGATGTATGTCATATTTCATGACGTTTGACAATTTCAGTAGACATGTTAGGTGGATCATAGTTATTCTTCGACAATTATGGTTAGGAATATTATTAAATATCAATTTATTTTACCCTGCCTGAATAGCTACGAAAACTATGCTAAAGTTTTGATAAATACATGTATCTCAACAAAATGTCACAACAATTTTTGGCATGATTGGAAAAATTATCACGTAACCAAAAGATAAACGTGATAAAAAAATTCAATTTGTGACTACTTTCACAATTTGATTCACATTATATAGAGAAATTACTCTAATTTCTTATCAAATTCATTCTTTATATTTGCAAACAATAATATTTTCTGACTAAGTTAGAAAATTCAGGTACGAGTTGCATTTCATTTTCATTTTCGATGTGGAAGAAGCTGGAAGACAAAATAACTATTATTTGTAATAATAGTTACCTCTCTTGTTCTGCGAATAGGGCAGAACTCTTTGAATTACATATAATTCTGTAATAAATTATGAAATTTATTATGAATTCAAAACATTACATTAAAAGGAGGAAAAAATATATAATGAATATTATTATCGATATTCCAATTTAAAATCTAGGCGAGTTGTATTTCTTTTAAATCTTGATATTACCGTTATCGGCCATTATCTAAGAAACCTCGCCACAGAGAAAAAAGAAAATACAGAAAATGTTGTCCTGTTCCATTTTCCACAAAGCCGGTCCCATAAAAAACGTCAATAAGTTGGGGACTACGGTGGCTTCGGCTGCGGGCGCATTCACAGCGTGGTTCTGAGCCTCGGAATAATTCAGCGAGTGCCTCGTGCGTGCTGCACCCTCACGCGATGGTGTGTGCTTTCCACACATAAGGCGCGCACCGTGCGTGTTCCAGTTACACGTAACGTTAACACGCCCTTGATTTTGGAATTCAACGCCACAAAAATATAACCAACGAGGACAACAAGGAAAAATCTGGATTTAAATGACCTATTGGATTATTTCTTAACATTCATGTGTTAATGGATTGCCCCCTCTTTATTTAGAAATCAACTAATGTGGACGTTTCTATTATTATAATTTTCATTCAAAGATTCGTATTGCATATTCAGATATCATATGCGCAGTTCTCGTATAGTTATGCTTCTAAAATGTATGTTAGAATGTCAAATTAATGCATGTTGTTCAGGTTTGCTAATAAAGAAAGATTACAAAAATATTACGTGATATTCATCCATTTCTGAACAATTAAAAAGCAGAAACATATATTACTATCAATATGTAATCACTATGGAAATAAGTTCAAAAGGTCACAGTAAATCAAGACAGAATTTTACAACAATCTATTATTTGGATTTTTTGCTTAGTTTCTAAAATCAAATTTTCGCTAAGCAAACGACAACAATGTTGTTCAACTCTGCTAGTGAAACATCAAAATATTTAAAATAAAGATACCAAATTTATTTTCAATTAACTGAAACAGCAAGTTCAGTTCCCATTCGCACTCTAAATTTCTGCAGTACTTTAAACTACAGAATTCAATATTTACTAACAACTTACATAATTATTTATTGCATACCTATTTAAGAAAAGTCATTGCCTTGAAAGGACTGCAAGACCAGAGTTTTGAGACAAGAAAAGGATTGTTAAAATCAATCCGTGTGATCTTACCTATTATTCTCAAATAAAGGAATAAAATTATTACTAACATAGTTTATTTGCATTTCACTAAATGCAATGTCATACGAGAAAGTGATTAATAAGTTAATTAATATTTTTCGAGCATGTAACGATAAAGTTAATTAATATTTTTCATAATATTGTGCTGTTGTATCGTCTTGTGATAATAAAATAGAGGAACGAAAATCCTCTCTTAATAGCCGGAGCACTTAAGGTTTTAACAGTCCGCCGGCTTTGGTATTATGGAAACATGGTATTATGGAAACAACGTAATTTTGAACATTCAACATTTTTTAAAGATAAAAGGCTGATAATCCACAGTACCTGCCATCAATTTAATACGTAGTTTGTTCTGCAGAACCTCCAGCAATCGTGATTTAAAAATATAATTGCACGTCCTCATACAAGAGGTAAGACGATTAATGTTTTTAGTCGAAACCCATGATTAAATTTGAAAGTAAAATTAGCAATATATTAATATGATCACATTGAGAGTATCTGTGAGCGTAGCAGGGCAACGATAAAAATAATTGTATTGTTAATATCAGAAGAAAGTATGAAGTTATAAATGGCCACCCATCCTACAGAAAGTTAATAAATGAAGTTATCAAATAATAAAATATTAGTGAAGTGGAGAAAAGCGTTACAAATGGCTGCCCAAGTAAAGCAATGGAATCAAATGTTAAATATTTGAATAAATAAAAACGTTACAGTAGAAACGTTCCCTGAATGGTTGCGGATTTCAGTTCCGCGTAAGTCATGCGGTTAAGGGGTATTCGTCATGCGGTTAAGGAGTGGCTCCCTTTACATCGTCCTCGGGTCGTCTCTTCACCACATAATCACCATAATCACTCATTTTCTATCATTCAGCCCTCAAGCCATTTCGCCATCATCCATCTAGTGCAAGGCAATGGCGAATCGCCTCTGTAATCATGTTCCTCTGTTTCAATGTTGTAATATCCCTTTTAAAAGGCACACACTGGGCTTGTTTGCAGCGCATCCTTGATCAAGAGTATCAACGAGTAATCCTCTCACGCCATCATCTCAAATCGATGCGTGTTGTTTACGCGTACGTAAAAAAACAACAACAAAAAAGCTCTTCACTGCGAAGCCCCTGATCGATTTGCCTGTGGAACGGCATCGGCTGCAAAGATAACGGGGGGACACGATGTTGTCAGTCTGGGCAGAGAGAACTCGATCATCAGCGAGTTATATTATAGTCGTCAGTTTTATATTTTTACCATGCTGTTCCATTGACATGAAACGTGCATTGTATACTGCTATGACGATAGGGTGGCAATCGCTCACATTTTACCAAAGCATCGTTTCTGCTTTGAACTTGGCTCAAAGAGAGGTAATCATTCCATTCGAGAGACCGATCTGTTTCCCTGACGAACAGTTCCAGTTCGGATTCAAATGTAATTTCACTCCTGAGGGAAAAGCGCCAATGGAGACGTAGCGAATATATACGTAGGAACCGAAACTACTATGATTTTAAATAAATTATCCGCTCTAAGAATTGACTACATTACCCTATCAAACATTCAATAAGGATACGGACAATTAACCATTTAATTTATGAGTTACATGTCCAGGCGTGTGTTTTAGTGCTATATTTCTAAAACGTTGTTTATTCCTTGTTGCCTCCAACTCTTACAAAAGCACGCAAAAGTTGAGTGGTAAAAACGTCGGTGTACTGTTATATATAGCTTCATATTCTGCCTTCAGCAAAAAGAAGAAAATAATGCGGGGAACTGACAAATGAATTCTCTGGAAAATTTTGGCACGGTAGATGACGATTTAAAAAATTAATAATGCAATACGAGATGGCGTGTCTTTGCCTTCCACGCTACAAGTAGACTTCGAACACAGCCGTTCCTTGGCCTGAATTCGAACCCTGGGGACGAGCGGTTGCCGCCGCAGGCTGGTGCACCATTCAAGTTGACCTGCAATGTGTACATACACTCTGTAATCTATAAAGCTCGCACGTGACGCCGGCCAGTCGATAGTGGAGTTTCGACAGCTACCGCTGGCAGCGCAGTTATTCCTGGACACGGCAGCAACCATGGGACTCCGTGCTCCGCCTTCGCTAGGAAGAACAATTTGAGTCGATTGCAGTGCTTTCCAAACACGGAATTAGAAGATGGAATGCGGCATTGCAAATGAGACAATCAGTCAACTTCCAAACACATGGTTTCGACTGAACTTGTCACTCTCATTTGTTGTAAATTCTCATAATACAGACATAAATATTTGTGTGTAAATATTAATAAAAATTATATGCTTATTTTTTCACCTATTTAAAAATGCATATCTCAGATTCTATATGAGGATCGACTTCAACTGAGCCATTTAACAGAGAAAGCTCAGAAAATAGTTCTGACTTTTAGAAAAGGTAACATTTAATCTAGTATCTTCAGCGTAATTTGAAATATATATTTACAACAACACCAACACCAATAATAATAATAACAATAATAACAATAATAACGATAACAACAATAACAACAATAAAAACAATAACAATAATAACAATAACAATAATAATAATAAAACGGGGAATCACAAGGACATATAAATATTTAACATTTTGCTTATGCGAACTTGCGGTCGTGCTTCAGAGTGACAACGGCCATGTCCTACAGTTGAAACATCACTAAGTTTCTGAGTAAGCACAACAGTTCTCTTCATCAACAGACACTAAAATAAGATTTTATCGTGAATATGGACAGGTCTGGCTGTTGGAAAACGTCGGAGTTTCCAGGAAGCGATTACACATGGCGACGGCTTCAAATTCTTTTGTACACATCCATAAGATCTGAAAGACGAAACAAGCACTTAGACCCGATTTACGCACTACGTTTCAAGAAGAAGATTTTCTTTGTTTTCATAAAAAGTAATATAAACTGTCTTTAAAAATAGGGAGATTTTAATTTTTTTACTTAAGGTCGAATCAACATTTATGTCATTAGGGACCACTATTGCATTTAACGGTATGGTAATTGTGGAGATGCTATGATATGTTGATGGTAGGGGGTGAAAGGACAAACATAAAAACAACCATTACTTCAATGCTGTCCAATAAACCCGGACAGCATTGAAGTAATGGACTCGAGCCGCGGAAGCCTACGTGTACATAAAAACAACCAAGCCTGAGGCGGGACTCGAACCCGCGATCCGAGATTGCACGGCAGTACAGCCTTAACAATCTCGATTACCAGGACTGGCAGGGAGATTTTTTTTGAAAATATTTCCAATTTCTATCGAAACGTCAGTCAGACGAGCAGTGATGTAAAGGTTAGACCGTTCGTCTTCAACCGCCGCGACTTCGGTTCAAATACCGGACGATTCATGTTGAATTTGTGCAGGACAAAGAATTTTCAGCATAACAAAATTCCTGGACTTTTAGTAATCGCAACTTTTTATGGTGGCAGGAACACCGTGCGCATGTGTGCGTTCACTAAAACTTCCCAAATAGTTTGTGAATAGAAAGATCGTAAATCGGGTTTGAGAGGTAAGAAAGGTTCCTATAATAAAAGTCAATGCTAAAACAATAACTTCTGATCTAAAAAAATGATACAAGAAAACAATACACTGGATCCCGTCAATGACCCTCCTCTGATCGGTATGCGGCTGTTAATTGAATAACTCGATTCCCAAAGGTAGAGAGGTAGAAAGACTAGCGCACTCGGTTCGCCCTAACCGCAAATTTCTGGGCGGCGGTGCTAGGACGCTCCTAGACCACGCGGAAGGGGCGCAGCTGCAGATACGCGACTCGCAACTCCCCGCAACTGGGACGAGCAACTTTGCCCGGGCTAAGCCCCGAACACGTGTCGCGGCGGGGTGGGGGCGGGGAGTAGAGGGGAGGGAAGGGAAGGGGGCGGGAAGGGGGGACAGTTTGGGACGCGGCGGGACGGGACGCGGTGGGCGCGGCGCGATGGGCCGGGGCGCGGAGGGGAGGGGCGGGGCGGGAGGGCGGGTGGGGTGGGAATGAGAAGGGGGTGGGTGGGGAGGGACGGGTTGGGCCCACGGGGCGACGTAGCCTTCGCGGAGGAATGTTAACGCTTCGCACGGCGCGGGCCTCGCTGCAGGTGCCTGCCTTGGTCCCTTTGCGGCGAGACGCAGGGGCGAGACGTTGAGAGGGTCAAGCCATGGGAGGGCGATTATAATGATTAATATATATATATATATATATATATATATATATATATATATATATATCATTATAATGAAGATAAACTTAATATTCTGCACCACACCGCACGGTGATAAACAATACTGAATTCCGTTGCACTGCACTGGCCTGCGTTTCAAAACCCTTCGACACCAGTCACAACGCATCACTGCACGACACAAGCTACTTAAGTTTTTATTTACTATGAATAAGATTCTCATCTTTCTTAATTTATTGATGCTATAAAATATTTCTTAGGATATGTCCATTGCGAGGAATAATTGAGAAAATTCTAGTCAGCAAACTGTTTCATTTTCTTAGTGCGGTTGTCGAATGAAATTTTTTCCTGCTTCTGTTCTTTGCATTTTTATCAGATTTTTATGATTATAGTTCCCTCTACTGAAATATGTTATTTCTGTAGTTCATTCTCAATTCCCATCAAGACAGTTTGCCTATATACAATTTATATAAAGCACAAAGCCTCCTTTTCCTTCTTCTCTCTACTGGTTCCTATGATTGTTTGAATGCGATGTAATGTGATGTGCAGTGTCATGAACAAGCAGATAAATAAATAAATAGATTTCTGACCTATTTATTTATTTTTTGCTTATTTTAGCTCATTCTTTTTCGAGAAATACTTCAAATTATGTAATTTACAATTAATTAATTATTATTAAGTAATTGTAATAATAATTTTTGAAAGTAAATTATCAACGGACAAAGAGAGATGCCAGAAATACTCAGTAGAACCATCTGAATGGCATTTATTTTTAGGATCACACTCAGCCCTCAATTCTATTGACAAAACAAAAGAACGATAGGTTCGATCAAGCGGACTGTCAGTAGTATCTGACACTATTTTTACTCGTGTGTTACTTTAGAAGTGGCAAAGAGTTAATAAAGAGTGCGTATTTAATGATGCACACAATCTAATGTGACAGTATATTATACGTGAATACAATAAAACTACAATACTATACAATAGCGTCAACATTCTAAGTTTAAAATCAGACCAAATCAGAACTTTTCATGAACATGTTCTAGAATAAATTAAAGGAAAGTCCATATAATCGAAGAGTGAGTAACGACAGATGTCAAAAACAGACAATGGTACAATTGTTATTTTCTTAGATGTAGATATTATGAAACAAACATAACAGATTTTAAAAATAGACAAGTTTTGGAGCAATAAAATAATATAATGATTCATTAAATGGTGTTACAACTACTATTACATATAATTTTGAAGTTCGGAGTCGATAATGCATGTAAGAAGGGTAAATATAGTATGTCGTTTACAAAGTAACATTTCTTTCGTGACAGTGACGGTTGGTTTCAACAGTTCTACCCGATCCACAAAAACATTGTTTCCAACATTAGTTTTATCGAGTGTCTTTACAGAACTATAGGTTTCAGTCATTTGCTCTTTTCGGTAAGGCAGATTTTTCACCGGCTTGGTACGTCTTCATTATATGTAGCAAGTAGTAGTGTTGGTCCAGAAAGCACCTGCCCTCTGCTTAGGACTTGGTGCGGGACTTCATCGTTAGGGACCCGACAGTAGGTTAATTCTGAGATTGATTAAGCGAATGGAATTACTTATTAGACCAGATTCAATTCTCCCATCTGGTCGGCCCACAACGTGGAAAGGAAATTACCACACCGCTTTGGTCCCAAGATTGTGTATCCGACTGGATATTGACAACATGAATGTTTGTTCTTTGCCTCAGGAGAATTTCCCCGACGACGGTGTACGTATAATCAGAGAAGCACACACTAAAATTCGAATCAGGTGGCACAAAAAAAACTACATGTAATTAGTACATTAAAAATAAATAGCTTTATTAATTAATAAACAATCGTACTTGGCCCTTTACGTAAAAAAAGAAAATGATTATAAAATAACTGTTTTATATCAATATAGTACATTTGATCACTGAAAGAGCAACGCTAGGGAAAATAATTTTGTTTTGTAAAATTTTAAATAACTATTTTCTGAGACGTTGCTATTACTTTTATGTATTACATGTAATATATTATGTATCACATATTATGCTATTTTACAGTAATTTTCTATCTTTAAAATAAATGGTCTGACAAAATGAAAAGACCAAAGACCTAAAAAAAAATAATAATCGTCATAATTAATAAACGACACTTTAAAGTTAAAATTTAAAAATATCAAACCTGAAAGAAGAAATAATAAAATAAATATACAAATTGTTTTTATCTTCTGGAGATTACGAACACTGTAACGGGCAACCTGTTAGAACATCGGAAGAGAATGAAAGACGAATGAGAGAGAATGAAGGATAATAGACAATAGGAATGTTGTGGTAGTTTACAATTTGGTCAATGAGTGCACAGCACGACGGATGAAAATTAGTATAGGAAACATGTCATCTAGTTGTTGATGTGATGAAAGCTAAATTTAATGGAGATGTGATCACTGCAGTAAAAGCAGACGTGCAAATGCATCACCACCGCGCTGAGGTTAATGAAACATGACAATGTTCAACAAGTTACCCTCTAATCCTGGTGATTGTCCTCCATCAAATCTCTACGTTACCAACGGAATCTACCACATAACTCACGTTGCTCAGTTTTACGATTCACAATGGACTTGTTCATTTTGTTTCTTGCACGGGCATTTTGCCACGTTTCACTAAAAAAGGTGTGGATGCAGGAGAATGTCTGAAACCGCAAACACTCGCTTCCCTAAATATGCCAACTGCAATAAATGCAAAATAACTTTTAACGAAGAAACAAAATAATTGTTTAAAATAATATATTTGATAAAATTCCAATGTTTGTGTGTTAATGAAGTTAAAATAACAATGAATAAAATATATCACATCATCTTTGCCACAGTATTTACAAGGGAAATGGTAATTTAATTTTTCCTAGTATGTTTCAAGCGTCCCATTAGTGAAAAACATTGCATCACGTGACTAATGAAATTCTCCAGATATTTTGTATTATTTCCGAAAAAATAAGAGAACTTAAAATCTTCCGTAAACATCTCTAAGCTAAGTATATTGGTATAAAAAGGGGTTTTGTGATACAATATTTTTCTAAACAATGAAAACTCTCTCTTGCTTCCGTGAACCATAATTTTATCCGTATACATTTTGACTTAAGTTACATTTTTATTGTGGCAACTTTATTAATGTCGATTAATTTAGTTAAAATTTTATATAAAAGGATATTTTCAACAGTTTTGCTATTGAAATTACTTCACAATAATTAAATCAAAATAGCTACAGAGACACCAAAAATATATGGTTGAAGACTGTGGAAATGTACAAAAATAATCTTTCAAATAAATAACATTTCAGTAACCACTCTAGTGTATTGTAAACAACTGAAGACTTGTTACTAATTTTAAAAGAGTTAACTTGAAGAGCGTTTATTTATAAAAAAGTGACACTTCCGTCAGCTCGCATGCCTTGTAGAAAAACGTCCTATCTCCAGAGACTTGGACTATTTTAAGTAAACAGAGATCCATTGCTGCTTAAAATTACTTCAACGAGCTTCTGATTTTTTGGCATATTTGGGCATTTGTGGCATTTTCATATGTAGCAAAACTAACATCATCATACGAATCCAACCCTCCTTAAACAATTAATAGAATTTTCTATGTAAACGATTCAATTGTATACCTCGAACTTACTAAAGAATGGCCTGCAAAGTTAACACCTTTAACAAAACAAACCTACATATTTTAATACATATGTTTTGTTAAATAATAATACCTATTAACACTTCTGAAGCTACTGAAACATAGAGTTGATTGACACATGTTAATCTAAGTAAGTAAAAAAAGAATAATGAAACAATTACAACTATTTCAGACATTGTTAAGCTCTTTCTGAAAGACTCAAATATTGGGTATCAGAGAATACATTCCGCCTATAAAGTATTTCATACTCATGCCTTACTCGAACGCTCTGAAGAAGGACCGTGTCCCCTCCCAATCCGCTAAAATATCTCCCAGCGCTTGGGCGGCTGCAATAGCCGGGAGCTTCCTTGCTCTGTCTGCGCTGCGCGCCATTAGCTTGAATTACGACGCGGCCGCGGCAATTGAACAGCCTCCGCCGCGCAGAGTGTGGCGTCGGCCGCGCCAGATGGAGACGGCGCCGCGAGGCCGTCGGGGCCATTGTGCTCAAGGACCTAATGAACAGGTCGTCGGTCCGGGCGGCAGTGAAAAGAGCTGTAAAGCGCAAAAGTTATCTCAGTAGCGGCTCGGGTATGTTTCTGAAGAGCAGAAAAGAAGTATGTATTGCATAATTTCCTACGTCCCCCGAGATTGTATCGTAAAGTGTGAGCAACTGAAGCAAGCTATAAACTGCTTTGCTTATTTTTACTTCTGGTTTAAGGACATGCTTTAAAAAATAATTTTTATGGATAGAACGTCTACGCATGGAATAAAAAATTAAAACCGACCGAGTCATTATAAAACGTGGTGTTATTGGCACGACATCTGGCAGTAGTTTCCGTGGCGCAAGTCGGTTTTGTAGTTGGCCCGGAGTGGATTAGAAGGGGTTGCAATTGCTCTCTTAGGTTTGTGCGGGAATTCAGCTCCCCGCCCAATCGCATGCTTCTGAACTGGATATCAGCGGAGGCACAAGATTGAAAATGTACATGGCTGCGAACCGCGCTAAGGGTTTACAATATTGATAATTAGGGGCCAGTTACTACAGGAGGTGAATTGTAGAAGGACTGTCAAGTTCAATCTAAACCCACGATCAATTGGCAAAATAAATCAAGAATTAGAAATGCATTCCTAAAAAACATAAGTCACACAACTAAATTATGTGAATAAAACCCAATATTGATAATAAACGAATGTTGGAAGTGAAAAACTTAAATTTACTATTACAGAAATTGAATTGGTTTTTACCATTTATTACAATGAATTACTAATATGGAAGTTTGATTTTGCCCAGCCATTTTGAAGGGTTACACCTAGTAATCCATAAAACTATTCAAATGAAAAATATTACAAATTAGAATGCATTTTTCCCCCTACTATAGACAAATAGGGAATGATCCATCAGTTCGGTTTTCCAGTGGTTTCTACCTGATCCTTGCCTGCCAGAGCCATGATTCACCAAAAGACGCGTATTTCTGGTTGGATTTATTGATTGATTGGTTGTTAGTGATACCGGGCACGTCAACTACTAGGGTCATTAGTCCTGTAAACGTAGTGAATGTTTTGCTCGGGAGGTGGCTGTGGTCTTCCTTCGCCGTATGGCGATATCCGGCGCTGACCTACCGTCGAATAGCGGGGTTTCCCCAACCAGGTATGTCCCACCAGCGAAGCACTGTCCCAGCCGCGACAATCTCTAAGACCCGGTCTCTGGGCATGTGTGGTAGTGAAGTTCATGTTAGTGTAAATGTGAGAGGATACGACAAGGAAGAGAAAGGAAAATTGGGAGCGGTCAGTTGCCCGTTTGTTAGGGAACTGCTCAGGCATTCGCCTGGTGTTGATCGGAGAAACCAGGGAAAACTAGCGATCAGAGCAGCCGGTGCTAAAATTCTCTTCCAGACAGCGAGTGAATTCCACGTAGCTGACAAGCTAGTGTCAAAATGCCTGCCATCGTCGGGACTTGAATCTAGGACCTTCCAGTCAGAGGGACTGCACTGACACCAATTGGTATCCTGAGCCATCTCCCCGGTCTTCTGGTTGAAAAAAAAAGGCCAATACATGGCAGAGCAAAGTCGGAGATTCTACCCTAGTGACATATAGATTCATTAAATAACGTTTCCTCTTCTGGCTGAAGGAGCATTGAGAGTAATGGAAGATTAAAACATGAAAGGAGGTGAAGCTGAGAGTTCTTTTCAGGAGGATTTCAATTGATTTCAATCGTTTTTGCATAGCTTAAAGGCGCCCGTAATTTAACACTTTTCGGGCGGCTGCTCTGGGTAGATCTTGATCCCAGCCGACTGTCACATTTTGACTATTTTTTAAAATTTTTATTAATAATAGAGCTTTAAAGCTATTATAATGTTATTCTAGTTTTTTTTATAAATAACGTTTCGTCTTTACACTGACATATTTCCTCAACGGGCAGGATGATTCTATCATTTTTGAATTTATGATTTAATGCATAGGCTTTTATATAATCATAATTATTGCACAGAAACAATGTTTGTTCTTGGAACGAGCCTTGAGACATGGAAACAAGCAATTCGCGGGCTTTGTCGGCCCAGTATAGTCTCCTTCATCATGCAACGCTCGGACGTAGTCTGGAAAGTGTTAACAATAGCAGGAAAAAAATTACTCATAGATATCAACTCAACAAATGTGCACTCTCTTATATGAATTCGTATACTTGAAATAAGAGGAAGTATATTATTAGGAAATATACTTGAAAAGAAGAAAATATGAGAGAACGTTCCACCATTCTCTCACCTCAAAAACCGCCACTGAATAATTCAATACGAAACACTGTACCATACGAAGTATCAAGGGTGTTCTTAACCCTGACATTTCGGGTGGGACTGACACGTAGACGACGTAATGCGGTATAAGTAATACGAAGTTATATTTTAGTCTTCACCAGCTTGCGTAAAGGCAGAAGGGATATGTTTCTCTCTATGGAATGCAGGTCTCTCCACGACCTCACAGCTGCCGCGAGGTGGCGTGGCTCGGCACGCGCTGTGACACGCAGCCGAAGAGCGAGCGATAGCTCTGACCAATCGCCCGCCGGCCACTGTTTCCTATCCAACAGGGTGCCTGAAGCGTCTGAGCTCTCTGGTCTCGCACCTTCCGCCATTGCCACTAGAGTCACATCCCGCCTCAAAGTCCACATTGCGGCATTCACGCGACTTCACAAATGTGTCTACCTTAAGCACTGTGTTTCTGATCAGAGCCTTCTCTCCTGTCACGAGCTAGAATTTTCCGCTCTCCTAAAATCTCGTGACTTTGGTATCAGGTGTGGTGTATACAAACCTCCAACGGATTATTTTGACTTTTCAATATTCTTTTCATTTTATTATTATTATATTTGGCAAATATTACAACATAAATTTTCGATCTGCCACACAACGCTTCAGTAGTGATTGACACATACATGTACATCTAGTGTTAGTGGGTCTTGTTACAATTGCGTCGCGGTGACCAATAGATGCATGCAAAGGGATGCTGGAGGCGCTGGACGAGGCTCAGCTATTCCACCCTATCTTCAGTTCAGTCATTTGCAATCCCATCCTACTTTACAGTAGTGATAAAAAACCGCATCGCCTAAAGAAAATGGGCATACTGTCCTAATATAATCTGTCAAAAAGTTTAAACAAATGTTAGTAGAAATTGATTACCATGTATTTTATGAGAATTAAATGATGTTTTTGATTCCATTACCTTAATGACTCGCTCGATTTTTTTCAAATCAAGAGGTATATTTTCAGGATTATATAGCAGTTTACAACTGTGAGAAAGGTGATGCTGTATTTTTTAACACTACTGTAGATCGAGACTTTTGTCTTCCACCCGTCATGTCGCCGTTCTCCCGACCCACAGCACCACCTTGCAGCATTTACGCCTCAACGCTTCGGGCAACTCTGTGTCATCGCACCCCCGCCCGCGCCGGGACCTCATGTCGCCACTCAGCGACATCGGAACCGTTCGCGCAAAGCCAGGGAAGCAGAAATACAAAAAAAGTGGTAGTGTGGGAAGCCAAGCACTGGAAGAAAGTGACACACATAAAAATTGACGTAACACGATTGATTCCAGGAAATGTGAGACATCCAGAAGAACCACGCTTTAAGATCTTAACTAATGACGAGATGACTCATGACATAATACCAAGATAAACAGGCCCAAATTCTAGCATTGAGTTCATAAATCTTTTCAGCATTTTTGTGTCAAGAAAACGGGAATTATCGTCACACCATCACATAACGTTCTCTGTACCTCGTATATATCTCCCGGTAAACGTACTATGTATGCGAAGAAGAAAACAATTGACAAAAAAAGTGCATAACTTCCCATTAAGCCGCGTGAGCTATGAGCTCTTCTCACTTTTCGAATAGGAGTTTGGGTGAAGAAAAAAATAACTCAACGGATATTTATTACTTTATCTACGATTATTTGTTTGACTGGAAACACTGTCTATTAGGAAAGCATATTCTGCTTCAGAATGCAGACTACCGCTTCTATACCAAAGATACTGACTTCCACCATCTTTGTAATTTGTATTAACTTGGACACAATAATTAGAGCATTATTAACATCAATCACATCTCTGTTTACAATTCTTTTTCACTGACACTGAAAATTACGACAAAAATGTCAGTATTACACATTTTATTTCAAGAACAGAAAATATCATAACCTGAAGGTGATTATTTAATATTTTTTCATTATTATTTATTACGGTATTAATAAAATTATAGGAAACATGAATGATTTGTTCTCTGTCTTGCACTCGTCCCTCATATTGTGTACACAAATATGTTACATTACTCAAATTAATTCCACAGACTCCTTCTCGTTTGATACTTTCATTTTTTTTTTCTCATTGACCGCACCGCTTCACAAAGAGGAGCAGCATTGCTCTAGCCAGTGCACAAAAACACACTGATCCTCGAATCAAATACACAGGATTCGCGCTGGAACAGACGGGAGCTATGTAGAACAGCAAACTCACTGAGTGCGAGCAGCAAAACACGAGCTCTCATCAACATTTTTTCGCGCTCGCTGGACGCGAATATCAAAAGACCATTGGCGGCGTCTGCACCGAGAGATTGACAACGTGTTTTTTTTTGTTTTTTCGTTTTGTTTTTGTTTTTTGGCGTTACACGGGCTCACATTGCAGCGGCGAGGTTCCGTTCGCTGCGGGGCAGGAGCGGCAGACGACAGCGACGGAGGGAGGCAGAGAGGTGGGGAAGGAAGACAGTGGCTAAAGCAGACTCGGAAAATGCCAGGGGAGGGAAGGGAGCTAATGAAGACAGGGAGAGAGGTGTGGCAAGGAACGGGAGACGGGTTAAAAGAGAGAGGGAGAGAGAGAGGGCGAGAGAGAGGGGGGAGAGAGAGAAGGGGTGGGAGGTTGGTAGCAGGGGCAGGGGGTTAAAAAAGAAGGAAGAGGTAGTACACAAACAAATCTGAAATACTGAAAATATTGGTGAGGGATACGTGGCAACCTGCTCGAAACTCAGAGGAGAAAAGCTTGTTATTCAAGTTAATTATGGTCTCAAAATATTTTATACCTTCAAAATATTTAATTAATTAATTTAATAGGTAATTATTACAAACAAATTAGCTTACTTGATCCTATGTGGCTAGGCCGAAGGCCTTTAAGCCATTACAATACCTACATCCTTTCGCGTTCTAATCTTTCGAATTCTGGTATTCAACCCAAATGGTCTCTCCATCGCATCAAAGCCGCGGAAAAGAGACCATAAGGTACGGCTCAGGAAAAAACCCCTGAAGGGGGAATAACCTGCCGTCAGAAGCCGAATACATACTAATCTATCCGACCTTCAAAATATACCAGCACGTATATATTGTTGTCCGGAATTATTGCATCGCTTTACCTGGAACGTGTGTTCAACAAATTTGTATGCAGAACATCATTATCTGTTATAACGTTTTCCAGGTGTGGTATACATGATGGGAGTATACTGTTATTTAGCTTCTTATTTTTGAATATTTAGAATAATTCTAATGCAGATATAATAAAAGGTAATAGAAAGGTGTTAGAAAAATAAACAGTGCGGAGATTTTGTTCCATTTTGCACTATTAAAAAACTTTAAAAAAACTTGAATGAATGCAACGAAATTCAGCATATTCCGTAAAGGATAAAGGCAAAAATATAAATAATTGGAGATCATAAGTTGATAATAGGAACAAAGACAAAAGGACAAAAAAGTAAGGAAATATTGAAGACAGGCGTACAACACTGGCTTTTGATTGTGCTTTCACAACTGATGTCAGGAAAAACTTAAAAAAAATAGATACTGTATCCATTCTGTATAAAATTCTACTTTGCAGTGTCACAAAATTATTAAATTTCGAAGTGTTACAAAATTAGAAAATTTTATACTGTATTTATTTTCTGTTTAAAAAATCCAATGTTTGTAATTTTAAATGTATTTATTTTTTCGTTTTAAATTGTTAAAAACGAACGTCATGAAATGTAATAAAAAATGTAAATTTCTTTTAATGTAAAATTGAAAAACAGATTTTGACCATGGCCATACAGTTATGACTCTGCAGTAGCACGGCGGTCTAAAATAAAATAAATAAAAAAAAACAACAGCAGGCTTTTGATTGTCATGGTGGGTGTCAGGGAAGTGATAACGCTACTAAGTGTGGAGTAAAGTGGCCGCAAATTCGCTTGATGCCTGTCTGCCGCTCTTTCGTTTAACTGGCTCTCGCAGAGGCTAGTGCCCGACGAACCGTTTCGGAGAGTGAGAGCACAAGGCAGCAATCGCACTCCTCTACAGATCGTAAGTTTTTATTGTACGCCAAGCTCGGAATTTCATAAGCCTTATTAAAATTTACTTAGCACTCGCGTTGTAATAGGCCGAATGGGACATGGCTGCGGTTTCTAACTCTCGCCCTAGTAGAACTAATTTAATTTTTTTCCCTCCTCTCGCAGCTTTTCGCACTTCCTGCGTATTTTAATTAAATCGTGAAAAGTGTGAGACCGAACAAGTTTTCATTCTTTTCTCTTCCACATGCTGAACACTTTAAGTGCTTAGACTACCTTGTTCTGCGTGAAAACAAGAACATTAAGGTTGCGTTATCCCTGGCAGTAACCCAAGGTAACATTTCTTTCTTTTCATAAAAGATGATTGCCTTTCATTCAACTTTGTTTCTTACGAAATAAGTTAAGTGCCTTAACCCTTTGAATGTCTCTACAAACTTCTTATACATATACAGCAATTCTTATAAACACAGTTTAATACGAAATGCCGTATTCACCTAACACACAATATAACAAAGCAGACTTCAAGACACAAGCTTTCTACGAAATTTTCAGTGGCCTTAACATATTACCTTGCAAAGGATAAATTGATATATCACTCCTAAGAAATATTAAACGTATTAACGTACTCCTGTAATGTCAACAAAATATACACTTGACCCGAAAATGGTAGGAAATACCACCAATGAACGTTTTCTCTCAATGCTCGTTAATTGTGTAAATTATTAGTGATCTTCAGTAATTAGTGTTCTAATAGGTGTTGTACTACATAATGTTAGAATCAGGGAATTACACGTATTTGAATTATAGTTTCAGATCATCTTACTTCAAAAGAACAATGTGTCACTCTTGGTCAAAATAGTACGTATCAATTTTTGAATTATTTTTTAGATTCTTGGGTTCTGCCGAGAGGAATTATGCGTTAGAATTGGCGCGTTTCTTCTGTTCCAGTCTAGAGGACGGTCATCCTTCGAATTTGGTGAATGAACGAAATTGGGAAAACGTTTTGTTACAATGTATGTAGTGTCGAATCAATACATTTAACTTATCAATACATTAATATTAATTTATGAACGCAGTTTTACACACACTCGCACTGCGTCATCAGCATTGACAAGGAAGACGGGTAGGTGTTTCGGTGAGATATGGAAAGGGTTATCGGTTCGAGAGTACCCAAGAAACTCCGGCGTGGACCAGAATGGGAATGTTGGTGTTGGCGGCGGCGCGGGCAACCGCGGAGAGGGCTATTTTCTACAGCCTCCGCCTTCGCCGCCACCGCACACGGTCTCAGGTGTAGACGGTCCGTCAGCGTCTGAAGGGCGGAGACAGCCCTCTGAAGAATCACGGGAACAACGGCTTGATGGGGGTGTGGCGTAACCCTCGCGTTGTCAACCATCACACACGACGCGTAATCTACCAGGGTGAGCTCCTGAGAGCAGCTCTCACAATCAACCTATGTCCTTAACGTACGCACAACGATGTACAAGTACAGCTTGAGGCTGGTAACCGGAACGCGAAGCGCACATCCACACATAACCCGAGGGAGGCCGCCTCACCAGCTCTAGACTACCAACTTTCCGGGTTGGTACTGGAGCTGTGTAAGCCGCTCACTGTGTTCGGGGCACGTCTCTTATCCATGACCGTCATTCGTCTACCATGACTATCAGACACTGACACGAAGCCCAGAGTCCTTTTCGAAAGGAGTTTATTAGAAACAAAATGCTTAAATTTGACTTAAGAGCTTATTTTCCAAGTTTCATTGTTTCCTCTTTGGAAATCCTGTATATTTGAATAAAACACTCAATGAGAGACAAAATGTCGACAGTATCTGCGCGTACAAGAAGTGGGCGACACGCTTGCCCTGGAGATACGGCGTACTTTCTTTACCAAATTCTGAACATAAACAATTTACATATTTAGCACGGTTTATTTAACATTAATGTAGAACTTAAATATAATTATGATTTTAGCAAAAATAACAGCTTCATATTAAAAATTGGTCAGTGTGTGATTGAGAAAACTAATGAACTGTTCTGTGGGAGATTATAGTTTTATACCACACATTGATTTTAAACTGAAGGGATCTCTTCTGAGCGTTTGACCAAAAAAAGTGTTTTTCTGTTTTAAACTAAAAACAAGGTAGAAGGAAAATATTTTCATACCCTAACCACAAAAGCTGTTTATGAAGTGTGTCCGATTTTTTTCTTGATTTGAGAGTCCTCACGAGATATCCGCGCACTATAAGTCCGTTAAAATGCATGCGTTTGCCTGGACTTCAACTGAACCGTGTGCGTCGTTCGAGAGCATAAAACAAAATGAAAGTATGGAAAGAGACCGAAGAATAAGATTCACGTCTCTCAATGCAATCCTTATATCAAGTATTAGTTTACATAAAATTGTATACACCCTGTCATGAAGTACATTTTACATTTTCTCAAACTGCAATTTTGTTCTGGAAAAATATTTATAACCATAAAATTCTCAAATAATAATAATAATAATAATAATAATAATAATAATAATAATAAAATCACATTACAATAAATAGAAAAATACATTCATCATATCATTATCGTTCTTTAAAATTTGTACAAAAAAGGAAATGTGAAAATATAGTTATTTATTTGACATGCAATCAAGGGAGGTGATCGCCATGCTCAACATATCTGAATGTATTCACCTACGATAACGCGAGTAACTTCGATCTACTGAGGATTAAGGCCGGAATAAGAATAATACCAATGTGAATATGCGAATAATAAGAATAATACCAATGGGAATATGTTCTTTTACACTACTTTAACGAGTAAATTGGAACGTGAAAATTTCTCTAAACTTTTATTTCGAACATCTTGTTTGATTGCGTCTGTACTCTACATTAGTTCATTGCGATTGAACCATTTGTCTGCAGTGTATCAAAAGACAAAACCAAAAGGAATTCTGACATCCACGTAATTATGATGTATTGTTGTGTGACAAAAATACAGTTTTCTCCCACAGTTTGTAAAGGCACATTTGAAATATATAGAAAAAATGGCCAATTCTGTTCGGAATGATAGGTTTGCCACGACAAAGGCCTGAAATCACAATGCCATTGCTGAAGTCATTTTTACAGGAGTGGTAGGAACATATATTTCAACGTAAATTGATGTGTTGAATCAATCATTCAGCGCTATTTCTCCATGCAGTTAGATTGAAATTCGGATCTGGTCGAGCGGTTCGCATTACTGGATGGCTTGTTCTCGCTCGGTGCGCTATCTCTGCAGAGCCGATTTAATACTGACATTAATCTGCACTACTTGACGAAATTAAAGCGCTTATTATTCATTAACATTCGAAATGTTAATCTCCTCACACGATTAAATTAAATAACCTTTGCATGACAAATTCTCAAGAGTACACATTTCACGGTGCATTAAAGTTGAAAATATTTACATTATAATCAACGTATCAAGGCAGAATATAGTCACATGAGTTAATCCACTTTAGCTTGACCCCACAAAGAACATTTAGCAGATTGTTTGCAGTTCACAACAGTGACGAGACTCTGGGACTGGTACATTAGTTAGCAAATAAAAATTTGAAAGAGCTAATTCTCACGAATGTAACATAGAATTGCGCCATAGAGAACAATCCATTTGAACCGCCTTAGGAGATTAGATAAGACGAGTAGTGCAAACAAATGTGCGACAACATCGAATTAGCAATTAGTACGTGAGATAAAATTATACGACGTTCTGAATTGCAAGGAACCGATAGGGTATTTAATAAGGTTTATAGTTTCTGACATCTGCCTAATATACGCAGAGATTCATGTCTGCTAAACGTTTGTATCTTTTCGCTTTGGATATAACAAAAACGACCTTCAGTAACCGACCGTAAGTGTAGTGTTTTTTCTTCGGGAGGTGGCGGTGGTCCTACCGTCGGCTAGCGGAGTTTCGCACAAGCAACTACCTTCCACCAGCGAGGCCCTGCCCCAGTCGGGGACAAGCTCTAAGCACTCGACCAGACTCCCAGCAAGTGAGGTAGTGTAGTGCACGTTAGTGCGCGTGTGTGTAAGTAAGAGGTGAGGATAAGGAAGGAAAGATCATGCGCGGTCCGTGGCCCGTTTGGTGGGGTACTGCTCTGGTGTTCGTTTGGTATTGATTAGAGAAAACCCAAAAAACTACCGATCAGAGCATCCGGCCGCTAGAATTCTCCACCAGACAGCGACTGAATTCAATCTAGCTGACAAGCTAACACCAAAATTCCTGCCACCGACGGGACACGATCCGAGGACCTCCCGATCAGAGGCACTGCAGTGACATCAGTTGATGCTCCGACTACTCTCGACGTACGACAATAGTAACAGAGAGGATTTTCTCTGAGGGGGAGGAAATCGCTCCCTATTCCGGCGCGAGTGGCACAGCGAGAGCGCTGGTCGTGTCGGCGCACAGTGACGAGGCCGAGGGGCTGTGCGGAGGCGGCGGCAGGAGCGAGACCAGCCTCTGAAGACGCCCGCTGGGCGCTGGTCTTGGAAACCGCCCGCTGGGTGGAGGTCTGTGGACGGACGTGGTTGTTGGGGGGGAAGGGGATAGGCGAGTGCAACGCAGCCAGCGGGGTGCGGAGGGGTGGGTGAAGGGGCGACAGGTTCGAGGCCTGCCTCGGAAGACGCCAGCCGGGGGAGGTCTTTGAGCGTGGCCGGCAAAGGCTGGACGGCTGGGAGGCCAGCGGGATTCCTCGTTAGCGGAGCTCGGCAGGTGGACCCGCTATGGACGGTCCAGGCGGTGGTGGCGGCGGCGGCGGTGGGGATGACGGCGGCGGCTGCGGTGGCGGTGGCGGTGGCGGCGGCGGCGGCGGCGGCGCGGCCCAGCCCAGCACGGCACCGACGCTCGCGGAGATCCAGCGCTATTTATAGCGCCGCCGGCCGCCTCCGCCTTCGCCGCCACCGCCGCCGCCGCGACCACACTGCGCGCTGAATGACGTCTGGCACGCGCTCCAAATGGAGTGTCACTACAAGGCGAAGCGGAACACAA
This sequence comes from Gryllus longicercus, assembly GCA_038098605.1. Lineage (NCBI taxonomy): Eukaryota > Metazoa > Arthropoda > Insecta > Orthoptera > Gryllidae > Gryllus > Gryllus longicercus. The sequence continues at coordinate 243,903 of JAZDUA010000757.1, read as the reverse complement.
TGCAGACAGACGTAGGAGGTCCTTTGCGAAATCTAAGGTTCTCGCACTCCATGGAAAATAAGAGACTCGTATGCTTACGAGTGGATGCGGCAAAAGAAGGTATTGTATATAATTTGTATTTTACTTACTGCTACAATTTAGAAAACCGAATAAATTGTGACGATGTCGAATCTACTCCATCTAGCATAATAAGATAATTTCAGAGTTACTTCTTGAAAAAATTTTCATTAAGCAGATCTTATTTCTTATCCAGAAAACATTTATCAGAGTTCAAATTTGTTGATTTTGAAAGATAAATCCTGAAGAACGAAAACATTTGTTTGGAGTTATTTTGTATGCTTTACAATTTAAGTTTTAATGTTTCTTAGGAAATGTTAAAAAATACTAGTATAATTTCGGAAAAAGGCGAAGCCCCAAATATTTTCCGAAGCTCTTCCAGAACGGACATTCATAAATAAACTATGTTTAAAATCACATTTTATAGATGTTTCTTTGATAATATATTACATAATAAGAAAACTGAGTGTAGTGATGAATAACGAGTCATAGTTTCTTTTTCTTGGAATGAACGAAATATTTATCTCACTGTATGGTGAGAACATAATTTCTTAAAAGTTGCTATGACGAGTAGCCAGTTTAGTCTGTGCTCAGATGATTCTGATTTTTAAAATATCTACAAAAAATAAAAAAAGTCTCACCATCTATGAAATACAACTTGTTATGTCAAAACTGTGAATGATGATTTAGGAACAATGCCCAAGTTATGTGACAAGACAAGCAAAGCACAGTCTCGCCGTGGTCACATTGTCACATTGGTAACCAAACATTGGGCGATGATATTAAACGAACATCGTTCATTCAGGGTGTGCAAATATTATCATTCAAGTATAAAATGACGTAAACAAGCTTCATGAACTTTCTGCCTGCCAGGGAGGTTTTTATAGAAAGGTCAACTAAGTTTGTCCTTCTATAACAAATACGTCACGGTGTGTTTGCCTATTATGTAGTTCCAGTCCGCAACTGAAACCTGCTGTGCCAGGAGGTGCGAGGTTCAAGTCCAGATGGTGGCGTAATTCTGACATCACCTGGATAATTCTAGGCCTTGCCTAGACGAAAATTCGTTTACCGTAATTTGTTGTTTCCGTTGTTTCCAGAGATCACTTTCAGACCAATGAGAAAGCAGTATCAACGCGCCAAAGAACGCGTGCCAATACAGTGACGATTTCTGCATATCGTTAAAGAGATTGTTAGAGCTCTGGTTTATTTGTTAAAATCTTCAAGATACAATATTTATTTTATACGTTTTTATAGTATTGCACATTTGAAAGATGTATTGAGTTAGATATACTTCGGTTGCCACATTACACATGAATAAAATTGTAATGATAATAATAAAAATTATTTTATTGATGTGAAAAAAAAACGAATAAAATTCAAAATTGTTTTACTTTCTGAAAATTTCTCTGAAAGTGATTGACGAAACATGAATCTAATTCAATCGCTAAATTTCCAAGAACCTTACGTTTAATTGCCTCCTACCCAACCCCGTCGTCAAAAATTATTGGCTAAAACTACGGGCACCTGTCATACGATTATCCCTTCCCTCTCTCTTTGCCACCCCAAGCACAGGCCGACCATTGGCTCATCACCCGTCGCCACAAATATCAGGATGAGGCTCAATGCTGGACGAGGCATATCTAGAATATGGACAGTTTTTGCCAGTTCCTAGCCTTATAGCAATAACTGGAGGAGTCGAATGATTTTAGTGGATTTATGTAACTATACGAATGAAAACGGTACAGAGGTGAAGTGATAGGTAGAGAAAACAATAACACCATCAAGAAACTTAGTGGAAAACATTCTCCCCCTCAAATTCCAAAAGGGAACTAGCAAGGGTAGCTCAGGGCGTGAACTGATGTACCTCAAGTGTCCTTTAGAGATACTGCTGCTCCACTCTCGACGGTGGCAGGATTTGCGATACTGGCATGTCAGCTTGAATTGAATTGAATTGAATTGAATTAATGCCTTATTTTACGTGGCGAGACTCGGGCCATCAAAGCCCGCTCTTCCCTCTGACCACGCAAATTTCGCAACGCCTTTCACCAACGAGCAGAGGAAGGACATATTTCTTGGGCGAGAAACAGGCGATTTGAATTTAGCTCAGAGGCGTCATTTAGGCTTGGGAATCTTTTACATGCAAGTAAATCTACTAATATTTGACAACCGGCTTTACTTCCTCTCCGACGGAAAGTGTACGAACGATTTTTTCACCCTTAAAAATCCACGCCTTCGATCGGGTTTGAACCCGCCAACTTGGGTATACCAGTCCGATACGCAATCCTTGAAGGAATTCAGCCGCTATTTGGAAGAGAATTCCAGCAGCCGGCTGCTCTGATCGGCAATTTTCCGTGAATTCTCCGATCAACACTAGGGAAATATCGGAGCAATACCTCTCACAAACCGGCCTCTGACCGATCTTTCCTTCGTCTTCCTTGTCCTATCCTCACCTCTTACACACAGTTACACTAACATGCCGGGAAATCGGTCGGGAGCCTAGAAATTTTCACGCCTGCAGTGGTGCCACACAGGTGGGAGAGATGTGGCTGAGCTTTCCAACACGACCACGTAGCATCTCGCTATTCAGCGAGATGAGATCACCGCCACGTGCCGCGATAAAACATGCACTACACTTTGGGAAATCAATGACCTTAGCAGATGACGTGTCCTGATTCACTAATGAATCAATCCAACATGTATCGACAGGGATTTGAAACACTACACCACGGGTAGCCCCCGCAAGAAGAGGAAGAAAGAAAATGAAAATATAGCCAACTTGACGACCGAAATGCCAGACGTCCTCGAAGCGCAAGATGATTCGCGGAGGAGGATCCGGAGGCGGAGGAGCCCAACCGGAGGAGGAGGCTTTGTTTGGCCGTAAATGCTCGAGATGATGGCGATATTTAGGTGGTGGAGTTATGGGCGGCGGAATCGGCGCATAAATTGCGGCTGTGAGAAAGGGCGCCCGTTTGCGGCGGTGCCACCACCACCGCCACCGCGCCACCACTACCACAGTCTTGCACCGCCCTCCATCGCCGCCACCGCCACTACCACCCCCCTCCTCGCTTCCGCCTTCACCTCTTCGTCCATCTCATCTTCCACTGCCCCCTTCGCCTCGATCACAGCCTCCACCTCCGCTTTCGCCTTCCCTGCTCCCTCTATCTCCGCCTCTGACTCCGCCCTCGCCATCCCCGGCTGCCTCCGTCGTCACGGCCTCCAATTCCGACATCACCTCCGTCACTACCGAATTCACCGCCACCGTCTGTATTCGACAGGGCTATGTAGCTAGAGTCAAAAAAGCCACCTTCATCGGGACCCGACTCCTAGAACCTCCCGGTCGGAGACAGCCGAATAGTCTTAGCTAAACGAAGCTGGTAAGAACGTTTTAACATAGAAGAACGTTAATGACTGCCGTGAGTCTCTAACACTACAGTACAGGACAAACATCGAATAAACTGCGATTAAGAACATTGCCCTGATGGCAGGTGCAATCTCCTCGCGCCATTCGCCGGCGTAAACAGCTGCGCAACAAGCGGCGCAGAGGCCGTCGGCGAGCGCGGGAGGTAATAACGCTAATGCAACGACGTGCGCTGCCCTGCACGGACCGGAGTGGGAGGGAAAGGAGGAATAGCAGGAGATGCAGGGGGAGCGGAGAGGATGTAGTAATAAGAGAGTGGAGTGGGAATATTAGGGGAGTTTGGGAGAAGTAGTTGGTGGTGGGGAAGTCGCGTGCAAACGCTTGGGGTTGGTGGACTGGTTGCTTGGTTGTTAGTGATTCCGGAAGCGTCAAGTACTGAGATCATTAGTCCCGTAAGTAAAGTGCATGATTTTCCATCGTGAGGGGGTGGTGATCTTCCCCCGCTGGATGGCTATAACCGGCGCCGAACTACCATCTGCTAGCGGAATTTTCCTCAACCAGGTACCTCCCACCATTCGCGACAAGCTCCCGACCGGTCTCCCAGCATGCGGGATAGTGTAGCGCTAAAAGTGTGTGTATGTAATGGGTAAAAGTAGAGGAAGAATGTGGAAGGGAAGATCGCGCGCGGACCGTGTCCCGTTTGTTAGTGTACTACTCCGGCATTCGCCTGGTACTGACAAAAAATCACGGAAAACTACCGATCAGAGCAGCCTGCCAATTCCCCTCCAAACAGCGACTGATTTCGACCTAGCTGAACAGCTAGTGTCGAAAATCCTGCCACCGTCGTGACTCGGACCTGGGATCTCCCTCTCAGAGGCACTGCAGTGACATCAGTTGATGCGCTGAGCCACCTCTACCGGTTTGATGTAGGTGGAGTAGGGTGGGAAGGAGTGGTGCGAGGCGAAGTACCGCAGTGGGACGCCAAGGATTTGGATGTAGGTTGGGAGACGGGGGGCAGATGATTCTGGAAAAGGGGGAACGGTGGAGTAGGTGGTGTGAACCGTCAGGAATGGGGGAGGGGATCAAGTAGACTCACGTCGAAAAACGTGGGGAAGACATGCAACGAAAGTAGGGCAACGCGTGTAGATAAGAAAGGGAAAGATAATATGGAGAGGCATTGCAGAAAGAGGAGAGGTGAATTGAAGTGCGTCGGCGTGCGAAGAAGCAGGGACAAGAGATCTAGCGATGGGAGAATCGAGAAAGGGGAGTCGCAAAGAGAAAAGACGGGAACGTGAGTGGTGGTGAGCATAGCAAAATGTTGGAAGGATATGAGAGTGCTGGGAAGAGAAGGAGAATTTTGGGGGGGATAAGTGAAAGTCGTTTAGGATTCGAGAGATTGAAAGGATGCGACAGATTAGATGAGTGTAGGAGAGAGATGGGGATAGTAGTCGAGAGAAGGGGTGTGTGGGAGAGTGTCGTCGAGAACAGAAGAGGTGGAATTACGTGATATAACGAAGTGATTAGGGAGGGAATATTGAGAGAGGATAGAATTGAGAAAACGGGTGGGAACAGTTGGGGAGATACGCGGGTTTACGAAGTGTATGGAATATGAGAGGACAGGTGAGCATAGAAGATAGTAGAGTAGGACGTGGAAGCTGGGAGAGAAGAGAAAGTGGGGATGGGTGGGAAGTAATTTAGAGAGAGTCGAAAAGAAGAGACATACGTACTGAGAGAGTAGAGTTGGGTTTAGAGTCGTGCAATTTTGAATTTCTTAGGCTGAATATTACACATGAGCGCATTATGTACTTAAAAAGAATTATATAAGATAATAGAACATATAACATAAAAAAGTGAAGAAACAACGCAGAAAATGTGACAAAATGATTTTGACCCGTTCAGAAGGTTTAAAGATAAATTAACTACACCGTTCGTTTCAAAGTTAGACAATTGCAATTAACAATTTAAAACAACTGTTTCACATAAAAAATGTTTCATATGAATTACATACTTTAAAAATATATATTAATAACATCTAACTTTAACATGATATGTTAATCAACCCTTTTTTTATTTTATTTCATAAGCGTGTTTAAAGTTATGCTTTTTGTTGCGTGAACGTCCAGAATTCCTGCAAGGAACTATCTTAAAAATCACTACCAAGCACTGGCGCTTCGGCGGAGCAACCGCGAACCAGAGGAACCGCCTAGAGCGCTTTCTCTGTCGCTGAACATGAACTAGGACCGAAGCAAATGTCGACGAGTGGCAGAATTATAAATCAATGCCAAACGGGTTTCACGCGTCGCCGTTTTCACATAGGAACACTGTTGTACTTATATTTCTGAAGAACCGAAAGTAACACGACAAAATGCCAATAAATAAAACTGATCCAAACAAATAAAAGAATAATAACTAGGGAGTCAATTTTAATGTATTGTAACTTTTTTCTTTCATTTTAGATCAATGCCTTTTAGGATATATATTAATTTTACATTATAACAAAATGAAATAACTCAATTTTATATGACTTACTTTGCATTGATCGTCGATTTTAATTAAAAATGATTGTCTTACCTTTTCCCGTCATTTTAAATCAACTTTTGCTGAATATATCGATTTTAATATCATTTTAATGGTACTCCAAATAATATTTACTATATGCAATAAATGTTCTCCACACATAAATGTCCTGAATATTATTTTCGATTTCTTCGCTGAACAATTGTAATATCAGCCATTGTATGTAATCTCAGGTTTCTGTAACGCCTATCAGCACCACTACTGACTTGGCCGGTTGAGACATAACTACAGACAGATATTTTATTGTAAAGAACATTCCAAACCAAACTTTTGCAAGCTGTGTTCGCTTGAAGGAAAGGAAAAAGCCTCGATTACATCAATGAGATATCCACACCTGAGTTTTCCATCTAAACTTATATTTTTACGTCATTTTTCTTCGCTTTAGGGTATTTTAAAAACATTTTAACAGCATTTTATTGACGATTGTGGTCTTTGATGGATTTTGAACCGATGAATTTTACAAATCTATCGGCAACATAGCCTTCGACGCGGCGTCACCCGGACAGCCCAGATCACCCACATGATAAATAACCACAAACATACCAAATACCAACAGGGCCTACCATCCTAAACCTCGTCAGTTGTGGCGAGAGAAGAACGTAACCAATATTGGCGGCGTTGGCGACGGAAGCGGCGATGGCGGTGGCGACGAAAGCAGCGGGGCAGACGCCGTGGCCCCGCCAGATAAGCGCCTAGCGCCGAGCCAATTACTTAATGGCGTTTTAATCCGGGCCCGGCGCAGAGCGGCCCCGGGCCCGGGCCCGAACGCACACGCTGCAGCCTCGGCCAATCGCGTTACCCTCCGCCCCAGCCCTCGTAACATGATAAGTCGCCCGCCGCCGCCGCAGCCCAGTGGGTCGCGGCAACCCGGAACCCGGAGCGGCTGCCGAAGACAACCGATTTATTGTTTTGTTTGTTTCGCTTCGGGGAGGCACACGGACGCGGATGGTTAAATGGCCCTGTACACGACGAAGCAAACATCCGTGTACCCTACCATATCAGGAGGTTCATCGTTGGTTTACAACTGCTGGTACACATGCACGAAGAGCAGTAAAACTGCGTGTAAGCGCCAAACAATGCTTATTGCCGTTACGTTACCACTGTAATTGTCCCAATCCCAATCATGAATCTTTTTGGAAACGCGATCTTCTCCAGATAAATTGATACTCTTGGTGTAAAATATGTGGACCCATTGTGAACGTAAAAACTTCGACGCCGTAACAATAATTGCGCTTATCACATACACTAATATTTTTGTCGATTAAACTCCGGTTCAGTTCATTAACTCAGAAACAGATAAGTAATGTCGTAATTTTCTGAACTGTTTATACGTTACAAGTTTTCACAGGTCATTTCGAAAACAAAACTATAAAATTACCTCATTACTCTCATAACATAACGCTAAATATCGCAGATTTACCCAAACACGAGTGAACGCGACCTTACAGGTCCGTAGTATTGCTGCCAAACTTAACATAAAGTGTAGTGTAACATAGTGTGGCATACGAAATGAGAGCGGGAGAGCATAAAAGTACATCACAGAAAGATGCCAGTTCGTCTCGTACCCGAGATGTCTACAATTGCAAAGATCGCGTACCAGAAAGAATACTTTCCAACACTGCACCCTGGCGGCAATGTCCTGTCATTACGCGCCTATCTTTCGGGACATTTCTGCTCATTTGCGTAGCGAGACCGTGTGCACTTGCACAAATGACAGGCGTACATTTTTGGGATGATGGTAAGGCAAGGCTTCTAGTTTATATGTAAACACCTCTTTTGGTTAAATAGGTCTGGTAGCATAACAAACTGCAAAGGAATTTCGATAATATGAGTAGAAACTGAATTTTCAGTAGGACACCTAGCGGCGGCGATGGTGTAACGGTTAGCGTACCGGCCTGTTATTCCTGGTTCAATCGCGATCGAAGCCGTGGATTTTTAAAGGCGAAAATATCCTTTGTACGTCTTCCTTCGGAGGGGAAGTAAAGCCGGCTGTCCCATGTTAGTAGATTCACTTGCATGTAAAAGATCTTCAAGCCTAAATGACGCCTCTGAGCTAAATTGAAATCACCTGTTTCTCGCCCAAGAAATACCTCCTTTCTCTGCTAGTTGGTGAAAGGAGCGTAGCTAAATTTGCGTGGTCAGACGGAAGAGCGGGCCTGATGGCCCGAGTCTCGCCACATAAAATAAGGCAAATTCAATTTATTTCAATTCGACACCTCGTCCAAATGTGTGGCGCAAGCTGAAGCAGTCGACCTTTCTACGACTTTAGCCAGTGCCCTTTGGCTAATGCCAAAATTATCTGGATGCTTTTTCAAAAGACCCGTTCATCGTATTTCATACAGCTTTAACCAAAGCGTTTGTTAAATGTGTGGATTAACCGGATAATTTGCAAATGATCCATATTTTGGAATGTAGTTGTAACATTAAGCAGATTCTTTCGATTAATGTTACAAACTTCTAAGATACGTAGAGAGATCAAAAATGACATTTTGCCTATGAACATTTTTTCTTCTATTAGAATTTCACATGTTCCATGATCCCAAGATTATTAGGCAACCCGCATATGCAGAGAAAATTGGCAACGAACATGGAATCTCCTGACTGAGGCAGAACGAGATGGTTCGAACAGCTGTACATGAGGAGTTGCTTGACAATCGGAGGTATATGATTTATGTGTAACACCATTATATGACGTTTCTTAGTCGTTTATTGGCAACAATGATAATTTTTGTTTCCTATACATTCCCTAGAACTTTGTTACATTCAGCCCGAGAAACCCTGAATACAAAATCAACACTTAGTCTCTTGAGTCATGCGATACATATTCTACAACAAATTTACTGCTTTAGGAATTCATTAGTATTTTTTTCTTTTTATGTCTAATAATATGGAGTAAAATTATGTAGAAGATAAAATACGTCATATAAATTCAATTTCCTGCGGCGTGACACAAATGGTTCCAAACGCATGTCCGTCAATATCCGTTAACATTCCGTGCGATCCCCAGTGCTCAAACAGATACCACACATCTCATTAGAGAACTTGACTGCCTCGTCCGAAAATTCTCCCATACATGCGACAAATATGCACGCATGCGCATTATTGCCGTGCCTGGGGCGTCCGGGCGTAAATGAGCCAGAGTTATTCTGTTCTCGCATCAGTATTGCCAACTCCCCAAATCAACATGTTGCCCTAATTACAATGGCCGCAGTTTGCTCAATGAAACCAATGCCTGTGGTTTCTTGCATTGTAACGTCTCTATGTCTTCAGAAATAAACTTAAATGAATGTTTAATGGAACTAATTTGTTACATAATTCGTATGTATACGTTGTACGAAAATGAAACCAAGGAAATCCATCAGCAATGCAACGTAACTTCAGAACATTCAAAATGTTCTTAAGATAAAAATACTTTTTGGTATGAGAAGTCATAATATTCTATACGTTTATGAACTACTATAACTAAAGACATATTATTGCATTTAAAAGTCTTACTTTTGTTTTCACACAGCTGCGAATGCAATTACTTTAGTGTAAATATTTTCACTTTCGATTTTATGTTGCACAATATCGGTGGAAATAATTTTATTTAAAACTACACGTTTCTTTGATTTGACATTACTGAAAACATCGAGATTTTCAATTTTAGGGACGCTGAATACTTGTTTATAATTTCTATATTTTCCTCTTCCTTCTGAATTACCATTATTATGTAATGTGATCAAGACTAGTAAAATTTAAATCCTAAAACCTCTCATGTAAAATGACCATGAAAGAAATTTACACTAACAGAAAATTTATTTTTATACATATATACTATCTGAATCAATAAACAGGCACACAGTTTTGCTTCATGGTCGGTAGAGAACGAAAAATCCATCTTTTCAGAGAATAATTCTCTAATACTCGCATATGTGTGTTGATTACGAAAACATTTGATGAGAATAGTTTTCCAATTCAATTTTGCTCATTTTTCATATACATTTTCAAAGCCACTTCTTGTTCATTAACAATTGAAAACAAACTATCAGTAATTAGGTAAGAAATAAGTAATAAAATAAAAATGCGTGCAGTAAAGATCTTGAGATCTTCGGGAAACAGAAGAGTTCCATTTCGTTTCTTGCTTTGTCTCCACACGGCTATTAAGGAAACTCCGCTCCTACCGTGTTCGCCCGGAGTGTTTGGAGAGTAATCAATCGTACATTTTCTTCTAATTGGTAATTGCTTCCAAATGAGCGTCTGCGTTCAAATGCAAGCGGTTAATTGACGCAAACAGCAGACGAGCGGGTGGAGGTAGTGCCTCTGCCGGTCACGCGAGGCGCGCTCGCCGCTTCTCCTCCTTCCACAAGAGAACGAATGTTACGAATAATATTTGAGAGGATCAAAGATAATCCTTCTACCAATGAACATGTGGAGGAACTGTTTTATAACGAAATTACGTAGGGATACTGACCCTGTGTGGTAGGGAACCCAACATGAATTTGTGTATACAAAATCCCTTTGTATCAGAACATGGACTGTCAAACGTTAATATATGGGAATTAACCTTTCAACAAGATGAACTTGGGGAAAACTGATAATCGTTGTTTTATTGACTCGCTGTACTACAGGAGGACCCTTAGAGTACTCTTATAGTAGTTCCGTTTGGGTGACAAGGCCGTTTACAACAGACCTTTTTGAAACACTCACTAGAACGCTAGCGCTGTCACTTCGCTCCTTCCCCTCACACACACGCGCGCATATTTGAGAACTCGCCTGAACATCAGATTTTGACAGTACTATTATGTATGTTTGATACATGATGAAATTTGTTATCGTTAGTTTATGAACGAAAAGCCCAGTGGTCTTTCTGGTTCCATTCTCCGATAATATAACATAATTTTTCAGAAGAAATCGAATAAACTTTTTTCCTATAGTTTACCCTAAACATGAACCTAATTTCAGTAACGCTATAGGAATGTAAATTATTTACAAACACGTCTCGTGCCATAACCAACAAATTTCGTATCAAATATAGCTCACAGCGAGCAGTTTTAGAATTTTCGATGCTGTTACATGTCACCACTACGTAATTATTTTAAAACGGATATCTCGAGCACTTGAATGGTCTTGAGATGTCTTCGGCGCTCGTGGATTGCTCCAGCGGGCCACGAGTGGCCCCCCGCAGAAAGGAAGCAGGAGTAGGCAGACGTCAAAGGTTGCGATTCACGCAAACGCGATGGTATTTCAAGCTTATTAAAGCTTATAAAAGATACGTACGTTTGTACCAAAATAGTAAAAGAAATCATTATTATAACGCTGTAGATCTTGTAAACAAAATATAACCATATTAGATGTAAAAAAAGAAAAATTAACCGGAATGTTTAACGAATAAATTTGATCCAAATTGATTTTTTTCAATTGTTATCTATCTCCACTACATAACCATATAAGTAATTTTCCCCTTTTTTACAGTATTTCTGCTTCTTATTTTGAGAATTAAAAATCCCCTGTAATATATTTTTGAGAATTTTTTACAATGGAAATTTATTTTTAAAAACATTTTCGAAAAAAAAGTATAATCAAAATGTTTGAAGTAATTTCTAAGGAATCGAGACCTCAACACACGTATACGTAGTATAGAGTCGCGTCACCACTACGAACCTTGTGTGCCGCCTGTGAAAGCGGAACATCCATCACTTCCCGTCGTCGTGGGCGCGGTGTCCCCTAGTGAGGCCACCCGCGCTACGAGTACGCACGGGTTGTCAGCCCCGGTTTTGAACTTCCACTGCCGTATGTTCGGCACAATTTACCTGTGAGCAACTACTATCGTCGAATGATTCATTGATTGACTAATTGATTGATTGTTAGTGATTCCGGGCGCATCAACAACTACTAGGGCCGTTTATCCCGTAAGTGTAGTGAATATTGTTTTTGCTCGAGATGTGGCGGTGGTCTCCCCCGCTATATGGCGAGATCCAGGGTCGACCTCCTGTCGATTAGCGGGTTTCCTTCAACCAGGTATCTCCCACCTGCGGGTCCCGCCCTAGTCGGGAAAATCTCTAAGCTTCCGACAGGTCGCCCGGCATGTGCGGTAGTGTAGTGCATGTTAGTGTAAGTGTGTGTAAGGGGTGAGGATAGGACAAGAAAGAGGTAGGAAAGATCGCGCGCGGTATGTGGCCCGTTTGTTAGGGTACTGCTCTGGCATTCGACTGCTGTTGATCGGAGAAAGCACAGAAAACTAGAACGGTAGAACGAACGATAGAAGCGATCAGAGAAGCCGGCCGCTAGAATTCTCCTCCAGACAGAGACTGAATTCGACCTAGTTGACAAGCCAGTGTCGAAAATCCTGGCACCGTCAGGACTCGAAATCTTCCGGTCAGAGGGACTGCAGTGACATCAGTAGATGCCCTAATCCATCTCTCCCGTTATCTAATAACGTGTATGTATATTGCGAACAGTGCGTATGGTAGCTAACACCACCAAGGGGTGTTCTATTTCACTTGACCGATGGCGAGACATCACGTTACGAGACATTAAGAAACAAAAGAAAGCGAACTCAGTGAACTATACGTGAGTCTGCTTGCACCACTATCGCACAGTTCATTTCGGTTGTTAGCATACGTTCATGTTGATTGTAAAACATTTCAAGACAAATTATGATAAGTAGTGAAATGGAAAACGTAAAGCTATTGTGTAAAATGTAAAGTCGTCACCTTTAGTTATTGAACTGGACGTTTAACAACACAATAAAATTTTATCGCGTTTGAGAAAAATACAATTCCTAATTCTCGTCCATCGACCTGCATGTCGTCTAAATCTCCTGTGAATCAACAAATAATGTCCTCTTCCGTGTTATCTACGATCTGTCTAATGCACTGAAATCAGATTACCGTGTGCATTTGGCAGAGCCTGCTTAGGCTGCCGCAAAATCGCTGATCACATCGGACTTGCGGGCTCACGACTAACAAGTGTCACTTCGGCGGTCGGCGCAGCCCTGCAAATCACCGCAAGCGCGTGGGGCGAGTTGGTGGGCCGTTGACCTCGAGGTGCGGAATTGAACTACGTGTTCACGTACACTACCCCTAACAGAGGTGCCTTTCAACACTGCTGTGTGAAAGCAAATATAATAATAATATTAATAATAATAATAATGATAATAATAATACAATTGTAATGATGATAATAATAATAATGATGATAATAATAATAATAATAATAATAATAATAATAATAATAATAATAATAATAATAATAATAATAATAATAATAATAGGAATTTGCATAATAATGAATTCAAAATAGCTGATGTCAGAGATGGCGTACTGAATGGTACGGAGTATGAATGTTATTTGTTCTTGAAAAGGTATTTTTGAGCCAGTAATTCACTACAAATGTACTTGATCTGTGACACAGATTCTCAATTCAAGAACCGCGTTTTAATCGTGTTGGCAGATAACTTTCACAATTCGAATGCTAGCGAGGGCGACAGATAGTCCTTTGTTACTTGTCAACAGTAAATGCAGCATCACACTACGCCAAAATGGACATGTAATGCAAACTATTGTGTAGATACGTTGACGTAATTATACCGAATTGCACAATGTAATCTAAATGACATTAATTGTTCACGATGACTCGACATATGGCAAAAAGATAACTGTGCTCAGAAACTGCGAGAACGTAGAGCTCACTGTCAGGGACAAAACCCAATGATTTTCGTGGTAGGTCTCCTTGTACCTCCTTGTTGTTTGTTTGTTTGTTTGTTTGTACTTGGCGCGTGGATCCGTGCACGAGCCAAGGCCTACCAGCGCCGTCTCGGCCTCGCGACCCTAATTCTAATTCTCTAGACAATTCTGTGTATATTATGTATAAAGCTCTTACGTTTCAAAAAAGATATTCGAATAACACTCATTCTAAGTATTCTGACGATTTCAGATTTAGAGGATTGAGCATGCTAAAAAAACAATTGAATATGTTAATTTCATTTCATGAGCTTCATTTTCATTTTTTTAATCGTATTTGTTTTTACTTTACTGTTGGCAGTCAAAAAACGAAAATGTGAAAGTACTACAAAACGAAGCAAAACACCATTATTAAAAGTACATATAAGCTGAATGTATATGAAAATGTCTGGAGATGGATCCCTCGAAATTTATAAATCATTATTTTGAAAATTAAAACAGCTTCATAGTGGAGGAGGTTTGTACTTCTATATATTTTAGAAAAATACTTCTTCTTGATCGATCGATAAACTTTCTTCCTTTAGTTGGTTAATTATATAAAACAGTTTGTAGCTTTTGGGGGAATATCATCCACAAGCAGTGATTTTTATTACTCGGCAGAACGAAATATACATTAGACAAAGTTAAATGACGCGAGGTTGTAGGTTGTTTCAGTTTTAATTAAATTGACAGTTTCGAAGAATTATGGTGATTTGAAACGGTATTTGGGATATCTGGATTTGATATGCGGGTATGCAGTATTCCAACCTAGACTGAAAATTAAGAAGCACAGCGAAGAGTGAAAGTTTTGGTAAAAAATGTAATCTATTCGTGTGATGTCGCTTAATACATTTAATTCTACGCAAACCTGAATGTTCGGAATGAACCATGGGAACAGTTCACATTTTAAAAGAAAAGTTTTAATTAACAGTTATGTGTGTTAGCTGGAGATTGCTAGGGGGAACGCATCGGACATTTCTGACAAAGGTATCATTTTGTTTGTTACGGAACAAGACAAATAAACCGCATCCCATATCTGGTTATGAACTGAAAAAGATAAACACCTGGAAAATGCATCTAGCTTGCCCGCAAACCGCAATAGAGATGACGGGCTTCCTCTTAGCAACACCTGGAGACGGGACATTGGCCCCCGCCAATCCGATCCCGCCGCCCCGCAGGCCCCCCCCCCCCCTCGCGTTCGGCCAATGACGAGGCCGCCCTTTGGGCCGTTCTTTTTTCGGTATCCACACTGATGCATTTTCCAAGTGTATATCCTGTTCAGTTTTCTATTATCTACCCTTTCCACCCCACTTCCCTCCCACCTCATCTGGACACCCACCATCGCACATTTCCTTCTCCGCCTATCACGGGACACCCGCCCTCCTCCTCCTATTGGCCGCCGATGCGCCCAGTCGGCCCACGCGCCCTTCCCATAAAACAAATGAGACACGGCAACCTCTTGGTAGCAGTATAGCTTTGAAGAAGGCCACATCAAAATGGCTGAAACGTCAGCACAATTGACCGAGACGCGGCTCATCCCGGATAGCCAAGAATGTATTTCTGACTATCCCTTGAAGCACAGTATAAAACATATAGCATGTGGTGATGTTTTTTTTTTAAATTATCAATTAAAAAGCTGTACTCATATGTCCGAAATGAGTGGCTGATAGTACAGTGACTATTGGATGAGCTGTATACGACATTCTATTTTCGTCGTGACTACATCACTGCAACACTTCGTGCAGCATTTTCGCCTCCACGACCTAAACCAATTTCCGACGCGTGTATTTCAAGCAGCTGCACCGCAGAGTTTCAGCGCCGCGTCATTCACAGCAGAAAACAGAGCCCAACATTTTCCCTCCCCCTTCCACTCGCAGCAGAAAAAAAACAAGTGCATTAGAATTTGCGGTTCGCGCGTCGACGCAACGAGAGTCCGACGCTGTAAACTTGTTAAGCGACTCCGCGGCGGGTGTGTCAGCCCGCCCGGGCGCTTTGGTTTGTTGCGCGCCGCGACACACGTGGGGCATTTTCATCGCGCCAAATTGCGAGGCAGGTAATCATAAAGCGCGTTTCTTTCCGCTGGTAAATTCTGCCAAATAGTCCGTTATCCGGCTCGCAAACGCGTTTGCGCCTTGGAAATCAACAGCGGTCGCCGCGCGCCGACCCCAAAGCGACGCGACGGCGTGGATTTGAACTGCTCTGCTGTTCCTGCGTGCGCTTTTCTGTCGACGCCTGCAATTGAAAAGGTTTGAGCCGATGGGGAGATGAATATGGAAATAGAAGAACCGTACGTAGGAAAGGCAGCCCGGTTAAAGAGCTGCCATTTAAACAAATAAACGGATAAACTTAAATGAAAAGAAAAAGATGAAATACGCCCTATAAAAATGATGAAGAACGTGTTCAGACGTGAAAAAAGTCGGAACTCACGAGAAAACATACGGTAATTGTTACCGTATGCCAAGACGAGAGAAGAAAAAGTGAACAAGAGTAAAGAAATAGAGAAACAGAAAGTGCCGAGAGTTGAATGGGTTCAACATTCACCTGGACCTAACTGATAAATTTTTATATTCAAAAATTTGCGATAATGAGTTGTGCATATAGCTTACAATATTTTAATTATCCCTTTTCATAAAAGTTACATCCAACACGAAGTCCATACATTATACTAACGGCCTCTCATTAGATAACGACGATTGGAATTTCTCCTCTCTGCCCGCGTAATCGTTGAGCATGTAATTCCTTCTCCTATTGATACGCAGCCGAAGAACCAGAACACAAATTCCCTTAATTTTATATAATTTAACTTTCTGATTTACTAGAAGTGCGGTAATCCCTACAAAAGTTTGTTTGTTTTTGACTCACGAAAGTGCACCCATTTTTCCTATGTAGACCTTTTTCTGGGTGTGGATGCTGAAATTTTCTTCTCTAAAGATTCTCACACGAAAGCGACGTTTTCTTTCGCAACATTCTATGGCTTCTTGTTACAACTCCAGAAAAGTACAACCTCGCTCCTAGCAACTCATGATCCTTGGGAATTTTTTATTCTGTAAAGTCAATACCATGTAGTTGAGATTTTAGATAAGACGACGCAAAATAAAAAGCTCGTGAATAGTTTTTAAGGATACAATCAGAAATCTGGTGTGTTCTTCTTGTATACGAGCACCTGTGTATCGTTTCGTTCACGTTGACGTCTAACAGGGAATGAAGGTCTTGCCCGAGCCAAAATTCTCTTAACTGCTGCTTTTACAGTCAAAAACTAAAATTTATTGGTAGTGTAGAAGTGTAGCCTCTCTCCTTTATCGTAGGAACTCTACGATCTACCAATCATTTTACTAATTTATTGGCGAAGTTCAAACAGTCGCAGCCTTATTTAGCCGACAATTTGAGCGGTTACATCACGGAAGTTACATGTCTTGCTTATCTAAGTTAACCTAACTGCTTTGACGAATTGACAAAATAGCCTCAAAAACATCTTGAAACTTCATTAGAAAATTAGCTAATATTAATTAGCACTTTTCTTTACCCAGAAAGTAAATAAATTAATTTTCTCGAATATTAGGTTATACAAGGTGAGAGGTTCATTGACATGTCTTTTCCAGCTTCAAGAGCACCGAGAGGAACTTCTCCACCTATTAATGTTGAAGGCGACCTTGTATGATTTCAGTGTTCTGCTGCGGCGGGCTGACCCGGGAGGCACTCATCCTTGTTACTCCTCTCCCCACGAATGTGCATCGGGTCGTCCTGCACCCGGCTCCCGCTCGCTCCGGGGATCGCCATCGCCCGTTGACGCCCCCTTCCCCTTTGACGGCCGCTCGCCCCCGCGCACTGCCTCTGCGCCACCCGCATGTCTCCTCTTCGCCCTTCAAACGCCCCGCCCCCTCTGGCTTCACGACCTCCTGTCTCTACATAATGCGTAGCGATTGATCGATACCGGAAATTCTCGATACTCGATGTCGTTACCTGTCTGTATGCTTCGATATTCGAGACCACGCCACTTTAAATACTCCTAAATTAGATTAGATATATAGAAACCCCTCGACATCCGCGAATTCGCTATTCGCGTGTTTCGAACATTCGCCCTGAAAGGAATGCTACCAATTTTATCATTCGCGAATTCAACATTCGCGAGTCTTTTAGGCGTTCTACATTTTTTTAAAGCGAGCACATTTCATTTTCTCTATTAGCGTTATCTTGGAAACTAACACGGCAAATACTGACGCTCAAAGTATCACGTTTTGCAGTTGCACGTCAAAGTTAAATGTCAATTCACATTAATAGAATAACAGAAATTCTAAAATAATTCACTTGAGTAGCGTCAAATTGGAAGTAAGGGTTTTGGCCACATGAAAATAAAAGCCATTTAGGATGAGTGAACTTCTGAATTTAATAACCTCACTGAAGAGATTTGGGAAATCATCAGCGAAGAAAACATCCTTATACGAAACTACATCCTGGAGCAACTGTTAATGGCGTTCTAAAACTTCAACAAGCTCGTGTAAGGGGTTCTGGAAAGGGCATTCGCGAACATGAAAATAACTTCAAAATTTAAGAGAAAAATAGAAGCATCAACTTTGCCATATTTGGATATTAGAACAATTAGAACGGTGACGAAATAAAAAAATAACAAATCTTGTATCCTATCACTTTCAACTCAAAAACTTTTAAATATTGTTTTATTTCAATTCTTTGGAATGTTAATTGTGAGTTTTGTTAGTAGTATCACTTACTCGGTTCTTCTAAAATTGTTTTCATATATTTTTTTCTTTCTGATTTAAAGTATTTCCATATCGAGGAAACTAAGCCACCTTTCTTCATTAAAAGGTAGTCTCAAGACTCACGGATTTGACATACGCGATGAATTTTGCGGACGTACCTCTCGCCAATGTTCAGACATTACTGTACGAGCATTTTGTTCTTGCTATATACATTCATTCATAACTATTGCTTCGCGGACCGAACGAGCCCTCCCATTGCCCCTCGCCATCCGCCCACCTGGGCTCCTCTGCAGCTGTCACCGCCGCCGCCGCCACCACCTCCCTAGCGGGCGAACACGACCGAGCGCGTCAATCTAATTCGGCGCCGCCGGAGCGCGTGCCCACAACCCCAGTCCCTACGTTAAGAGAGTGGCGCACACCTTTGGGCTGCAGATAGCGCCATCGCATATTCAGATGCAAGAAGAGTTCGAACTATGGGAGGAAGTGGGTCTTGAAAACAATTTATCTAAATAATAAAAATAAAAATAATAATAATAATAATAATTAATAATAATAATAATAATAATAATAATAATAATAATAATAATAATAATAATAATAATAATAATAATAATAATAATAATAATAATAACAATAATAACAATAATAGGGACGGGCTCGACGCCCACGCCCCACTTAGGCTGCCCCCCCACGTACGAAGCCCCGGCGCTGCGCCATCCTGCGATTTCGACACTGGCGTCCTCTAGATTCGCTGCCGCAGGGTGTCTGAAGGTTGCCAAAACCTCCATGCAAACACATTATCTTGCTAATTTATTATCCCGCGGACATCCTCATCCGAATCGCCTCATTTCTACATTCATCCCGATGCTACATCGTTACATGGCTACATCGTCTCGGAAGTGACAGAAAGGGGTGATATTATGATGGGGGAGTTTGAGAGAGGGCGAATGCAAGAGCTCTGACAATAGCGGTAGCGCATTTGAGGTTGAAACAGATGAGTGGGTGAGAGGGTGGGTGAGGGTGGCTGAGAGAGTTGATGAGAGAGTGGGTGTGAGAGTGGGTGAGAGGGCGGGTGAGAGGGCGGGTGAGGGTGGCTGAGAGAGTTGATGAGAGAGTGGGTGTGAGAGTGGGTGAGAGGGCGGGTGAGAAGGCGGGTAAGAGGGCGGGTGAGAGGGCGGGTGAGAGAGTGGGCGAGAGGGTGGTCGAGAGAATGTGGAAGAGGGTGACGGAGAGGGTGGGAAGACGGTGACGGAGAGGGTGGGGAAGATGGTGACGGAGAGGGAGGGAGGGAGGGGAAAGGGTGGGTGTGCGAGAGTGTGCGCGAGGCCCTCTTCAAGGTGAGGGCGTGGGCGATCACGCGATCGTAGGCAAGGGTATGGACGAAGAAGAGAGCGATGAAAATGGGGGGAGGATAAGGGCGCGTCGATAAAGAGTGAGGGTGTGGGAGAAGGCTTAGGGCGAGGGCGGGGACGGGGGCGAGGGCGAGGGCGCGCCTGAGGATGAGGGCAAGGGCGAACGGACCCACCCGACAGTGACAGCGTCGCGGCGCGCCGCAGACGCCCCGCCGCCGCCGCCGCTGTGACAGGGCCGTCGCCGACGGCATCGGACGCGTCGCGTCGCGTCGTGCGGTGTAGGCCGCGACGGTCCCTCGCGGCGCCCCGCAGGACGTGCCAGACGCCCCGGCGAGGCGGGACGGGGCGTGGGCGAGCGCGGGAGCAGAGCGCGGGAGACGTGGACGGACACCTCTGGCAGAGCAATGGAGGAATACGGAAATGGCACTCTGTAATGGGAGCGAAAACTAACTCGTAACACTCATAAATCAAAAGGAAATCACAACGCACCCTAAAGTTAAAACTTTTATTTATCCTCAGTGATGGTTTTGTTTGTCAATGCTTGCCAATGTTTACAAAAAATTCGATATCGTCGGTATGCGTAATCGCTGCATGGAAGCTTCGGTGTTCTCTTACAGTCTGTCCAGCCCATAAACACGTTGAAATCTTATGTTAGCGTATGTCACTGAAAAGAACAGTTCTGAAGATGAAGCAACGTAGTTGTTCTTGAACTAATTCTCTAAAATATGTGCCATCAGCTGTGTCCCTGTGAAAAGGTCAGCAAATATATGAGGACGAAGCCGTAAGGAATTTCCTTGCCATAACTTGAAACAAAATATTTTAACACCAACTTGGGAAAAAAATTGTAATACACTGCTAAATTCACGTCATAGAAATAAACTATCCTTTAATTTCAATTGCAACGTATCCTACGGTCCGCCTTTCCCTATTAAATAAATTTATGTTCTACATTTACCGGAATAGCACTGTGACTTAAGCGCGAACCATATTCCGAAATGCAAGTGAGTGTACCGACTATATCATCATATCGTTCCCCTTTCTAGAAATTATGCCACAATACTTGGGGATGGTGTATACTGTGGAAGTTAAACAGTAATAAGAATATGTGTTTTTAAAAATATTTTGTTGTTTTTCTCGTCCTGAATGTTTATTTGTTTTTTGACATCGCCGTTCCAATGCACATGTAAATGATACAAATAATGTTCGTTATTTAATAGTTTAAAACATTTAAAGTTCATAAAAACTAATACAAATTTCAAAAATTTCAGTTTGTTGAGGGTACGCCGGATGCCACTCTTAAAGTACGGACAGTTTCTTTATATAATATACAATTTAATTAAATGTTCACCTTGAGCTCTTCCAACAGATTGTCATCTGCTCTGCCACCATTTTCTTGTCAGAAGGCTACCATTACAAACTCTGCCCGCAGAGAGAAAATAGCCCGGGCGATGGCAAAGGTGGGAGTGCCGCAAGGACCGACAGTGAGTCCTCGCTAGGACATGCGTGGCACGCGACCGCAGCGCATCCGGGCGTCCGCATCCGCAGCTGCTCCGCTGTGGTTGCAGCCCCTCCCCCTTCCCACGCCTACATTCCGCCGCCTCTTCCCGCAAACACCGGAGCTACCCGCGGCTCTGTCCTCGCATCAGTGCCTCCGACGCCACGGCTTACATTGCCGTCCCCAACGGACCGTCTCGGTCGCTCCACCCCCGCCGTCTACAGCGTCTGCACTATTTCCTATTGACGTCGGTTTTGTCATCTTTGGTTCCTTACCTTTGTCACTCGTTCTTCGAGCCCCCCACCCCACCCCCACCCTAACAACACCACTGGCGTGAGGTCTGGACTGTTGTCGCCGTCCTCACAGTGTCGCATCTGCGTGAATGGAAGTGTACGTTCACCCCGCGTTGGCGACAGGGAGGGGGGGCAGTGAGGAGCGTGTTAGTTTGTGGCGGGCGATGACAGAATAGATATGTGATTGGAGTGGAGATGGAAGGGAGATGAATGAAGGGGGATGGCAGGACGGGAGAAGGGGACGAAGTGAAGTGAAGAGGGGAAGAGTGAGGCGTGCGAGGAGATTCAGGACGGGTGGTACAAGTGGGGTAAATCGGAGCGCTACGGCACGTCACGCTCGACTATGTACTGAATGGGAAGGGGGAGGGGGAGTGGGGATGGAGAGAGGGATGATGGAAAGGAGGGTGAGGAGGAAAGGAGGCGGTGAGGGCCAGGAGGCGAGGCGAGGCGAGGCACGGCGTGGCGTAGCGGGGCGGGGCGGGGCGGGGCGGGGCGGGGCGGGGCGGGAGAGCGGGGAGAAGCGGGTGGTGCGGGGAGAAGTTGGGAGAAGCGGGGAGGAGCAGGGAGGAGCGAGGAGAGGCGGGGCGGGACTGTGCGGTGTGGAGGATGCATGTCTTACCATTCTCGACCCTTATTCCCTTTCGTGTGTTCGTGAAATATGCAACGATCTTCCCGCCTCAAACCACCTCAGAAGTACCACAGCCTCCGGATACACTCGAGAATTTCAAGTGTTGGAGGATAATTGATTTTTTTGTTTTTTGTATAAGATTTGTAATTGGAAGCTATGTTAGTTTACATGCACATTCTTTGACCCACGAGTTGCAAAATATATAATTTATTGCTTTGGTCTTGACTAACTAAAAACTCGTGAATTAGTCGCTCTATTTGGAGAGAGTGCACTAACATTGTCACATAAATATTGCTTTTTATTCGGACACATTTCTGTGAAAAAATATGAATCTTTTCTAAAAAATTTGTGCAAAATGTAGCGTTCTTCAAAAATAGTTCTGATCGTGGAAAGTAATTAAAATAAAAATAGAATTGAAATAAGTGTAAAAACGAATGTATGTGTAAAAGTAGTGTATATTGAACACCTGTGTTAAACAAGAAACTGGTTATAGACAACCCAGAAAAAACATTATCATATGCGTTGTGTAAATGGTTTATTGGCCGCACTAGTACTAACATAAATACTGCCAGAGAGCGCAAAGAAATAACAGGTTGTGGTGCATGGAACAT
Source organism: Gryllus longicercus (assembly GCA_038098605.1). Lineage (NCBI taxonomy): Eukaryota > Metazoa > Arthropoda > Insecta > Orthoptera > Gryllidae > Gryllus > Gryllus longicercus. The sequence continues at coordinate 221,114 of JAZDUA010000757.1, read as the reverse complement.
ACTGCAATTCTGTATATTTGTTTAAGAAAAATACATTTGTAGTCCCACATATGACATCTATTGAATATGCCTTTCCATGGTCGTGGTAAATAATGCAAAAATCAGATATAAACAACAGGTTATTCATCATACTTTTTCCAAACTATTACGCAGAATAACTTGTGTTAATTTTTTCTCCCGGTCGAAAGATATCAATAGAACACATTATAAGTTATAGAAGAAAATAGCCATCAGGAATTCTGATGAAAGAAAAGAAAAAGGGAGCTAAAAAACTTAATAGGAAGAATCAATATATTTAAGCTCTCTAAATATTTAGTAGTAAAAGGAAGAATTCAACAACAACAAAAAAGAAAAGAAAAAAAGTATCCTAAATCTCTCTCGAAAAATCATTGCTTCTCACATCCCTCTTCAACAAACACGGAATTTCTCACGACCACCTGCCATCCATCACAAACATTTCAACTTAAAACTTCAACTTTTCGGTCCATTAACCTAATAATTCACGAAGGAACGGGCAACGCGATCTTTTAACACCCTCCCTAAACACACCATCACTATACCTCCTCATTACACACGGTGTACTTTGCCACATCCAAACAAGCCAGATAACAGCCATTTTGCAAAGTTTACGAAGAACCCGCAAAAGCTGCGGCACGCCGGCGCCAGCCCCTCCCGCGTTAGGGACCATGAAATTATTATTGGTTCGCCAGATCTCTTCCAGAGTGCGCCTCGGGGGTTCCGGGCGGAAGTTTTTTACTGCGTGGGGGGATAATAATGCGATTAGGAGGGGACGGAGTAACGGCGGCGGCAGGAGTGGGAGTGGGGTAGCGGGAAAGAAAGAGGCTAGCGCCAAGATCATTGCGGTGCGTTTTATTTTCCTACGTTTAATTTCTCTCGTTACTTCATAACGCAACTTTTTTTTTACCTTCGCGATAAATACTACAACAAGTCAAGATTACCAAGGAGATTTATACGAAGAGGAGGTTCCTGTACACGTCCTACTTGTATTGAAGTTGTATGTTGGCGGATGCTACAGTGACGGACAGAGTGCACTGAATAGAAAAATCTACAAGCAGAAAAAGAGTGAACGTCTAACTGGAAGGAGAGCAATTTGTAGTTCAGTGAATAACTGAAAGGTCGATAACGATAAGACATTTTATGTGATCGCAAAGAGGGGTTGATTGCAATGAACTGTCGACGAGTAACGTATGTATTGGTGAGATTAGGAAATTCGGAAAATACCACTGATGTTTCGGTGACATATGCACGTGAGCAGAAAGGACATTAGGACACTAACTGTAAATACATTCAAGTACCATTAGGATTACATTTGTTTTTCTTTATATTTTTGTGTGCAAAATTCTTTACTTATATTTATTGTTTTATCCTAGGTATTATTGATACGGGTAGCAAATGTTTTATTTAAATATTAAATTAAATATTCGTATCAAATGTTTGTTTTTGTTTTGAAATTTATGAGAAAATTAAATCGAATGGTAAGTTACCATATTTAAATCAACGTTGTATGTTGTAGTATCATCGGCCCTAGATAAATGAATATATCTAACTCTTTTTCTTATTAATGAATTGATTTCATTGAAGAACTATTAAAATTAGAATCATTACAATAGTTTAAAGTCCCATATTGCAGCAAAAATGTTTATTTTACGAATATTTTTTTGTGAGGTTTGCCGGATGTACAATCTGGCAGATGGACTCTTATTAGGTTTGAGGTAATTACTCTCTGGCTGAAAGTATCTGTACACTATTGCACACTTCAGGAATCAGTCGAGAATAATATTACTAATGGTAAAAATATTTTTCACATGTGAATTGCAGAAGGACATGAGCAATAAAGTTTCTTGAGTGAAGTAAAATATTGAATTTGTTTATCATTCTAAATGCATAACATTTTCACGAATATTCCCAATCAAATAGTAATGTCCTTCATTAAAAAATTGAGAACTTATATCTTATAATAATTTCTTTTTCAATACTCGAATGGTTTCCCAAAGGTTTAATAATCAACAATCCGTTTATAAACAAATAAATTTATCTTTTTTATTTGGTAATGTCTTAGTTAATAGGATCATTCAATAAATTACCCGATATGTACTCCATGAGTATTGTTTTGCTGGTTTAAAAGATACAACAATCTAAATACTCTAATATTTATTAATTCATTCAATTTAATTACCACGGCCATCATCATTTTGTAGATACAAGTTTCACAGCACGCATTGTGTGAATATCTACAAACGCCAGGCTCAGAGATTTGTGTCCAGTACGTCAGACTTTGGGGAAAGCCAATCTGAGCCCACCTCATAATTTATTTAAAATATTGTGTCACGTGCCCCGCTCCACTTATTAGGAACCGCAGAGCAACGGCTGAGGGGAAATATTGATAAGAGCAAGGCATAATTTTTTCAGCCCGACCAATAAACGCGCGCCAACACAAACTCACCCGACCAAATTAACAATGTAAGTTAACGGATGCTGCTCGTGCGCGAAAGGAACTTTCGTAAACATCGACGAATTGCGACACCAAAACACGTCCGCTAGCGGCCTAGCTCCAGCTGCAGCTAGGCACCACACTACCTTAGGGATGGCCGTTACTCGAATTTCGTTCAATATTACAGCGCACCAGCGCGCAGTTCAATCTATTTGCATTAGTAATTCCGTTAGGGATTTACGATTGCCGTTATTTTTGAAAACTTGCACGAGCGTTGCAACTTTTACAGGGCATAAAATGTTAAGAACTCTGCACACTGTGTTAATAATGCACGCGAGGAAAACGGTCGTCAATTATTCGCTTGCGGGAGCCCGCGTTATGTTCTGAATCATAAATATCTCTTCCTTATGATTTCAAGATTTGTGAACCGCTGGCTTCGATTACTGAACGTTCTATTGCAGATTCTATAATGATTCCCTAGATACATAAAACATTTGTTTCAGACACACTACGCAAGGTCTCATGTTTCAACTTTATTTTGCCGTAAAAGCGGCATCATTCTATATAGCTTCAGCCATTAATAACAATTGACTCGTGCACTACTACGGACATTAATTTTTAAAAAATGTTATTTCTTTCTTTCTTTTCGCCGTTTCCTTCATTTCGGAACAGGGAAAACTTCTTCGTAGCATCGAAACAGCGGCCTCTGATCCTATGTTTCGAACGTTATGGAGGTTGTCATTCTTTTTCGGTGGCCGAAAGAAGATTACGATTCAGCCGAATATCACACATGACTTATTTCCCAGTGTACGTCTCAATCCGTCATTTCTTCGCTGGGGTGAAAAAGCCTATTGTTTCGGAGAACAGAATATCGCACTTGTAATAAATATCACACATTACCCCTATAAAGTGCATTACATCTATAAGACACGCCACCCTCTTCACACACTATCACACTTTTCAGGCACATCACACCTTTCGGGCACATCACACCTTTCGGGCACATCACACCTTTCGGACACATCGCACCTTTCGGACACATCACACCTTTTGGACACATCACACCTTTCGGACACATCACACCTTTCGGACACATCACACCTTTCGAACACATCATACCTTTCGGACACATCACACCTTTCGGACACATCACACCTTTCGGACACATCACACCTTTCGAACACATCATACCTTTCGGACACATCACACCTTTCGGACACATCACACCTTTCGGACACATCACCCCTTTCGGACACATCACACCTTTCGGACACATCACACCTTTCGGACACATCACACCTTTCGGACACATCACCCCTTTCGGACACATCACCCCTTTCGGACACATCACACCTTTCGGACACATCACCCCTTTCGGACACATCACCCCTTTCGGACACATCACACCTTTCGGACACATCACACCTTTCGGACACATCACACCTTTTCGACACATCACACCTTTCGGACACATCACACCTTTCGGACACATCACACCTTTCGGACACATCACACCTTTCGGACACATCACACCTTTCGGACACATCACCTCTTTCGGACACATCACACCTTTCGGACACATCACACTTTTCGGACACATCAAATCGAGACGGAGGTGAGTCGACAGAAATTTTGAATGAGCCTGCAAATGGCAGAGACCACTGCCTCCGCCCGCTGGGTCGCGTTGGTGCGGAGACGAAGCGCGCAGAGGTGGCGTGTGCAGCCAGCGGCTTATGAATCAACGACGACGCACCGCCCTGACCTTCAGCCCTGACGATTACCGGTCGATCGAATCGGAGGCGACGCTTCGGCTGCGCCAACCGTCTGGAGAGGGCGCGCCGGTTTCGATTCAATTCGCTTCGCTTAGCTTCCTGGACGAGCGCTACGACAGCTTTCGCAAGAGAGCTACGACAGCTTTCTAGGACGACTGGCGGGGAACTGGAGACATGCGGATTGATTGATTCAATGATTGTGTTGATTAATCCCTATTTAACAGCTGTATATCTTCAAGACTCTACGTATGTTCAATTGAAGACGCTGAAACGATATCTAAAAGCAAGATATATTCATCAACACACACAAAAGTAGGCTACAATAAAATTAAAATTCCGAAGAGAATAAAAACTTTTAGAAAATAATATCAGTAGGTAGATCGAAAACGTTACAACCACACGCCCACTGAAACTAAAACCTAAAAGTTCTGCAAAGAATAAAATAGTTCTAGTTACTCCAATATGGAAATCGTACTTCCTGATACATGAGGTGTGCTACCATGTCTGCTACAAGATGTGTGTGTGTGTGTGTGTGTGTGTGTGTGTTAGAGATTTGATTATTGATTGTTGAATTGAACTTAGCTAATCCGATCTAATAATATATAAAATGTTCATATTCTTGTTAAGTTATTCACACTACTAGAAAGCGGATAGCTTAAATTCATAAAAAATGTTGGAAAAGGTACTGTTCTGAGTAGTTTTCGGGGGATATAAATAAAAAATATTAGGCGCATTATTGTTATTACTATTATTACTACTATTACAGTTATTATTACTATTATTTATATCATTATCATTATTATTATTATTATTATTATTATTATTATTATTATTATTATTATTGGCGTATAGGCCATTACTGACCACGCTACACGATTAACGTGTGTAATTCTTCCAGGATCAGCTTTTCAGCTGTATCCTTGGATTACAACAAGGTTGTTACGCCTTGAAGTGTGAATTATGAGATGAAAGGATGATGATGATAGGTGAAGGGACAATCACAAATATGACCATGTCTACGCAGGACTCTAACCTGCAGCCTCCTCGGCACAGACGACGGCTGTCCCAACCGTCTGCGCCACGGGGCCGACATTATTATATTATTATTATTATTATTATTATTATTATTATTATTATTATTATTATTATTATTATTATTGCTGTAGTTGAATGTTTCAGGGTGCGTCAATAGCTACGGTCATTAGTAAGGCTCGAAAGTTAAGGTAGTTGTCTACCCAATAATTACAATTCTATAATTTATGGTAAATTTGGTTTTTCTTTGTACATTTAATTTCTTTATGATTTTAGAGATCAAATATAAAATAAATCAACTTGTTTATAATTAACTTGCAAAAATGCAGGTTTTTACTTCAAATGTCATAACGCTTCAACAAATTGATGTGTTTTTATATTTTTTAATTAATCTCAATTGAATTATCTAGTGAATAAATATATTAAGAAAACTAAAATAACAGAACTTATTTATTTGAGAGTAATTGTTATTAAATTTTGCCTGGATATTGCAGTATTTAAAATTGAGAATGTTAGTAACAGTAAAATTAAGTATTATAGTTCAAGTACACTTTACGGAGACAAAAATGAATTTTAATTGAAATTCCAAGAGAAATATACATCGTTAAGAACAAAAAGCAATAAAATATATATAATATCTTGAATAAAGTAATTTGAGTCACTGAAATTTGATGCATTAATACAGAACGCTAAATATGCACTAATATGCTATATAAAATCACCAAATTTCTGTTCGCTTGTTTGTGTTTTGTAGAAATTCGATAATTAGCATATTATAAAGCTCACAATTAAAAGCATGATTTTTCATTTACTTCCGAGCCTTAGTGATTAGTCTCGTACCAGTAGAGAGTATTATATCCCGGAGATGGAGTAACGTCTTCGCTTGAACGAGAGATCTGGCGACAGCCTACACGTCAGTTTCGGGGTATCCCCCCCCCCATCCAGAAAAATCTTTGCCAGAGCGGCACTGCCACAGCCGGACCAGTCTAAGCTACCGACGTGAATTGTAGCACAGTGCATGAAAGTGTGAGTGTACTACTATCTACTGATTGGTTGATTGATTGTTTGCAGACAACTTACCTGCTCTATTCATTAGTCCCGTTAGTGGAGTGCACGGCGTATTCCAAGAGGTGACAATGGTCCCCTCCCGCTGGATGCTGAGATCCAGCGCCACCCTGTAGGCTTATTTGCAGGCGACTCCCCCGCCCCCGCTGATCTCCCCTGAACGGGGCACCGTCCCTTTGGGGCAAGCTCGAAACACTCCTCTGTTTTCCCGACGTATGTAGTAGTGCAGTGCATGTAAGTGTAAGAGGAGAACATAGTACAAGGAAAAGGAAGGTAAGATCGCGCGCCCTCCGAGAGATCTGAGGGTAAACCACCAACTTCGCCTGCTGCTGATAGGAGAAACCTCGGAAAACTTCCGGTCAGAGCAACCGTCTACTAGAACTCTCCTCAGAACAAAGGCTGGAATCGAAAATTGTGTCATCGTCGGGCCTTGACCTCTAGGACCTCCTGGTCACAGACGCTGCAAAGACCGCAGCAATTGCTTTTGAGCTAACTCAGCCTGTACTAATTTCCACTTTTCCAATTGAATGTTTCGAATGTTAATTCGTACACTAACTTGCATTTATTCCTTAGTATTCCTTGAATCATCCTATTACCAGAGGATTGGAAGAAACGTTCACAGATATTTATGCTAAGGTGACAAACGTCATGGGATATCATATGCGAATATACAAGTTACAGTAATAATGCGTACAAATGGTATAAAAGGGCGGTGCATTGGCTTTCATTTGTACTCAAAAGATTACTGTGGTTATGGTCGCATGTTCTAACGTGATTATGGTCTTATGACGAGAATAAACAGACTTCAAATGTACAATGATAGTTGGAGCTAGACTAATGGGACATTGGAACATTAGGGACATTATTCCGGAAATCGTTCTGGGAATCAATTTTACGAAATATACAGTGCAAATGTGTGAAATTAGAGAATAACTGATTTCAGACATTTCCTTACAGACAACTCAGTGGCCGATAGACTTCATTTCATGACAGAGAGCGGCGGCGTTTGAGGAGAGTTGTCAGTGCTAACAGACAAACACCATTGCGTGAAATAACAGCTGAAATCAATGTGTGACGTAAGGCGAACGTATCCGTTAGGACAACGCAAAGATATTGGCTTTAATGGGCTACGGCAGCAAAAGAATGACTCGAGTGCTAACAGCACCACATCGCCTGCAGACCTTCGTCTGGGCTTGTGGCCATACCGATTGGACATTAGACGACTGGAAAGTCATTGGTTAGTCAGATGAGTCCCGATTTCAGTTAGTAAGACTCTTTCGTCGGGTTCGAGTGTGTCGCGAACCCAAGAAGTCACGAAGCACCTTTTAACGCGTTACGAGATTGAAGGTGAAGCTTTCTGCATAGCATGCTGCTTGCGGCGGCGTTGGTGAAACGGTTAGCGTATCGGGCCGTTATACTCACGTTAGCGGGCTCAAACTCGAGCGAAACCGTGGAATTTTAAGGACGAAAAAAATCCTTCGAACGCCTTCTTTTGAAGGGGAAGTAAAGTCGGCTGTCTCATAATAGTACAGTTACCACATGCAAAAGATCCACAAGCCTAAACTCAAGTCGCCATATACGTCCCTTCGCGTAGAGAAGTTTGCGTGGTCAGACGGAAGAGCTGGCCTCATGGCCTGAGTCTCGCCACGTAAAATAAGGCGCCAATTCAGTTGTGATAGGAGAGGACACATCGAACCGCATGCGAAATGGCAGCCAATGGAATAGCGTTAAAAGACTCTCCGCAGAGAAAGAAATGCATGTAAAAGCTCAGAAATTCCAGACAGTCAAGATCTGGGGCCGTGTTATTGCATCTCCTCCCGAAATGAAAGAAAATCTAAAGGGACAGCACATGCGATGCAATGTGAGAGACTGGTTACGGAAAAAGACTGCTGACCACGTCTAGGTCAGAAAACTCTTACTCTTTGGCGTAAGTATATCCAGTTGTATAGTAATTATGTAGAACAGTAATTACGTGAAAATAAAGCGCACTCTGAGGTTTATTTAAACGTAAGATTTATTAGCCGAAGTTCATAATTCGCCCCTAGAAATACATTTATGTGACAATAACTGTGTGTGCTAGTTGTGTTATAAAGCAGTGACTTCTCTTACTATTTTGAAGACTATTTTGTCGTAATCACGAGAAATTGTGCTTTCACGGCACACCTTCATTGCAGCAAAAACTGCAAGTTGTTTGCTGAACCATGTCTGTAATTTGTACGTGATGCAAACTGTGGTTGTATAGAAACAAACACAATTAAATGTTCTATTTTTTTGAATTCCATTCCATTTTGTGTAATTACTTTATTTTCGAGTTAACTATCTCGCTATTCATGTGGCGATGTTTCGAGAAATTAAAGTAATAGAACTTAAATTAAATCGTTTTCAACTAACTTGAATTTTATTTTATATAGGTTTATTATGATTATGGAGATAACCAAGCCATGTTAAATACCAATTTTTTTTGAAATATTCATATGTCTTAATATTGCTGAATTAAAGATCTGAAAAATCATATAGACATGAATAAATATGTATTGCACTTGTTGTTGTGTATTCATAAATAATTTTTATTATGTTTATTAACGAAGGTCACCTGCTTGCTACATTTTCTATTGCCTACATTTCCTATTAAGAAGTTTTGGTAATTTCATTCTACCTACTTAGAAATATCAAGAAACTTGCATCATTGTTAGAGGTAATCTGATCAATTTGTGACTAATAACCGTTCAAGAATTATGTTAATTCATTCAATTAACAGATATTTAAAATTGCAGTTTCGTATTTCATATTAATTTTGTAACGTTCATGAGAGGTGAAGAAATTTTAAGAACACTTCAATATTGTGATAATCAAACCTTATAATTTTGAATGTTTAATTAGTAATATTCAACATAATTTTATTTTAATCGCCATTACACATTCAAATAAAGTTTATTTTGATGTTCTATTAAAGGTGAAGTTGTTCTTACCTTTCGGGTTCTACAATCTAGTTATGTCTCTGGGAATTTTTGTCAGTGAAATTGGATTTCAACTTTAATACCCATAAAATAGAGCTGACGCACAATCCTCAACAGCAAAATATTTTCTGTTTCAACTCATCCCATTTGAAAACAAAAAAAACAATATAGAATCTATTTTGCTACTTGCTAGCCCTTTGTATGTCTAATTATGTAGACATCATGAGAGACCTTCAAAATTGCTCCCAAACGAACGACTGGATTTTCAGCAATGCTCTTCTTTGAGCTTTTGCTCGCCATCATGCGAGTTGCCCCCCACCGTGACACGTCCACGGTTGTCTCCGGAAGCGGAAGCTAACCAACACTCGTCGCAGGGCCGCAGCGCGCGCCTGTTTTGTCTCTCGGGCGCCAGAGAGCGCCAGACTTAAAACAACTCGCCCCGGAAACCTTTGCCTGCTAGAAAAGGTGAGTGTTCTATTTTAGAACCACGACGATCATGCACGCGGGTTTCCAGAAACGCACGAGCAAAAGGTTACGCGAAACATTTTGCGGTAGGTACTGTTGAATGAAATTCTCAGTACAAATGTTATTACGATATAATTCGAACGCAAAGATTCTAGTTAAAAGGTAATTAAAAAGAAAATAGTACGAGATCAAACGTCTATTTCCTACATCTTTTCTGATTCGTTCACCTTTATAAGCTCTGGTTCGCTTTTATACGACCCAACTAAATTGATTCATTGATTAATTAGAGTTTCCGGGCACGTCAACTTATAAGTCCATTATTCCTGTAAGTGTAGTATATGTTTGCATCACGGAAGGTTGAGATGAAAATAGCCAGATGCGCCTACCTAGACGTCGACTTCCGGGGTGTTTCTCCAACCAGGTCGGCACCGCCCCAGTCGAGACAAGCTCTAAGCTCCCGACTGGTCTCTCGGTGTGTTTAGTATGTGTGTAAGTGTTTTTAAGTAAGAGGTTTGTAAGCACTAGGAAGAGGAAGGAAAGATCGCACACGACCCGTGACTCGATTGTTAGGGTACTGCTCCGGCATTCGCCTGGTGTTGACCGGAGAAACCACGGAAACCTACCGATCTGAGCCACCTAATCTGGTGCCTACATAAAGAAGAGAATATACCTTTTTCTCTTGACATTTCGACAAGTATTTCCATACAGGCGTATTTGAATTAGTTTCCCTTTCTTTACAAATTTTCAGAAAACTTTGTATTTTATTTAATGTATGCATTTAACCTCCATGACAAAGATGAAAAATTGAGCAATATTAGATGTCATACCAGGGATGTATTCGCATGTATATGCGATTTGATACTCTCTCATCTAAGAATGCTCATCACAAAATCTAATAATGCGTTTTTGCCCACATAATTGACATGTTCGACTCATCCCATTTGCTCATTGATATTAATACATAACAGAACATTATTTTAATATTACCAACTCACCTGCTAGGGACTACAAAAATATTTTCCCTTGTTTGATATTGACAAAACTAATTGCTAAGAAATCACTTGTATTATTTTCTATTTCGTGTTCTGGTGGCCACCTTTCCAGTTTGTGTAGATCTACTTGTAAGTCCTGTATTACTGGTATTTTTTATTTTACTGTAGATAAGGCCATCGTCTGCGAAGAGTCGACTGGATGAGATGACCTCATCCAGTCATCTTGATAAACACGAATATTAAATTTTAATGCACACCAATTTATGGTAAGAGTTTACTAAACCAGTCTAAAAACGGCTACGTTGAAAAATATCGATAGTTTTTGGTCGATATATTTTGAACATCGATGTTTGCTAGCATTGATGTTTTGTTACTCCCACGTGTGGACACCACTCAGTAGGCGAGGAACAACGCCACCTCATCATCATCATCATCGACAGCAAGGATTAGACCTCTTGGTCTGTTCCGTCTCAGAATTGATCATGGGACGGACTCTTCAAGGGACGTCCTCCCAACAACGCCACCTCCCGGGTCAAAACATTCACTACACTAACGGGACTGATGACCATAGTCGATGAAGTGCCCGGAAACGTCAATCAAACAACCATCATCAAATTCACGTAAACTCTGAATGAATACAAAAACGCATCGGCTTTCAGGACACTTATTCAATAAATTATATACAATGAAACCAAGAAATGCAACAAAATATACGTAACCCGCAAAAAATAGATATTATTCACGTACATTATATCAAGGCATTGTTTTAATGTTTATCTTAAGAGAAACAAAAATGTACCACACTTCTCTACGGTCATTTGCAAAAATTAAGTCGGAATGTATTCACGGAAATATTTATGAAAAACATCGAGAGATTCATTGCATGGAATATCTGTTGATTCTTAATTAAGTAAATACGAACTTTTTTAAATAAAAATAATATTAAAAGTTTTTTTTTCTTCATGGGACTATTCTTTACTTTCTCGATAGACTTGAGAGACAGACTTTTTAGGTTGCATTCTCAGCTACATTCAAGAATAAAATAAATCGTTTAAATTCGAGTGATTAAGCTATTCATTCTCTGGCAGCATGCCATGCGGTGTTAAACCTTCTTTACGTTTTCCTAAATCCTCAGTAAATACAGGGAATTTGAGCGAGCTCTTTCGTCTTCGTATTTTTATTTCCGATATTTTCACGACTCTCAAAAATATAAAAGAGGAACTCAAGCAATATGGACCTAATTGTTTTGTTCAAACTTATGCTTTAATTGTCCAACAAATTTGGGGCTGGGTTCTTCAATTGTGATGGTTAATGGTATTGTGAATATGTCAAAAATACTTTTTTCTATAACTTTTGACAGCAAAAACGAGATTTATTGAAAATTGATTCCCTTAAAACAATTTTATTATTATTGAAATTGTTGAGGATTTTTGTAAAGTCCGCCTCCCCCTCAAAAAATCCAAATATCCATTTCAAAGTATTGGGCCTGCGGCACTGGGCAGATACATTAGTAAAAATCAATTTTGGTGAAAATCCTGTGTACGGTCTAGCCGATAGACTTGTTCACAGACAGAGAGACAGACGGAGTGAAGGACAAACATACGTTTTGCTTGAAACCAAGTTTTCAGCATCAAGAATCTTCGAAACGTGGATTCTCACTAAACTTTTAGAGAAAGTTATTTTCTGTATATATGAGCAGAATTTATTAATTGGTTCGTTACCTCGTCCCGGAAATGAGACTTTTTTATTGAAAAATTGTCGGTTTTATTCCGCAGCATTACAATATTTTCTCTATACTGCTTAAGCAGTACGTGAGAATGTAAAATTGGCAACTTATAACTTCCACGGTTCGCTAATGACTTTCTCAACTCAAAATTATCCATAAAATAAAATGCCGAGTTCTGTCTACAGAAAAACGATACATATGTATCATAGCTACAAATCATTATTGTTGCAGAGATAGTCTTATTCCAAATAAGAAATTTTCTAATCTATTTCCCGTTAAAATCCCTATTTTTACTTTTGTTAGTCACAACAATATTTCCAAAAATAGACGATATGTTCGTTCACAAAAAGTGACCATTTGTCTCTCTTTACTTGATCTGGAGAATCGTAAAATGTAAAACACTCAGTAGTGTAAAATGCAAACAGTGCTGTGGTGGCGAAACGCGTGGAAACGAACGATTAATCGAGAAGTCCCATAATTAAGCCCACTCATTCTTCGAACGGGAGAACCACGAGGCTGCCGGTCGCAGTTTTCTTTTGTTTGATTCAGAAAACAGCACCCCGCGGGCGGGCGTGAGGGAAGAGGGGACAGGCGCCGACGAGCGCCGGGGCGGGCAGCCATCTTGCGCCTCTGGCAATTAATTCATCGGCTGCGATCCCTTTAATGAGCAATTTGCGTCCCCAAGAACCGATTTACTAGGCACGCGGGCGACAAGCGAGCCAGTGAACGAGATGCAGGGAGGCAGGCGCGAGCGGGCAGGCGGGAGAGTGGACGGACGAACAAGCGAGCGAGTGAACAAGTCGGTGAATGGTCAGTGGGCGAGCGAGAGAGAGGGCGAGTGAGCGAGTAGGCGAGTGGATTATTGGCGAGTGGATGATTGGCGAGTGCCGAGAGAGCGTGTATGCGGGTGGTGGGTGAATGTCTGGGCTAATGGGTGACTGGGCAAGAAGACGCCTGGATGAAGAGGAGAGTGGGCGAGCGGGCGAGTGGGCGAGCGGGCTAGGGGTGACCATCAGGCAAATAGACGAGTAAGGGAGATCGCGAATGAGGCACCTAGTCCACCGAAGCAAGAGATGTCGGCGTTGCGGAGGGATTAGGGAGCTGACGGTGTCTCGGCAGGTAGAGAGCAAGAAAGTCAAGGACAGACGACAAGAGGACGAGGAGGAGGAAGATGGCCTCGATCCCAGAATGAAAACAACCGGCTGCGTTGCCTGGGACGCCCAAGGTTCGAAACACGGACGTGATCATTTTTGACACCCCCTAAAGGCCAACAACTTGGATGAGAATACTAAAAATCGTTTGTCTTAATCTATTTCTCCTACGATTTCCTAGGATCAATTCCCGGCAAAAGCAAATCTTAAACCAGGGATGATCAAGTGGGACAGTGGGCAGCCCAGCACTTATCTGGGGCCTCCGATTGGCCAGCTGCCGATTGAGAGAGCCCGCCGGAAAGGGAAAGGAGGCACTCGGGCGCGATCGGCTCTAGTCTAGTGACGGGCGAGTGGCACTCAAGCCACTGCAGTAAAATTAGGACCCAATTATTGAATTCAAGCCGCCCTGCTTTAAATAACATTCCACGGGCCGCGAGAGGTCCTTCGTACTTTATCTTTTCTATGTCTTTCACTCTGAGACGAAGATTTGATCTCCAGTCTCGTATGGTCATTCTTCCCTCAAAATATTCGAGCAGAGTTGCTAATACATGGCGGAATTGCCAGATCCCAACTCGCGCAATCCCAGAGAATTTGAAGATGGAAATTAAAAAAGAAACGAATCTTATGAGAGTGCCTCAGAATCAAAGTGAGCGAATCAAAGGATAATATGAGACTTGGGATTGGCAAGAGCATATTTTACAAAAAATGAGAAAGAAAATTAGTTATGAATTAGAGAGAAATATGTTAAATTGTTCTATTATTCAACTTTAATATTTTATCTGAAATTCTACCAAAAAGACAACCAGGTAATAATTTGATAGACGTTGAAGTTTGCAATATGCAACACATCACATACCTCTCTGTCACTGATATTGAAAAATTATAAAAGAGAAAAAAAAGTATCCAGTTATCCCTTACCACTTTTGTGTTAGTTTTCATTTGTTACTAACTGCATACTTTTCACTTAGCATTATTATATAGTTTGGTTCGTGTCCAAATTGTTACAGCACTGGAAAGATAGGCGTCAATAAAATTTTATCTTTTCCAATCACATGTACAAATATAAATTTCATAGTAAGCGAACTATTAACAAAATATATTGTAGTTTCAGTGCATTTCAAACATGCGTTGTTCCTCTTACGAGTCATCACATTTTCATGATGTAGAAACACGATAAGATAAATCTACATACACTCCACGTTACGAAAGATCAATTTTTGAGAATTATGATGCGAATGCGACCATCACTTCAATAAAAATCAAGAAGACTGTTTTACAGCGCTGCAAATATTGTAGCGGTAAGATTTGATTCGAGTCACACACAAGCGAAGCCGGTTTACCTTAACCCAACTTCTAGTCATGAGAATGAAAAAGGGAAAGAAGTTTATGATCCTCCGGAATCCTTGACGACTTCATCCCAATAGCCTGAGAAAAAGTAAACTACATCATGGCAAGTTCACAAATAACATAGTTTCTTTTTATTAGAACAGTAAATTTGTAAATTCTATAATATCTCATTTCGTTTACCACGCACAGAACGCATGTTATTCAGCCGCAGTAATGCAATATCTATTCTTCTGGACTTACGACGTCTATATTTAATTACATTCCATCACCATCACATCAATTCGTTTCCCACGCATTCACAAACAGCCCACGTAGCTTTATCGTGACGATCGTCGAGTACGTCATTAACGATTCTCTATCTGCGTTTGAACGCGTCCGAATTACGTCGTTCACGCAAGAGGAGTCAACGCGCCCGTCTTTCAGTTGGAGCCAATGCAGCGCCAGAGCATGAGATCAGCGCCCTGTTGGACGCGCCCTCTGGGAGTCTTGGACGGGACGCAAGAGCTCCACTAAATCACGGACGGCGCCAACTCGTTGCTTAGCAGCCATGTAGTCTAGTAATCGAGGGCTATTCTTCTCGGCGGTCAGCTTCCCTACACTCATGTTGGTTGGGTTGCGATGTTTGCCAGCAGGTGCACTTGTAATGTAACATAAAATATTTTTTTCCCTTTATGAATAAGATTTGTTGGATGCATTTGCAGTTGCGACGCAGTAAGTGAAGCTTCGAAGACCGTAAGATTTTAGGTTTCGTAAACGTAATGTTTCGAAGGGCCCAGGAGCAGCAAAATGCCGCTGCATGAAACTACACAAAATAGTTTTCCAAAAAGCAAAACCACACTGCTCAAGAAGAACGAATAAAATACTCTTCTGCCGAGTGAAATTTTAAAAAAATGTTTTAACAAAAGTAATAAAAACATTTAACCTAAATAAATAAAATTGAACACTACTGTGAAATGCACATTGCTTGTAAAAAAAAGAATCTGAGTACTATGTCATACCAACATAGGAGTATTCAATTTGTCAGCTGGTATTTATATGGTTCCTGGATGTTGGCACATAGGCGGCCAAATTAATTCAAATTTGACGCCACGCTGAAGCACATTCAATTATGGTCAAGCACAGGTCAATTGAAGGTATTTAAGACGAAAAAATGATTCATTTCAAACTTCGCACCTTCGAGATGGTCAAAATTTGACCAAAAAAAATCAGCGAATTCTCTTATAGACAGCGGAAAACTCAATTGGCATGAAGCTCTTTGTAATCGACCTTCAACTGCTTACAAAGTTACTAATAGATCGCACCACCTTCTGGTCTGTCGGCAACAAATTTTACACATTGACAGTGATTTCCCGGAATCCAATTTTTTTTTCACATAAGATGCGACAAGATCGCATTGTTTCAGAATTTGGAGTTGCGAGCAGTTTCGTAGCACTCGTGTAGAGAAGCTAAGTAATACGAGTACTGGGTGCATAAAAAGTTTGGTTCGGTACATTGGCAAGCAATTCCCAGCACGTTAATGCAGTCTCCGTGGTCAGCGCTCTGAGACGCGTCAAAAACAGGAAAATGATTAACGGATAGAATTCGTAAGGAGAACCTTTATTTTCGTCCAGAAAAAGGTAAACCATGACAATCTCTTCAATAATTAATGATTCATACAGCAAAGGTTAATTCTCTCAAATATGTGTCATCTTTTCAATGCCTTCTCTTCTGACGAGAACACGAAAAGGCGGTGCACAGAACTCTCGTCTCAGTTTCTGCAAATGCTCTCCCAATCATGTAAGCAACAATACGCAGCCTCAACACTGGGAATTTAATGTTATTCATTTATTTTGATGATTCCCTTATTCTTATTGCTTAAAGTTTTTAATAACAATAGAAGCAAATCGCAAAATGCGATATTGCACTATTTAACCATGTTAATTGTAACGAAGATAACACAACACTGTTTTAAATAGTTTAGATTCGAAATAAGATTAACAGAGGGATTGTAATTAATTAATTTAATTTTTATTATAAATTCTTTAACTTGTGAACGAAACAGTTTAAGGAGCAGATTTCGTCTTACTTGTAAATCATAGTAATATTTTTCGTTGTTTAGCTTACAAAGTTTTTTCTCGCAAAACATTGTGCATATTGCTTGATTAAAGATAAAAAAATTGAATGTCGAAATTTTCGTTGAATATGTCACAATGTGGAACATGTCACGACTAAATTGAATTAGCAATGCCGCCTCTTGTGATATTATAATCGAATAAACACATAGATCCGCGTTCAATCCTTTTCAGATTTGGCTGTACGCTTCACCAGTACCGAATATGAGTACGTGTATTAAAAAATTGATTTAATTTTTCATTGTAAAAGGGTTTGAAAGAAAAGTATTGAATAACATAAGATGGACAGCACAAATAAGGAAGTAGTTTGCTTAAATACCTAAGCTACAACCAAATAGGGGAACGTAAACCACTATTAATAGCCCGTATTTCTTAAGGATTTTAACAGTTTGCGATAAGAAACAAAACAAATGAGTTTTAGATAAATGTGGTGAATGAGTTCTCTTATTTTAAGGGACAGTATTACATACGTGAACGATATTTTTCTGAAAAGAAAGTAAAAGAATTGCGAAGGCAAAAATTACATATAATAGATTTGGCTGGTTGTAAACGTCAGCTGTTGCCTCAGCTTACAATCTTCCTTGACTTTTTCTATATCAGCCTAATGACGATAATAACCATCAACCGTCGCACGTGCGTTTGAAAGCAGCATTAGGACGCGTTCCGAGGCCGTCATCTTTAAGGCCGTCACCTCGTGGCGTCAGATGGGAGGGGGGGGGGGCGCAGGGCCGACCTCCATCGAAAGTCGCCGGAACAGCGAGCGCGATGGGGCATCCATCAGCGGCGCTGTGGTCGAGGCGGTGGTGGAGGGCGGCGGCGGCGGCGGCAGCGGCGAGGATGGCGGCGGGGACGGTGGCAGGGGCCGCGGCGGCGGCGGCGGCAAGGGCGGCTGCGGGGGCGCCGCGGGGGCGGCCGCGGGGGCGGCGGCGGGGGCAAGGGCGACGGCGGCGAGGGCGGCGGTGGGGGCAGCGGTGGAGGGGACAGCGGCGGGGTCGACGGCGGGGCGGACAGGAAGCGCGGCAGGGACGGGGACGCAGGCGGCGGCGGAGGCGTGGGGCGGAGGCGTGGGGCGGAGGCGTGGGGCGGCGAGGGCGGCGGCGGGGGCAAGAGCGGCGGCGGCGAGGGCGGCTGTGGGGGCCGCGGTGGGGGCAGCGGTGGGGACAGCGGCGGGGACAGCGGCGGGGGCAGCGGCGGGGGCGGCGGCGGGGGCGGCAGGGGCGGGGCGGGGGCGGGGGCGGCTGAGGCTGCGGTGGGGGCACCGGCGGTGGGGGCAGGGACGGCGGGGCAGCGGCGGCGGGAGCGTTGGGGATGAGGACGGCGAGGGACGCCCACAGAGACGCGGAGAGCGGCTGCATGCGTGGGGCACGCCAGGGCTAGCTAACGTGCTTCCTTCACAATGAAGACACTCTTTTGGGGTCAAATGGTGCGTTTATTTTTCAGTAGACAAAGATATTAACTCATTCACTTCACGTGGTTGAGGTAAAGAAAATCAGATAGAATTCATATAACCACGAACAGCTCTAACAATTTCCCCCAAAACTATAATTTCAATCCAAACACCTTCAGAATGTGATCAGATATAACAATGTAACGAAAGCAGCAGGGAATGTAAACATAAACTGTACAATGTTTATTTTCCTGTGGTACAAACATATTTTGTTAAATGCTCGTTATTCCAACATTCTCCCGGACCCTTTCAATTTTCTGTCTGTAAAGTGAACGGTTCGAATACTAATAACCTCCTCGATATATTACCACAGAGTCACACTAATGAAGTCCTCCAGAAAACTTCGAGGATGTGAGTATAATAATTTGCCATTGCCTTTCTTCCTCAATCAGAAAATGCTGAAAGACCAAAACGACCCAACAAAAAATACATTTGCAGCAAGAATTCCATCTCTTTAGTACTTTCTGATTCCGTACTTCCTCATATACAAATACTGCAACATTTTCCTGGAAGGTACACCTCGAGAATTACACATGAAACACCATTAAAGAGTAGCGAAAAATAGTAGACATTTACGTAATAACAGAAAATAAGGCTACAGAAAGAAATTTTTTGACGTGCGAATGAAACGTTAAACGATGATTAGACGATAAGAATCGTGTCCCGGAGTTTGAAACGAGTACACTGAAGACACTTTCGTACGAGTAGCAAACATCGACTTTCAGTACTCGTGCATGGAAACTGGTACGTTCGCTGTTTATTGATTGGAAAATGATACTTTGCTGTGCATGTGCGGTAAAATACTATTCCAAACATGTACCGAAAATATGGCAAGGCCATATAAAATAATCAAGTTCTGCAATGCAAAAAAAAAAAAAAGACGGCAAATATTGATTAACTTACTTTGTTCAGGCATGACTGATTGCCAATGGTGGGATTTCCCTGGTTCTACCCTTCCCATGGTTCAACCCCTTTTAGAGTTAACGCTATCGCAGTTCCTGGATACAAATGTGAAATAAATTTCATTTTGTACGAAACTTTGTGAATCTTATTTTGCTGTAATTCGAGTCATGACTCAGAAACGTGGATTGTGATGAAAACCATCGCCCCGATTGTATAATAATCAGTTTTTCGTAGCTTCCATTGTTAACGAGAGTCGTCTCTGAGGAAAGAGAGAGAGACAGACAGAGACAGAGAGAGACAGAGAGAGAGACAGAGAGAGACAGAGAGAGAGAGACAGAGAGACAGAGAGAGACAGAGAGAGACAGAGAGAGACGGAGAGAGAGACGGAGAGAGAGACAGAGAGAGACAGAGAGAGACAGAGAGAGACAGAGAGAGACAGAGAGACAGAGAGAGACAGAGAGAGACAGAGCGAGAGACAGACAGAGAGACAGACAGAGAGACAGACAGAGAGACAGACAGAGAGATTGAGATGGAGGAAAAGACGCTAGCGAGGCAGGAAACCTGTGAAAGACGAAAATTCGATAGGGATTGGAGGAAAATGTAATTGAGTGAAGAAGACAGGGAAGGGTGAAAGACCCGTAACGTGATTTTGGGGATGGAAACTGAGGGGAATTGGATGGATGATAGAATATGATATTGTAGGTGAAATGGATTTCTTCCGAATTCAGTTACAGCACGTTTGCAAAGGGGAAAGAGAAAAGCTACAAGATTCACTGGATCCAATGATCTGAAAGACATTTCATATTAGTAGTGGTATATGATAACGTGTATGTAATAGTGACTGTAGAACTTGAATAGATCATTAGAACATTGCATACTTTAGGGTTTTAAATGCCCCATTATTTTACTAATTTTGGGGAGCAAAGAAAATAAAGACATAAACAAAAATTTCATCAAAAATGACATCTCAGCAATTTTTTCAAGCGTTCATTACGCTCCCCGAGGACAAAGTGTAATAATAATTGAGCCATATTAAAAACATTTTGAAAATGTTGAGGCTTCATGAAGAGTATTCTCCAGAACAACAATTCGGTTCGCAGGACCTCGAGTTCGTTCAGATCGATTGGGAAATACCAAATTTTGAAAAAAATCGTCATAACGATTTAGAGGCTAGTGATCAATATACAGAGAGATAAATACAGACAGACGTCGTCCGTAAATAGATTTTTCACTCAGAATCCCCAAAACATGGATATTTTAATGCATGTTTTTATTGTGAATGTTTAAATCTACAATCCACAAAATATGGATATTTTGCTAGTATCCACAAAACCTGGATTCTGGCAATACGGGATTTTCTATGGAAGAATCTCCAATTTCCGCCGCACAATTACAACACGTTCTCTCTACTACGTAGTTAGTAAGGATAGAAAGTGAAAACTAAATACGGCGTCAGTTCTTTTGCGTGGGCCGAAGAGGTACTCTTCCATGATTCCATGAGTTCCATCTTGGAGATCGTTCAATTCCAATTAACTAACGAACAATATACACCATCAATTCACCTTAGTATACATCATCAATAAGTTGCACACAGTCCTTTTGAATTTCAACTACCTACCGACGGAAATTTACTGCACAAGGCAAAAGAACCGATAAACCGGATGGAGGATAGTAAATTCGCACAAGGAAGAAGTCTGGAAAATATCATTTGTGTAAGTTTAAATGGAGGAGGTAATGTGACACGAAATTAACATCGGAGAGCAATATTGATTTTCCACAATTTAAGTCATATTTTGTATGTAGCTGTTTGCCTGATATCAAATATTTTCGGCAGGAAATATTTTTAAAATTAAAGTACAAAAGTGTTGGTAACTCAAAAAATAGGAGACGGAGAAAAAAGTAAATTTAAAGTAGAATGGAGAAAGAAACTGTTAGGAATATCTCGAATTGCCTAGAAATATTCCATTAAAAATACTTTTAAAAATCCATTTTCCATTCTTTGACAACAGTTACGAGTATCATTATTGTTAACTTAACTTTAGTTTTTTACGTGTCCAATTGCCAAGTCCAAAGGAGAAACGAATGACTTTCCTTCCCATTGGCTTGCCGTGAGAATGGCAATATTCGAAGTGATAACAGTGGCTGGCTTGTGGCAAAACATTTGGTGACAACTGTTGTGATGAAGAAAATGCTGAGTGGGACAGCTTGTCGCAAACACAAATGTGAACGTTGTGCCTTAATTCAGCGGTGTATTTTCGTATTTCACATATTTTTATCGTAACATTTTTATGAAACGTTATTCACACTTAATTGGCCGTGCGTGCCTCACTGAATATTATTACATCATGAATACTCATTAGGGATTTAATATTTATTTAATGTTCACATTCGTACATTTGTTTTCATGTTTGTGGTATTATATATCGCGGCATTCTTTTTTTGATGTTATTTAAGGTCGCATCAACATCTAGGTCATTAGCGACCACTATTGGGTTTAACGTAGTGGTAACTATGATGATGACATGATATGATGATGATAGGGGTGAAAGGACGAACACAAATTACTTTTAACACTTAATTTTCGAAAAATGCAAGAGTTACACATAATGCAAGAAAATATATGGCGTTGTAACACCAGTTGTTTTGGATATCTTACCAATTATGTCTCGTATAAATATACACGTCATATGAATGTTATAAATTTTCTTTTTGAATGTAGAATTACGAGAATCGTATTGTGATTGGATGTGTATACATTATTAACAACTTGCCAAAGAAAGCGAACATGAGTGCAAAATTCAGTTGGATATGAGGAAATATTATAATTCGGACACGGTATTCAAATACTCTGTTTCTGTTAAAAAAAATGAAATGGACACACATTTCATCATGCGTTTATATCGGAATTCCTGTTTTTTTATACATTATACTCAGCCAAACTGTCACTTTCTTATCTTTCAAAGGTTTTTACTTTCATGTAAAAGTGCCATTTTATTCTCTGACCGATTCAAGGGCCAGGTCATGATCGGACCAAGTGAAATTTCGCCCACGTATCAGAATCCCGTCTCTTTGTATCGAGGAGCAGCTCTCGCCTTTACGATGTTCACCTTTACGAGCGCTTTTCGGAGCGTTCGCCCCCCGCCCGCCCCCGTCTCGCAGCCTCTTCGACCGGGCCTTTACTCACCTGGGCCGCCCCCGCCCGTCCCCCGCCGCTGCCTCGGCGAATCCCTGTCTCGAACTCCTTTCGAGCGCGGGTGGGGCGCCGGCGGAGGCGAGGTCGGCGGCGCGGGCGGGGCCACAAACGGAGACGGCGGGTTTGGCCGAGGAGGTGGATGGGGTAAAAGCGGTGCTGGGCGGAACGGGGAAGGGTAAGGCAGGGAGCGGGGAGGGAGCGGGGGGGGAGCGGGGAAGGGCGGGAGTTGCGGGGCGGGAGCAGTGGGAGTGGCTGTAGCAGAGGGAAGGCGGAGAGAGCGGGCGGGGAGGGATGAGGAGGGAGTGGAGAGGGAGCGGGGCGCGAGCGGGGGATGAGGGCGAGGCCGGTGAAGGGCGGGGAGGAGGCGGGACGGAAGCCAGGCGCAATCCTTCAGCAAACCCCTGCAGGTGCCACCTGCACAGTGAATGCAAATGTCCCGGCGGCAAGATGTACTCTCGAGGGCGACGAAGAGGTCACTTCTCAGAATACGGAAGCTCTCTAATTTAACAGTGTGTAACAAAGAAGGGGCGCAATGAAAAAACATCACAAATGTAAGATTTAGAACACTAATAATAAATTAGAGATGATAGAAACTGACACAAACTTTCTCTTACGATTTTCTTTTCTAATATCTTTAGTCTTGACTACCTTTTCGCTTTTGTCCCAACCTCTTACCAACTATTGCTGGCTAAGTCATTTTTTCAATTTTTGTTAATTTGTACATTTTATCAATTTCTCAGTCTTCTAAGGATAGAATGGAAATATAACTAAAGATATTCTAGAAGTGTAAAACCTGGACATTTTGCATATTTTCATTTAAAAATTTGGCACTGTTTTTAAGAAAAGGTATAAGCATTTCTAAGATTGCCCAATGTTAAGCTGATTCCCAGAGAAAGCGCTTGAGTTTTCCAGAAATTTAATTAACAATAATTTCAATCACTTGTACACACAAATGCGATAATATATAAGAAATGCACGTAATGTAAATAATGATGATATGGAAAATATTTTTAAAAGCATGTTTTATTTAAAACAACACAAGAATCCAGTAAAGTGGCGTTTACATCAACTTACAGTGCATTTAGCCCTATCCATTGAAAAAAATTAAAGAAAAACTATTGAAGATTTTTTTAAGAATGGGTCAGACGGACAGACCTTTTGGAAAAAACACTTTTTCGGTATCAGGTGATCCTAAGATAAGCATTTCAATTGAACTCTGGAAATCGATTTTCCACAGCATTACATAACTGCTCTTTATTATATTGGATATACGTACGTATACAAGAAAATAAAATTGGATAGTAAAATAGTACGAAAATAAGTTTTGTTGCCATGCTCACAATCTCACCTACTCTAATCACATTTAATTTCTCAATTAGATCATCCTTTACTTTCCATACTACATTCCTTAAAGTGTCAGACATTATTTTTCAAAATAATAATACAAGTTGTAAATATACGTGTAGAATTTTAAAGCAAATATAAATTAAATTGGTAGGTAATTAAATATTTGTAAACATACTCAAATATACACTCCATAAATAAATGGTATAAATAAATAATAATTATGCTTTAAAAAATAAATGATTTCTTTAAACCAAATTCGGAATAGAGAAAACACTCATTCTTTCACTTTTCTTATATTTTTATTTGAATGTTGATTTCAACGCTACTGTATGTGCACTTATCTTGAAGTTGAACATGACTCCATGGCACAATTCTTATCCAAAACTTGAAGGAAGTGATTTTCGATTTTTTAAGAAACATATCTTTTCAGACACGTCATCCTCTTCCATCTTCTTCGTTGACAGTCACAAAGAGCAAATTATACTATATATTTGAGCATCGGCATAAGATTACGTAGCATTTATATCTTCATATTTTGGCACATATAAATTCAGCCTGACATAACAAAGAGACTTTTGACAATACAAATGTTTGCGTTCTGTGCAATATTTGTTTGTATACACGTGCCGTAAAAAAGGTTTCCTAATAAAAATTGCAGAAGCGGTCGCAGAGTGGAAACTGAGAGGCTCGGGCTATTGACAAATGACGCGCTGGAGGAGGAAACTCGAGCGACTAGAGAAAGGGGACTAGAGCCCAGAGACGAGGCGGGGCAGGGAGGGGCGGGGCGGGGCGGGGCGGGGCGGGGCGGGACGAGAGCAGTGGAGGGTGTGGGAGAGAGCTATGCTAGCTACATGAGGGACAGGGAACGACGGAAATGGGAGAGGTGGGGGAACGGGGGTGACGTGCGGGGAGGACGTGTGGGGGCCGGGTGGAGGGAACAGAGGAACGGGAGCGATCCAGAGCGGTTCCTCGCGGGAAGAGGGGAGGGCGGATAGGGAGCAGCGGGGGCGGGGGCGGCTGTCGTGGCGGGGGTGGTGGAGGCGGGGACGGCGGTGGGGGTGGGCAGTGGCAGAGAGGCGATGGAAGCGGCGGGGACGGCGGGGCGGCGAGTGTGGTGGTGGCGGCGGGGGCGGCGGGGGCGGTGGGGGCGGCGGGGGCGGCGGGGACGGCGGGGGCGGCGGGGGCGGCGGGGGCGGCAGGGGCGGCGGGGGCGGCGGGGGCGGCGGGGCGGCGGGGGCGGCGGGGGCGGATGAGCGAGCGGATGTGGGAGCGGTAATTGCGGTGATAGGTGTAAGGTGTGTGGGGGCTTTTCTTAGGGATCTTTGTTTTACATTCGGGGCACAGAAGTGTGGGATTGGGACTGGCGGGAACGCGGAGTCATATTGATTGTGTGGGGGCGGGAGGGACAGCTGACACGACAGGAACGGTGGAGAAAAGGTCCTCGGAGAAATACGAGATAGCGGGGCGTGGGTGTGGTGGGTGTGCTGACGGCGGAGACAAGGGCTGCGGAGAGCAGGTGCGGGGGCTTGGGCGGGGGATAGGGCGGGGCGGGTGAAACTGAGGGCCAACGGGCGGGAGGGGAGTAACCGTGGTTGCGTGGCAGTGGCGGAAAGCGGCGCACGGTGTGGGGCCGAAGAATCTGCGGTGTTTAGGCGGCGGAGGCATGGGGGCGGAGTGGTAGTGGAAATGGGGGCGGTGGGGCAATAGCGTGTGTGCGGCAGTGAGCAGCCGAAGAACAGCCAAGAGAGGAGGTGGCGGTGAGGCCGGGATGTGGCGGGTGCAGGTAGCGGGGGGCGGCGGAAATGGCACAGTGCATCTGATGCAAAGGAGCTCGCTGAATAATAGATTTTTAATTCCTTTATTGGCGGCGGCGCTGTGCTAATGGACGAAGGCAGTGGCTGCGCGCGGGGAATCCTTCCCTCGCATCACGCGAAGCCCCCTCCCACTCTCCCTCCCTCCTTCCCCCTTCCCCTCCCACCCGCGAAAGGCGCGCTTCGGCCGCTCCGATTGCTGCGCGGGGGAGGGGGAGGACCGGAATACTTCGATGGCGGAAATCAGACCCACCGCCGGAGAAGTTCCAAGACGTTCTCCATTTCTTCAGAAAATACTGCGCCCCAGTTAAGAAAAATACACCAGTCGGGCGTTTGGAATGTTAGAGGTCTCGTTGAGTCCTCCTTAGTCGTGTAAGTAGTTAGAAAACATTTTTTATGAGAAAATGTGTATTATATATTGTTGTATTTACGGCATTCATATAAAAAACATACATCTAATACTGAACACATATATTCATCAACGTATTCATCTAATATTGAAGAGGCTATTTCCGAAATGTTCATATTATGAACTCTACACTTTACGAACGTTTTTTATTGTTGTTATTTTTGTTTGCAATAGAAAGATATAAATCCAACGTATCTTACTAGCTGCTCTCATTGTTTCTTTTCCTTATCTTCTTTTCATACAATAGTATTTTTTAAAATTATATTTTAACACGTGTAAATTGCAATTCTAATAAACATATTTATTTGTTCATGCATTTCCACATTTTATTACAAGGTTAATAATTTAATGCACATCTGTAATTCAACTGCATATGCTCCATAAAATTTTGTTTTGCAAAGTGTGCCATACAATCGTGAAAAACTCGGTTAATCACGAGACCGGATGCGAGTTACATCGGACAACAACAGACCTTGGAATTGAGAACTGTAAGTCGATGATACAGGAGAAAGGCAAAAATCATAAGAGATGTGTAGGTCCATTTCAACATTAGTGATATGTTTTTTTAGCAAGAATACACATCAAGTGCTTTGAAGACGCTAAACGTGTTCACTACATTTGGAGGGTGCAAAGAATTCTTTGGAAGCTCGCTCTCTTTCACTGTTTGAAAATTACAACTAAAAATTAAGAAGCATTGAAAATGAATATAGGAAATAAGGTACGACAAAACACAACTAGGATTGACAGTAATAGCAAAACCGAACTATCATTCCGCTTTACAATCATCGTAACACCAAAATTTAGAACAGAAAATATTTTTTTTGATGGCAGGTTAGTGAATATCAAAGCTATATTGAGAACAAAGAAGAAATAATTTTATTTTCCGAGAATAACTCTGACATTTATTTAGATTTGATATATTACATTTAGAGGGCAATATTCCGATAACATTCAAAGAAGCACTCACTTCGTTACATTAAACACTGAAATATTAATCCACACAAATCCTCGTCGAAGTCGATTTATTTAACTGGTGCATGAGGAACGGCTGAAAACACGGACTTTATCAGCAATCACGATTAAGGTTTTGTAGTGGTAGCGGTGTAGATCCGGTTTTATCCTCCAGAAAAGGCGTGCCCGATTTCTCAGTGACGAACCAGCAAGCAAACATTTTGGATATCGGGTTAATAAAAATTAAATTCGAATCCTCACAAACAAGAGGTTCTTAGACATCTACGTCTTTGAGATGGCATTATTTGTGAAGATTAAATTGTATTGATTGCGTGTCTCAGACCCTTTCAGCGAATATCTAAATATTGTCTTATTTAGGCCGAGGTCGAACGGGTAGCCAACGTCGTCGGAGGCTTCACAACATACGGAAGTCTCGATCGGGAACAGAGACTGCCAGGAAGCGATTGAAGGGGTGGGGGTGCATCCTGCATCCCTCCCTCCCTCCTTTGAGAGGGGGAGAGCTTGTCCCACTCGGCCACGTTCAAGTATAGTCGCAAGATCACGCGAGAAAATAAACTGATCTATATAAAACATGTTCATAAACTGACAGGCGGACGGGGGCTGACGCTGGCAAAACAGATCGGCGACGCGCCGTGGCGCACAAGGACAGCGACGCGGCCCAGAGTCTCGGAGCGACGGGGAGGGGAGGGGATGGTGGCTGGGGAGGGGGAGGACGGAGCACAGCCCACCTGCTGGAAAAGCAGACCGTGGCGACATCCGTAACACGGGTGTTGAGGAGACCGTCAGTGACGTCATATGACCACGGGTTGACCCGGAAATGATTTAAGAAAATAAGATGCAGAATAATAAGCTGGGTGGAGACCGAATTACTTCTCCTGACGAATTTTGTTAATTACATGTGTTCAAGTGATAAAATATATTTATTTTGGTATTCCTTGTACATTAATTTCATTTATTCAAGAAAGAATAATTCTCATTAAAAAGCAAAGCGTATACATCAAGGTAACGCAAGCGTCACAGACCTTCACCTGGTAATATTAACTCAAGTGCGAACAGGCACTTGAGACTGAGAATAGATTAGTAAAATGTAGAATAATTAGTGTATGTGTGTGTGAAATATATTGAGAATTAACCAACATATAGCTCTGAGAGGGATCGCAACAAAATAAAAAATCATGATGTAATGATTTGCTACTAATCATTTGCCGACAAATAAAAGGAGAAATAAGATCATAAGGTTAATCTTATTCACAGAATGCAATTTTGACCTTACAAATTATTTCTCAATTTCCAATAGAATTGGTGGTAATTATTGGTATCTTTATTCACGGTGAACACCAATCACTTGAAAATGTATTCCCTATATTTTCACCTTTTTTTCAGTTACCTCTGTATTTCTTTTTAATGGGATGTGGTCTTCTAGGAAGGCTGAACCGTTTAACACCATAAACATGTTTTTTAACGAAATGAACATGCCATAAGGTTTTATCTTCGGGGAAAACGCCATAACACTGAAGCAATTTCCTATAGTTGCTCCTCAATCTGCAATAATTGGCAACTTTGAGCTGTAGATATCACGTGCATAACTTTACATGACAGTTTAAAAGGGACGTCACTTCTACTTCTTGCGCCACACACCCCACGTCACAATAACACCCTTTTGTTTCCTTCCGCCCAGACACAGCCTCGAGTCGAATGGATATTTTTTGAAATGACATGCCATTTCTTTGCGGTTTCCGTGTTTGGAATTTTTCCGAGATTTGATTTTTATGCGTTTTACTAGTTTCGCCTGTATATTTTTAGAAATCTATCACCCTTCTTTTTGTGTCACTCAAGTGGAAATCAACTTCTTTACATTTTCCGTCGATTTCGACGTTCGGTCTTGCACAACATTTACTAGACAGATGTTCTCTATTCTGAGCATTCTTTGGATTCATTTCAAAAGTGAAACGCTTTTCAAGAATCCTTTCCCCGACGTTTAATGTTACCAGATGCTTTATCATTTTAAAAATTCTCACATTATCGAGTAATTGATCCAAACTCCACAAACCTTTGCAAATTAATTGAAACGTTCAAACGAGAGCACAAGGCAGTTCTGCAGTTTTCGTGAAAACAAAAGTTGTGGATCGTGTCCGCGATGATCACTCTTTCATAAAAAAATTGATTTCATCGTTAACCAGAATACAACATACTGTAGACTTCACAAGAAAGAACTGACCCGTGTACACAGCAGTTTTGAGTTGCTAACGCACAAAATAAAATACAATAAATCACATGCTATTAATTATTCCCCTTTAACGCGGAAGCGTTTGCGTCTGCCCTGGCGGAAGATTTACCCGACGCACTACCTTACTTACCGCACTTACTTGCACTATCGCACTTACTTGCACTACCGCACTTACTTGCACTACCGCACTTACTTGCACTACCGCACTTACTTGCACTACCGCACTTACTTGCACTACCGCACTTACTTGCACTACCGCACTTACTTGCACTACCGCACTTACTTGCATTATCGCACTTACTTGCACTACCGCACTTACTTGCACTTCCGCACTTACTTGCACTACCGCACTTACTTGCACTATCGCACTTACTTGCACTATCGCACTTACTTGCACTACCGCACTTACTTGCACTACCGCACTTACTTGCACTATCGCACTTACTTGCACTACCGCACTTACTTGCACTACCGCACTTACTTGCACTACCGCACTTACTTGCACTACCGCACTTACTTGCACTACCGCACTTACTTGCACTACCGCACTTACTTGCACTACCGCACTTACTTGCACTACCGCACTTACTTGCACTACCGCACTTACTTGCACTACCGCACTTACTTGCACTATCGCACTTACTTGCACTACCGCACTTACTTGCACTACCGCACTTACTTGCACTACCGCACTTACTTGCACTACCGCACTTACTTGCACTACCGCACTTACTTGCACTGCACTACCTTAAACAAACTTGCCAGCACTTATCACGAATTTTATCTGGAGCAACCACTGGAGCAATTCAGAAGCAGGCATTCACACTACTTGCTGGTCACAGAGCAAATGAAGTGATAGTACATCTCCACTTTTGAACTTTAGAAGAGATAAAAATATCCGGAGTCGCGATGTCGCAGCTGCATGGATGGCGATGAAAAGGTATTGTACGCGCACATTTTCGTGAGCTTCGCAACACCTACCCCCCACTCCTTTACTAATATGAGTTGAATTAATAATAAAGGAAAGCAGGAACGTTGTTGACGAAATCTGATAACAAGAAATGTTCGTTCTCGTGTACCAGAAATTATTTTGCATCATAAAACGAGCCATATTTGGTATGCTACATGACGGTTCAAGAAAACGTGCGAGAATAATACTGTCAAGCTTAATATCGTATCTGCGAAACTCGATCCGCTACAACCATATCACGAACCTCGTGGGTTTCATATACCCAGCGTCACCACTGAAGGGATAAAAATCGTCGATTGGATATAAATCGATTATTATTTAATTATCGATCATTAATTTCTAACATAAAGCCCGCATAATACGCTATGTTCTTTGTGAATCGCTCACGTTTCATGACATTTGTCTTAAAATGTCAACTGTAATTCAAATGACTGTTGCAGTTCTATAATTCACGCATGTACAAGTTTAGAGAGCAAACGTTATTTGTGAATCTATTTGCCTCAATTCGACAATAGTGTTTAAAACGTAAATGATAAGTAAAATTTCTCAATGTAATGCGTCGACAAGACTCTTAATTACAGTTCAAACATAAACACACGCTAAAAATAAGTTTCGTGATCGTCTCGTGAAAAAGGTAATGAACGAAGAGTGTGTGAACTCGCTTGTGTGCGGGTGTGAGGGGGCGAATGAGTGAATGCTTATGCGTAAACATGGACAAGCGCCCCGCAGGCCGGACATCCGGCGTCCTTGCAGATCACGCGCCAAAAGAGCGACGTCTGACGCGGCCGTTCGGCAAGAGGCGGCGGGGCATCAGCGGGGTCATGCGGGGAAACGGGGCGTGAGCGACAGGCAAGCCGGGCCGACGACAGCGCCCCTGATGGGTGGCGGCGGAGTGAGGGGCTGGAGAGGCAACAGTGGGGTTAGTGACTGACAGGCAAGAGGGTTGTAGTGGCGGAGAGCGAGAAACGGGAAATAACGTGTAGAGGACGGTAGCGACTGAGCGGTAGTCAGGAGAAGCAACCAGTAGTAGGCGGTAGCGGGAATAACGGCTCTCGGGCTGTGAGGGGAGGAAGCGAGAGTAGAGGGGGATAAAGGGTGGCAGGCAAGGTGGAGGGCCCGAGCAAGACAAGCGCGCAGTCGGTCCTAGAGCCCGCGTGACGCCGGTGGCGGCGGCGGTATGGGCGTGGGCGGTGGCGCTTACGGTGGCGTGGGCGTTGGCGTGGGGGTCGGGGTGAACGTTGGCATTAGCGAAGGCATAGGCATGGACATGGGCATAGGAGTGGGCGAAGGCGTAGGCGTAGCCGACGAGACAGCGTGTGTATGGGCGTTGATGTTGACGTGGAAGTGGGCGTGGGTGTTGACGTGGGAGACGGCGTGGGCGTTGAGGTACGCGACGGCGTGGACGAGGGCAAGGGCGATGGCAAGGGCGTGGGCGTTGGCATTGGCGTGTGCGAGGGCATGGCGAAGTCGTGGGTATGGGCATTGGCTTGGCGGCTGCGCGGGAGCATAGGCGTTGCTCGTGTGTGTGGGCGAGGGCTGAGCGTCGGCGAAGACGAGGGCATGAGCGTGGGCGTGGGTGAGGGTAAGTGCGAGAGCGAGGGCAAGGCGAGGATAAGGGCGAGATCGTAGGCGCGTTGCTGAGCTCAGATGGCGCGCGGTGACGTCTCGCGTGAGGTCGAGGTTCTGGATCTCTTGGCAAACTTCATAGCAGATGTGTGCAGGTGTGAGAAAGAGATATCTACATTTTTAAGTACATGTAGATCATTTAAATGACTGTTCTACTTTCAGAATTTACCCTCTCTAAATGTAAAAGTTTAGAGAGAAAACGTTATTTGTGAATCTATTTTGCCTCAATTCGGCAATAGTGTTCAAAACATAAATGATAAGCAAATTTATCAATACAATGTGTCGACAAGACTCTTAAGAACAGTTAAAACATAAACACCTGCAAAATATAAGTTTCCTTTCAGTTCGCGTGTATTATGTAATACGTAAACAACATACCCTTATGTAGTTTTAAAAGGTTTGTAAAATATACAAGTTATACATTTTGATACCGTGAACAACAAATTCGAATTAATTCGAAGATAAATATACTACGTTTTCAATCAGCCTTAACAGACAATCCAACATATTCTGATGCAATAACTAAATAAGGTCCGTTATTTCAGTTAGCTTTAAAATAATAAATTCGAGAAGCTGGTTCAGTTGTTTAAAATAATTTAAGAAAACGTTTCATTATGAATTTAAATAAATTGTGAATTATCGAGTTAATATATTCTAAGATGTTTCTTTTTATTTTGATTGTCGTATTAATATCAAATTTCAATATAAGGAATGATAGGAATCATTGAGTGAAATTCAATATATTTTGATATGAAAAGATACAACCCTATCAAGTATGTATGAGTGAATTGCGACTCACCATTTAGCATCATCATTTGCAATAGGAAGGAACAGTACTCACCTGCAAAGAAAGAAACTACATTTAACATTTGACAAATATTTTCTAAAATATTTTAAAACTATTTAAATTGTTAAATTACCGTATCATCAGAAACAATAGAACACAAACCAATATAAAGATTACAATAGTACAGTACATTTCTTAAATATAATTAAAACATAATATTTTAAAAGGAATAATAAAGTAATATTATTGTTATTGCAAGATATATCAAACTGTTTCATTAACTATATGTTTCTCTTACAATAATATGGTTCCAAAGAAGTTTGTCACTTGCACATATCACGAACTAAATTTAAATCTCTTTTGGTAGGCAAATTTTACGGTGTAAGATTCTCCCTTAAAAAAATTAAGAAAACCCAAATTATTTGGGAAAATTGTGTCCGTTTCAACCCAGTGTCCGAGCTGAGAATGATTCAGAGACGGGAATTCATTCGACACACAGCCCTCAAGTTTCGCAAGTTTCTTTCCTTGACATACCACTCTCCTTGCAAGCATAATTTAACTCAACAACTTTTGAGAAGTTGGGTAACGTGTCCCCTCCCCCATTCTCACTGCCTTAACGAAAGAAGTCGCAGACGTTCCCTGAGACACCGGTGCTTCTCCAGCCACATGCACTGTCCCCGACCGCCCCCACCCTCGCCCGCGCCCGTGACCGCGACACCGCACCCGATCCCGCCTCGCCCCCACCCGCGCCCCCGACTAACCCCTTCCTGCCCTGTCCCGACCCGATCTTCCCCGCCTCACCTTCCTTCCCTGAACCATCCCCACCCCCTTCCCAGCCCCTCTCCGTCCCAACCCTTCCATCTCTGACCCAACCCATCCTTCCCTGCCTCTCCCCATTTTTCCCTGAATCACTCGATTCTCCCTACTGGCCCAACCTCGTTTCACCCTGTCGTGTCCCACCCCATCTCTTCTAGTCTTACCCCACCATGCCATTCTGTTCTCTCACTCCGTTCCAATATGCCTTGCTCTTACCATCTTCTTCTATCCCTCCTCATCTTTCCCTGAACCATCCCAACCATCCCTGCCGTGCCCTACTCCGTGCCATCCCACACCTTCCTGCCTTGTCCCGACCCATCCTGATCTGTCCCCACTCCTGCTACACCCTGTCCTAGCCTGCCTTTCCCTAACTACCCTTCTGTGTCCCTCCCTATCCTCCCTGTCCTATCCCGCCCTAACCCCTCCATGCTCCACCTTGCCTAACCCTGCTCCATCAGATCCCACCCCTTCCTGTCTGCCCGTCTATCCCACTCCGTTCCATCCTTCCCCGCTCGTCCCCTGCCTCGTCCGCGCCGCTCGGGGCCGGCCGGCAGCGCCGCTCGCCGGGGCAGAAGGGCGAGGCGCGTAGGAAGCGCGGCCGTTGTGGCGGGGAGAAGTTCCGGATTCATGGCTCCGGAATTGCATCCATCTCGCGGGCGAGCGAGCGGCGCGCCGCCTGGCGGACCGCGCGGAACTTTTCCATCCGGCCCGCGCGCGCCGCATGAGAAGTGAATCCCCCCTCTCCCCCCTCGCTCCCCTACCCCAACCCCTTCCGCGTGGGCGCCGACGAAGAAGAGGGAACCCGCCGCGTGGCGGCTTGACGTCACCGAGAACACCACTTGAATATGCTTTCCGAAACACGGAGTGACAATTCTTTGTGGCGGGTGGATGTGTTCGAAAGTCCGGAGGTTTGGCACCGTTCATAATGATACTTGCTGTAAGGCGAGGATTTTTTCCGCCGATGGCGTTTATCGCCGTGAATACTTTCCCCCTGAAATTGCTTAAGATTCTTTAGCGGTACTTGCGTAATTCTGTCAAAGGCCATATCTGTCGCAATAATTATATCGATCGGGTCTTCAGGGAGACTGGCATCTAATATTGTAACATTTTTTTCGTCTTTCAAAATATTTACTTGCGAAAAATAGATTGTTCTATTACATCGAAGGGTTAAGCAATTTTTATTACAACCCGAGCGGCAACGTAAAGGAATCTGACAATAATTATTCCAAACTACTAGGGAAAGTAGGGATGACAAAAATGCGCACTTTTTGCCAATGAACGTATAGGGAGAAATTTCATACAACGGAGTTACACATGGTAACATTGGGGCAACTTAGTGATTACCATGGCAGATTAATTGTGTTTGAACGTCACCTGTCCACCATTTGTGTATACAAGAAGTTCCTAACGATCAGGAGAAATGTTTCATCTGTAACTCTGTTAGAGGTTTTCCCCACTATGTGTACATTTGCCAAAACTTTAATTTTCTTTTTTTGTTCTCACTACATGCCGTAGGAGTTTGAAGTATTTATTCTTAGACACACTCTACTACTTTAATATTCTAAGCAGTGTCGCTTCCTTGAAGCTAGCATGATTCGAAGTCAGAAGGCAAATTTATTTCTGTAGAAAAGCATTTGATGAAGGATTGGTCGTTTTCTAAACTGAGTTTTACATACTGTAATATCGTATCATCACTGTTACGTTTTAATCAATATAGTGAATGACGTACAAGAAGCATCCAGAAAGTAAGTTTCCCCAGATCGTCAGAAAAGATAAAACAATTCCATAGAAAATGTGTTTTAGTAGATACAATATATGTTGCACTATTTTTTTAACATAATCACCACCAGCAAAGAGTCATCTGTCGTATTGTGGGATGACGTATTTGTGATACATGGAGCTACATCCATGATTATAAACATATTTTTATTTTAATGCGAATGCGACAAAGGCATTTACATCCGTTTATTTACGTGTGCTGAATAAGATGGCATTAAAAACAAAATATTCATCTGAATAGTAAAATAATTACATCGCGAGACAAAAGCTGACAATGTGGAAAAAATCATGTCTGGTTATTGACGCAAACATGCAAAAATTGGAAATGATATACGTGTAGATTTCAATTTATTACAGTTACGAAACTTTAATGCCACAATATACTGTAGTTTAGAATTTAGCCTTCGCATTTTCAGCCCTTTCTCAACACAAATCATAGTAAATCTCTTCCAAATAAAACATAAATAACACGGATTCTCACTTCCAAAAACGTGTGTTGAAGGACATAAACCACACATAAAAAAACATGTAAGGAGACACAATAGACGTTCGGGCGTTGCACTTGCAAGCTGCGCCACATGTTTGAAGTTTGCAAGCCGAGGTGAAACACATGGAGAGCGAACGGCGTATCTGCCACGGTGCGGACAGCCACAGCCGCATCGAAGCGAACCACTGAAATAAACCAGATAAACAAAGCAGCAAAGAAGTGAAGGGGAAAATAGACTTCTTGCGAAATACACAGGCAAAATAATGCAGCCGAGTTTGCTTTTACGCAATATGGGCAGTGGAAACACTAACACTAAATATAGGTATACTGCTTCAATCTAACGATTTTACATAATGTTTTTTTTTCATTTTGCTTAACAGTGCATTTCAGTGCTATTCCGGAGCGTGAAGAACACCAGTGGGAAAAAGAGGGGCGAGGTACGACAGACTAGGATATACTAAACTGCAATACAACAGAAGGAATTTTTTTATAGTTAAGAATACATGTTTTTAACAAAATACTGCAATACTTTTCTACATGTTTGTTTAGAATACTTTCGGTTTTTGAGGTATGGCTTCGACATATTTTGTGCATTTTCTGAACTTCCGGTGCGTTCAACCAGACACAGGCGATGATGTCCACGGTTTGAAGAATTAGTTCAACATTCACCATGTTGCTCTGATTACAAAACTGTTCGCTACATCGACAGAGAATGAAACAACCTTTTATCGAAATTATGGACTGTAAGAGAACGCCGGAGTTTCCAAACAGCGATTACGCATCACGACGGTTTCAAATTATTTTCTAACCACCGAATAAACCAACAACTGTAGCGTTAATGATTGTTTCTCAATCCTTTAGTTGAGAAAAAATCTAATAAAAAGTACCAATGATACAGTAACTCATAAACAAAAACAGTATTGAAATAAACCACACTGGGGGTCAGTTAATGACATGGATGCCATTAACATGCGACTATCATATTGAGAGGAATAATGAATCAATGAAATCTAGCATGACAGCTCTCAAAAAATAAGAATGACCAATATCTTTATATTTTTATTTTCAAATACTATTTTGAACTAATTAAGAAGTAGGCTTTTTCGTGTGCGCTCAGTCTTCAAAAGTGCTATAAACAAATGAAACCCCACAAAACCCAGAGTAAATCTCAATCGCATCCATGCAAAACAGTCCGCGTACCAAACGATAATTTTAAGACTCATCGTCCAATAAAAACGAGACAGTTTGTGTAATCGGCCAATAAAATAAGACAGCTATAGAAGTCTGCTTACGATAATATGGTGAGAATTACAGCTGTTTGTTTTCTATTTTGGAGCGAATACACGGACTTCATTACGATTCGCCGGTTGTAAAAACAATCTGCAAAGAAAAACACGGCGGGAGCCGGGCGCGCGGGCGGAAAGCCAAAGGCGAGGTGAGGCGAAAGTGGGCTAATAAAAGCAAACGGGCGGTGAGTGCGGGGCCATTCACTGCGCTAGGGGCGGCGCCTCTGGCGGTTGAGGGCTCCGACAAACAGTTACGCCACTTATGTCGCATTTACACGCTTTTCCTGTAAAATTAATGTACCAACAGTTTCATAAAACGTAAATTTTATAAAATCTAGCCCTCTCGGTAAAATTTGGAATGCAAAACAAAAATTAAACATTATTATTATTATTATTATTATTATTATTATTATTATTATCATTATCATCATTATTATCATTATTATCTTTTATTATTCACAGTATCGACTGGTCGGTATGTCAACCACACACAGGAATGATGACCAGGCGTGTGGTTGCTTTACTGAAGGTTCAGATGGCTTCTGACAATACGGTATGTATTCAAAATTACTGACTTTTGCATATTATATACATTCCTGGCATCCAATTATTATTATTATTATTATTATTATTATTATTATTATTATTATTATTATTATTATTATTATTATTATTATTATTATTATTATCATTATCATCATTATTATCATTATTATCTTTTATTATTCACAGTATCGACTGGTCGGTATGTCAACCACACACAGGAATGATGACCAGGCGTGTGGTTGCTTTACTGAAGGTTCAGGTGGCTTCTGACAATACGGTATGTATTCAAAATTACTGACTTTTGCATATTATATACATTCCTGGCATCCAAGTGAAGACACTCCAGTGCCTGACGTGTTATTTTCGGGATCACTCCTATAGCTGATATTATTATAGGCACAGTTGTCACTTTACTGAAGTTCCACTGAGTTGCGACTTCATGGGCGAGATCGGTATACTTCTGGATCTTCTCTTGATATTTTCCCGATATGTTGTGGGTATTGGGTATTGATATATAAGGAAAACCTGTTGATGGTTTCTACCAATGTAAGTTATATCGGGTCTATTGCCGCCGACGTGTCTGTCAGTGATAATGGAGCGATCCCAGTAGAGTGTGTGCTGACTACTTTCAAGCACATTCTGAGGCACATATTTATAATACGGCACGGAAGTTGCGAGTAAGCCCGTTTTCAATGCCAATAATTGGTGGATCTGCTTCGGCACTTCTTCATGCCTCTTTTTGTATTCCAACAGTGCGTGGCTGCTACATCCACTTGTCACGTGTTGGATAGTTTCGCTTGCAGCCTCACATCTTCTACACGAGTCGGAATGAATAGTAGAATCTCTCAGAATGTGTTTTCTGTAGTTCAATGTTGGCACCACTTGGTCCTGGATAGCTATCATGAAGGCGTCTGTCTCCGAAAAGAGATCCCCGTGCTGGAGCCATGCGTGCGACGCAGAGATGTCGACTTCTGGTTTACTCAGCTCGTGGGGGTACCTTCCATGCAGTGCCTTCGCTTTCCATAAGGATATCTTCCCTTCCGTTTCAGTAATTGGCTGAACAGGCGGATCAAGGGCGAGGGCTTCCTGCCTTTTGCAGGGAATGCTGAATGATGTGGTAGGGAGGTGATGAGGGATAAAGGACTAGGATGATGATGGGAGGTAGTAGGTGAGGTGGTGTTAGGTGATCGTGACATTTTTGAACCATTCCAGCATTCGAATTATGACCGAGAGAAACCACAAAAAACTCCTATCGGGATGGCCGGCCCAAGGTTCAAACTCGGACCTCCCGATGGGGAAGTTAGCGCTCTACTCTCTGAGCCACTTCGCTCAGTAGGGAGTACAATAAAACATACAAGCTAACAAAATAATTTTTCATGTATCTTTGGAATAATAAATCTACCACAACCTGGGTTAAGGACGTTAAGAAAGATTTGGAAAACAAACAATATAAGAGAAGAAACACTCGTGAGAGACATTATTAAAAATAAATTACAATAAACTGTGGGGGATCAAGAAAGAAGAGGAAAACTGATGCAAAATGGTTGAAACAGAGGAAAATGAAATATTGTGAGAAGATGAAAGAACACTGGAGAAAAAGGAAAGAGAAATTTAAAACGAAATGATGAAATTATCTTGTGGACCCTAGATGACCCCAACGAAGAAAGAAAGAAAGAAAGAGAAAAAAATACATTTTCTATTTGCATCAAATAATTTTAGTCAACATTTCATCAATATCAGAATTTGTCAATGCCAGCACAAAGAGCATCACAAATGAGCGAACCGCGAAGATCTAACGATAACTACGACATAGTAGTTTCCTAGAAATGAGGATAGACAAAGTGAGAAAACGTGTTGTCTGTGAAAGGTCGAAGGACGCGAGCAGAGGAGGAACAGAAGGATACAGAACACAAAGCAGAACGCAGATGAGTGACAGTAGGACACTGACTTGACAATTGTCAACTATTCTTTGTATTATCATCGCAATGCGAAATAATAAACAGGAGCAACCCGAAGAGTACCGTTCGTACGTTATTCCACACAGGCCGCGGGCCAAACAATTTTATGAACATTTTACTGTACAAAAAACTTATTAAACATTTTTATAAAATTTTTAACAAATTTTTATAAAACATTTATTTTTGTTTTTTATAAATGATTTTTTCCTCACAAGAAATCGATGATAAAATGATATAGCATGGCACATATTTTGACTGTTTGGTGTTGATGGCACGATTAATTTGTCATCACCAATTCTGCCAATCGCAGCGAGAGAACCGTTGGGGATGGAATCGAGGAGGTAGGGGAAAGCCGAATGGTCGACCACACACGCATGTCAAATTCCTGTGGCGTCATAAAAAAATTGTTTCCAAAAATTAACTTTGATTCTTTTACCAATTTATAATTCTGCTATATAAAAAAAATTACACGACCCGTGTATAATGTTGCTTTATTGCATTCGTACACATTGGAAAACATGCTGCTAACTTCCTTCGTTTTCAAAACATCTAGTCATGCAATAAAGCTAACATTATAAACTAGTTGCGTAATATACTACTATGTGCGTTTCATAAAACCCAATCAAAACTTCAATAAAACATGGTCAGGTACAACAGATATTAAAAAACCAGAGCGCCATAGCCGATAAGTAAACGTACTACTTTCAGGTACACACATGAATCTAGGTGCGATGAAATTTCACTGATGTACTTAGTTTGAAAAAAGTACAGAAAGAGAGTCATTGGCATACAAATGAAATGTTTCTGATTCAGTCGGTGATCAGAACTCAGTCCAGAATTTTGAAATAATACAAAAGACACTTCCTACGAGATCAATACATTATTTTTCAGTATGCGTTCATGAACATTTGCAATGGAAGTTTCAACAGGTACAGGTAAAGAATTCTGTTTTTTCTATAGATAGATAATTAACATTTAGACATTCTGTAAAAAAGTAAAAGCCGTCACGCTGTCAGTGGAAGTTATTGAAAAAAAATCTCACTTTTCACGATGGAAATCGTCGTTCAAGACGTTTGTGCAGCCCTGCCTACTGTGAAGGAATGTCCGCCTAGGAAACAAGCACTCTTACGGAACGAGCTCTAATTCAGGGCTACGAAACTAAACAAATGGCAATGCTAACGCCCTTGATAATCCCGCAATGCCGAGTGGCACAGCGCCTATTATTGCTGGCACTACTTCGTCGAAATTGAGAAACAGAATCCCGATGCCAAACTGTACCCGGGGCATGAAAGTATAGTGAACGTTCTCAACCTTTGATTACTGCAATTTTTTTTCACACATATCAATGTCTCCAGTCAACAGTAATTTTGATCATTATCCATGATGATGTTACGTCATAAATTAGCTTGAAAACAACAATACCAGTTACTATCATTGTTTTGTTTGACAAGACATCTCTGAGCGACTCGGAAGTCATAGATTGGTTGATTTATATTACACTCAATGAGCTAATATGTAACTGGGTACATTTTTAAATTTTTAAACACAGTTCACTTAAATACAAGTTCATATTGGATGTGAATAACATACTACACTAAAATAATAATATTTGAAGTTTTGTATAATGCTAATAACTCAATTTCACAAAACAATGTGGGATAGCCCTTTGTTCTACTGAGCCTTTCACTTAATAGCTGAGTCAAATGTGTAGCTGAATGTTTGTGAGTATTAAATTACGTTGGCTTAGTGTTAAATATTCGGGTTGTTGGAGATTGGTTTTTGGTCCTAAAACCACAGCTGACTCTTTCGGATCAATAATCTCAAGTCACACAGAATTAATGTCACAAAAAACAACAACTGTGAATTACTAACAACGCAAACGAAAAGGGCGCGCACAGCCACTAAGCCATGCATTTTGTGATATTAAAGGCCAAGGAACGAGTGCTACACGAAGTGCACTTGAACATAATTGATATCATGTTCTATACAGCCTAAATAAAAAGTACTTGAATGACACTAGATTTTGTTTAGCTAGGTGCCATACACTCGCGAGGTTAGCATGCCCGCTGATACGATGATCATTAACATTCCAACGCTGTAGTGTCGTCATCGACAATGAATCTCTCGACTGGATAATTTTCCCTCTCTCCTTATTATTTAGGATATGTCACGTGCCATTGGACAATAGTTCGTATGACTGATAGATTTAAATTCGTACATAAATTTATTCTTATTTCAACGACAGCATCCCCTTATCTAGAGAAATTGAAAAGACCGACTATATGCTTTTACGCAAAGAAGACCATTGCATTATTTTCTGAATAAATGGTATGAAATTACGAATATCTACTAAAAAAACCCTCATATGGCAATACCTATGAACAACAGATGATAGCACCATAAACCCATAAGTCAACTCGAACACCATTTCCATTGTGTTTTCGCTTGATAAACTTGAATTGTGGAATCCACAGACTTTCAGACCATTTTTATTTTTTTTGGTTTAGAGGTCATATTTCCCGTTGATCTTGACTCCCATCCTGAACCAAACCATCATCTAAAACTATATTTCCATCCAACGCACTTTTTCTATGCTGTTCCATTGAAGCGAGGCATTCGCCCAACAAGAGCTGACCTCTGCTCTTTGACCTTTTCGCAGAAACGTGCGTGCGTGCGTGCGCAAGCGTGTACGTTTTCGTCTCGCGAACAAGCGGAAATCACACAGCGTCGAACGGCCGAATGCAGTTACGTAAATATAACCGCGAGGCTAAAATGCGCATTGGGTTATAAGAGATGTTGTTTATTGAGCATGTTTATGTCGTATTCACTAGATGTCGACACATTGTGTTCTCTATCAGAAGGGTAACGTAGAACTTCATGCCCTCCATTACTTGTTCGTCATTAAGGCTCCCATCCATTTGCAGAGGCTACTTGGCGATAGACCTACAGGCAGTATTAGATTATTCATAGACCAATAAAATTATATTCCCTTACACAAAAATTTTTCCATAAATTCTATTTTTACCATTTTTTGGAAAGAATAATATAAGAAGAAACTAAACAAAAATTAAATAATACAATTTTCGACTAAGAAATTTAAATTAAAAAATATTTTTAAAAAATCATAAAAATGTCACATTAAAATATTCTATTACTCATTACGAAAAATGCTATTTATTGATTACATTTTTACTTTCCCGTATACGTACGTATATATGGAGCAATATACTTAGTATAGGAAAAGTTACATAATGCTTCGGAAAATTGATTTCGAGATTTCAACGGAAATACCCATTGTAGGGTTCCCTGATACCGAAAAAGTGGTTTTTGAAATGTTCCAAATTAAAGTCCTGTCCATCTGGCACGAGACGAAACTTTGAGATTTTGAAAAACATTATTCAAAATTGGGTGGTAGTTTACATGAAGCTTTACGTATATTTTCAAAATGTTCTCAAAAATCGCTCCATAAAAACTATAAGAATAGAGTAACATATACTTATAAACGTGACGTAGGTCTGATTCACACGGTAAACTCTGAATTTTCGAAAATTTCAAAAGTATACATTTTTTTGGTGTCATCCTACAATTACAAAATTAAAGAAAGAGAATTTTCTTTCAAATAAAAATTGTGAGTTCTTCTCCAAAGTTAGTTCTTTAACTAAGGTCATGTACAAGTTTTTGAATTTAAAAAAATGCATAAACAATAAAATACAATTGGTTCACGGGATTAATCATCGTGTTTAGAGGAACAATTAGTTACGCCAACGTTTCGAAATATGTAATATCTTCCTCAGGGCTAGAGTATAAACAATGAACAATGCATGAGGGCAACACACATTACAATAAATTGATTCATTAATTAACATTACACACACCAAAAACAAACAAAAAATTATAAACTAAGATAAAACACCAAAATATAGAAAGTACACACCTTACTAATAATCATAAAGGTAAAGTCTCATATCAAGCCCCCACACCCAACTCCACATTGAATTGCTAAAGCACGTGGGTCCATCGCGCGTCAAGTGTGAATCGGGCCAAGGATCAAACCGCAAATGAATGAGGACTGGTTGAATTGAATGACGCTACAGTCACTCCATTCCCCGCCTCCATGGGTTTCGGGTCAAGTTCATGTTAAATTAGCAATATATCCGGGCAACATTCTGAGGAAAGTTTATGCACAGGTATCAAAACTAGATGTATTGACCAAATTTGTTATTGGTTAGTT
Source organism: Gryllus longicercus (assembly GCA_038098605.1). Taxonomy (NCBI): domain Eukaryota; kingdom Metazoa; phylum Arthropoda; class Insecta; order Orthoptera; family Gryllidae; genus Gryllus; species Gryllus longicercus. Next base: position 177,249 of record JAZDUA010000757.1, on the reverse strand, counting down.
AGGCGTTCATGGTGCTATAATTAGCTGAAGGATAAAATACTGGTGTTACCGAATAGCGCAGACTTTATAGCTATAGTAAGAATTCTAATTTATTTAGTCTAGACTAGCTTTTCCGTTCTGCCTCACCTTCTTCCAAGCTACTATCTATCGGCACCAAAAATATATTTCTTTCATATTTTCTCAAGTTTTCGATCTCCTAAAGTATAATTGAAATATGTCCGTATCTAAGTGGACCGTCCGTCTTTTTGCCCGTTCGTCCGTCCGTCCGTCCGTCCGTCCGTCCTTCAACATTTACAATATTGAAGACAGAGATTTTTTCTTACTGAAATCAGATGTTCCAAAGTAGATTATTAAATGATATCTTGTATACGTATTCGAAAATATGGGTAGTTTTTGCGAAAATTTGCGTGAAATGTAAGCACTTTTTAAACTATTATTTTTAAGTTAAAAATAATGCGAGAAAGTATCTAGTATGTGTGTAATCAACTTCCACTACATTAAATTAAATATCTTCTATCTTGAGCCTTCATTAAGATTGCCATTTAGTAGCTGTTAAGGCTAATGCGACAAATAACGGAGGATCAACTGTAAAACCATAAAACGCCCAAACCTGAAGCGAACCAACTGACAAAAATTTTGTTTTAAATGATCGTAATTTGAACACGAAATCCCCGGAAGTAGAAAGCTAGTGCTCGAGTTCCAAGTGTCCGGATCTTCCTATGCAAACATCTGGGAGTTTGTGACCCTTTCGTGGTGGTTGTCTGTGTGGAGGAGCGGCCTCCGGTTGGTCCCAGCGGAGCGGAACGACGCGTGCCAGTGCGGAGAGAGCCGGCGACAGGAGGCGGAGGCGCGAGTCGCATTTAGGCTGAGAGGAGGCGAGCGCAGCCGCCGAGAGAGCGCCGGATGTGACGCGGGAAGAGAACCGGCGTCGGACGCTCCACGTGGGGCTCAGCGCAGCGCGCAGGTGGAGGTGGAGGTCGCATTGGAGGTGAAGAGGAGGAGGTGGAGGTCATATTGGAGGTGGAAGAGGAGGAGGTGAACATGGAGATGGAGGTGGAGGAGGAGATGCAGCGGAGGTATAGACGGAGTATGTGGAGGAAGTTGGGGATGGAGGAGGTGGTGGTGAAGGGGAGGGGAGGGGAGTGGGTGTAAGAGTAGGAGGGGGAAATAAAGATGATTGAAGGTGGACGTTGAGGAGATGCAGGTCGAGATGGAGGAGGAAGAGGTGGGATAGTGGAGATGGAGGAGAAAGAGTGGACAAGGAGATGAAGTGAATGTGATGGAGGTAGAGGTGTAGGAGGGGAGGCGTGGAGTTGGTGATGCAGAAGGAGGAGTAAGGAAAGGTGAAATTGAAGAAAGAAATAAAGATGGAAATGAAAATTATGGTAAATATTGGTGGAGAAAGGTTTTTATGCCTTGATTATGTTACGTTCTAAAATGTACTATTAAACACTAAGTGACTAGCGATGCTACGTACAACACAGTCTAATAGTACGTCAAACATCGATGTAAAAGTGCAGTTATACTGAATGTACTGCACTAGTATTACTGAAACACAGCACATATTACCCAGGTTCTACCGAACCCTACGATTTATTCTATTCAAAATCGAAACTATCGTTAATGTTAGAATTCATGATAGTATTTTGACTGAAAAATAAGCTTGTTTTTGAAAGAAAATGTCAAAATTCATTCATTCTGGAACACTTCAAACCTTTGGTTTCACTATTCCTGGAATCCCCTCACAGTGATAGAATCCAGTTTGTACAATAATTTCAAGCCCTTAAATTTTTTATTTTATAAAACGAGAAAAACATATTACCAACATGACCTGTCTACCATTTTTAGCTTTTTTTGTCTTTTTTTATTTTCACGTATAATAAACTTTCCAACAACGGTTACACGCATTGCGTTTTCGGGAATTAGTTTTTATATTTTGTTTCGCAAGTCAGCATTTCTCAATTTCTCAACAAGCTGTAAACATTTTACTGTAATGAGATCCCCCCGTAATGTACCCCGTGATGCGAACGCTCTCCATAACATGAAGTGGACGTAACGTTGAACCGAGGATTGATTGACTGATTGATTGATTGACTGAGGATTGATTGACTGACTTTAGGCGCGTGAACTGCTATGGCCATTATTTTCGCTCGTGTACAGCATGTTTTTATTCCGAGAGCTGTCAGGATACCTGGCCCTCTAGATGGCATAGCAGTATGGTAACACTGGATAATCCTTCAGAGAGCGGCTAAATTCGAATTTTAGTTATATAACTAGAATTTTTCAATCTAGTGTCTATCTATCTAGGTCTTCACCGTCGGGAGTGGAACCTGGGTATGAACCCAGGTTGGTGCTGTGTGGGACGGGGATCGCGCCGGGGGTGGGGACAGCGACAGGTGTAGCACTGCCGGGTGCAATGGCAGGGGTTGATGTCCGGAGACGTGGACGGAGGTAGGGAGAGTAGAAGCGACGAGGCGTGGGCAGTGACGGGAACCCAGGTATGTACCCAGGAAGGTGCTGTGTCGGTCAAGAGGAGGGGACGGGGAAGGGGAAGGGGACGGGACGGGACGGGGACGGGGACGGGGACCAGACAGTGAGTCGCGCAGGGGGTGGGGACAGCGACAGGTGTAGCACTACCGGGTGCAATGGCGGGGGTTGATGTCCGGAGACGTGGACGGAGGTAGGGAGAGTAGAAGCGACGAGGCGTGGGCAGTGACGGGAACCCAGGTATGTACCCAGGAAGGTGCTGTGTCGGTCAAGAGGAGGGGACGGGGAAGGGGAAGGGGACGGGACGGGGACGGGGACGGGGACCAGACAGTGAGTCGCGCCGGAGGTGGGGACAGCGACAGGTGTAGCACTACCGGGTGCAATGGCAGGGGTTGATGTCCGGAGACGTGGACGGAGGTAGGGAGAGTAGAAGCGACGAGGCGTGGGCAGTGACGGGAACCCAGGTATGTACCCAGGAAGGTGCTGTGTCGGTCAAGAGGAGGGGACGGGGAAGGGGAAGGGGACGGGACGGGGACGGGGACGGGGACCAGACAGTGAGTCGCGCAGGGGGTGGGGACAGCGACAGGTGTAGCACTACCGGGTGCAATGGCAGGGGTTGATGTCCGGAGACGTGGACGGAGGTAGGGAGAGTAGAAGCGACGAGGCGTGGGCAGTGACGGGAACCCAGGTATGTACCCAGGAAGGTGCTGTGTCGGTCAAGAGGAGGGGACGGGGAAGGGGAAGGGGACGGGACGGGACGGGGACGGGGACGGGGACGGGGACCAGACAGTGAGTCGCGCAGGGGGTGGGGACAGCGACAGGTGTAGCACTACCGGGTGCAATGGCGGGGGTTGATGTTCGGAGACGTGGACGGAGGTAGGGAGAGTAGAAGCGACGGGGCGTGGGCAGTGACGGGAACCCAGGTATGTACCCAGGAAGGTGCTGTGTCGGTCAAGAGGAGGGGACGGGGAAGGGGAAGGGGACGGGACGGGACGGGACGGGGACGGGGACGGGGACGGGGACCAGACAGTGGGTCGCGCCGGGGGTGGGGACAGCGACAGGTGTAGCACTGCCGGGTGCAATGGCGGGGGTTGATGTTCGGAGACGTGGACGGAGGTAGGGAGAGTAGAAGCGACGAGGCGTGGGCAGTGACGGGAACCCAGGTATGTACCCAGGAAGGTGCTGTGTCGGTCAAGAGGAGGGGACGGGGAAGGGGAAGGGGACGGGACGGGACGTGACGGGACGGGGACGGGGCCGGGGACCAGACAGTGGGTCGCGCCGGGGGTGGGGACAGCGACAGGTGTAGCACTACCGGGTGCAATGGCAGGGGTCGATGTCCGGAGACGTGGACGGAGGTAGGGAGAGTAGAAGCGACGAGGCGTGGGCAGTGACGGGAACCCAGGTATGTACCCAGGAAGGTGCTGTGTCGGTCAAGAGGAGGGGACGGGGAAGGGGAAGGGGAAGGGGACGGGACGGGACGGGACGGGGACGGGGACGGTGACGGGGACGGGGACCAGACAGTGAGTCGCGAGGGGGTGGGGACAGCGACAGGTGTAGCACTACCGGGTGCAATGGCAGGGGTTGATGTCCGGAGACGTGGACGGAGGTAGGCAGAGTAGAGGCGACGGGGCGTGGGAGTAAGGCGAAGGGGCGGGGTTGGAGCAGGGACGCAACGGGCCCGGAACGGGGTGGGCGGGCGGAGGGGCGAGGGCGAGAGCGAGGGCAGGGCAGGGCAGGGCCTCATCGTGGGCTCGTTATGAGGCTATTCCTGATTCAAGCGCGGTTAAAAATACGCCCATTGTGCGGCGCCGCGAGCGGCGGATGCAACAGCGCTGGCAGCGGGGCTGGGGCCGCGAGGGGGGCACCTGCCTCGCGCAGGGAAGGAGCTATTATTTCCAGCCATGTTATAACCTTAGGCCGAACAACAGAGTAAGAAAACCATGCTAAGAAATGTTCCCTACGTAAAATTTGTCAATAGTTAGAGATATATTTATTCAAGCAAATTCATATCGTGCAAAATCTAATATATTCCGATTCTCTTTCTTTTTTAAGAAATGACTGTTTATTCACACCATGAGTTGTTATTAAATTTGTAATTTCTAGAATTTTCACAATTTACTAGGAATCGTTAAAATACAAAGGTTTTACATTTAAAAACAGATTTCATTATCATGGGATTCGAGATTTCACCTCCGTGCCCTTCTGCTTTTGGATGCATTAGATGCCAGAATAAATAACATGTGAAGAACAACATACAAATAAAAGAAAAGAGGATTTCTGATAATGTTGGTGGTATATGAATATGGTCGTGAGGGCCAAAGAAAACAACACTGGAACCCAACGTGAATAAAATAACCCTAAATGCAAACAGAACAACTGAGTGCTTTGTTCTTTTTGGAGCACGCCCCAAATCAAGCGTCCGGTGGGTTTGAAGATAGAAGAATTTCGGAAGAAGAAGAAGAGTGTTAGAAGAGACATACAGGGTACGTGTTCAATACATATTATTTATTGAAAAAGTACGTGTAATAAAAAACAAAAAGGTGTTGACATCTCTCGAGATTTTGCTCTCGGGGGTGTATTTGTTAAATTATCTGTTCTACGAACGGAGGTCTGAACGTCTTTATTAATTCTATATTTGAGGAGGCAGTGTACTGGTGCTCTCAACGGTGGCGTGTATCGCTTACGCAAGGTAACGGAAGCATTCTTTACGTTCATTATGAACTTCAGGGCCTTCAAGCAAAGACCCGATATATTTAGCTTGTCTCTATTTAAACATTCCAAAAATATGACTAAAATTATGAAATCATTCCGCAGCTCCTGTTACGCTCGTCTTTTTTTGAAGGACATTAGGGATATGGAAAGAACTACATAAAATGTTATAAAAATATTCAGCTGAGAGTTCATCTTTCGAAAATTGAGAACGACGGGAACTTCGTGAGGAGCGGGTGGATGATGTAACAGCAAAGGATTAATAATACTGCAGAGAATATTACTTTCCAATTCAAGAGGATGGCTAAATGAAAGATAAACTGAACAATGGAGGACAAACTACTTCTGTCAAAATGTTTTCAGTTTTTGCCATTAATATTTCTTAAACTAATAATATACAAAACATAAATTAAACACCAGAGAAATAGAATTGAAATTCTGAACACATTAGAATTTCTTTTGAAAAATTAAATAGTTCTACGAAACCTGACGTTGAAACTATTTCTTGTGAAATTCAGTCTCTACTATAAAATGACCCAGAGCTGCGAAAAGCAAATTAACGCTTTTGTTTCTAGTGGGTTAATTAATTTCAGTCAATACTGATCCTGACTCCATTATTAAACATGTAAGCAATTTTTGTAATTTCAATAAAAAATTGCGGAAAATAATTTTTTAAATGTTTCACGGAACATGCAGTGAATACACAATTTAAACTATAAATACCCAATTTTGTTGAAGAAAGTTAAATATAACTAATCGGTAAACATCATTTCCCCCCTACGTGGCATACAGTTTTTACTGTTTTTGACTGAATAAATGTAAATCTAAAAATCTTATTCAATTCATAATCATTTATGACATATTTACATTAACAATCATAATAACAATTTCTTTGCCAGTCACTCTTCTCACACTTCCTTTTACTAAATTTAAATTAATTGGTCTTTAAAGACCAAAAAAATTCCATTATCACTTCATAACATCTGCCTTCATTACTTTTCTTTAAATTCTCTCTCACAACTTTATACAAGGTTCATGGGCGAAATTATACAGTCAAAATTGTTTGAATTGGTGAATGCAAGTTTCCACGCTTGCTCAACAGGCTCTGAGAGTTGAGATTAGCTATAATTAAATTATCTCCACACCAGTGAGCGCCCCAGTAACTCGGAACCATACACTCAGTAAGCAAGCATGCATGTGCGCACGCTCGCAGGAGTTCGCGAAGCCAGATACAAAACGATACAACCCTATTACACGAACTGAAGGGCAAACACCATTGAGGGGATAACAGAACCATGATGTGAGAGGGTAGGGATAACCTTATCTCTATCCGCTGGCGGACAATCCGATTACGACTAGAGTTCACGTATTGAATTGAATTGAATTGAATTAATGCCTTATTTTACGTGGCGAGACTCAGGCCATTAGGCCTGCTCTTCAGTCTGACCACGTAAATTTCGCTACGCTCCTTTCACCAACTAGCAGAGAAAGGAGGTATTTCTTGGGCGAGAAACCGGCGATTTGAATTTAGCTCAGAGGCGTCATTTAGGCTTGAGGATCTTTTACATGCAAGTAAATCTACTAACATGGGACAGCCGGCTTTACTTCCCCTCCGAAGGAAGGCGTACGAAGGATTTTTTCGCCCTGAAAAATCCACGGCTTCGATCGGGTTTGAACCCGCCAACTTGGGTACAACAGTCCGAAACGCTAACCGTTACACCATCGCCGCGGCGTATTTGGCCACGCATCACCTTTCTCCGCGGCGCCCCACATCGCTCCGCGATTCCCCACTTCACTACCATATTCTCCCATGCTCCATCGTCTTTCATACCCCATATCATTCCCAATCGTCTCACTTAGTTCTGCATGACCCCATCACCCCACATTTCTCCCCATCGCCCTGCGCTGCCTCTCAACCTTTCACGATCTCTCACCGCATTTACCCGCGTTCCAGGATGTGAAATGACTACGTATTCAGTCACAAGGTTCTACATAGATGTTCTCGAGGTTGCTGATTAAAAAGCCAAATTTAAAATTACGTAAACCAATATAGTGGCTACAATATAGCGAGCGAAAACGTACTGCAACTTCCAAAGTGCAGAGAATGCTCAGGGAGTAGCCTTCATACTTTCACAATAACCGTCTTAGATGGCTCAGGAAATTAATTGTTATCATTGCAGTGCCTCCGACTGGGAGGTTCTACTGCTCTACTCTGACGGTGGAAGGGTTTTCGACACTAGCTTGTAAGCTAGGTCGAATTCAGTCGCTTTCTGGAAGAGAATTCTAGCGGCCGGCTGCTCTGATCGGTAGTTTCTTTGTTTTTTCCGATCAGCACCAGGTTAATGCCGGAGAAGTACACTAATAACGTACACTAGTCACGGGACACTTCCTTCCTCTTCTTTGTCCTCTCCTCTTACACACACACACACACACACACACACACTTAGATGCACTACACTACCACACATGCCGCGAGACTAGTCGGGAGCTTAAAGCTTGTCCCGGCTGCGGCGGTGCCTCACCGGGAAAACCTCGCTAGCCAACGGGTAGGTCCACATCGCATCTCGCCATCCACCGGGGAAACATCACCGCAACCTCCCGCAATAAATCATGCACTACACTTACGTGTCTTATAACCTTACAGTTGACGCGTCTGGAATCAGTAATCAATCAATCAATCAATCAAACAAACAAACTTTCAGAACAGGTCTTCCTCCCCTATGCTGGGGGGGTCTCAAATAAACTTTAAGTGTCGAGGTTTCGGTGGCGGTTTTTTTTGGCCACACCGTGCGTCGCCGCGAAACCGCGGCATCCTCGTCTCCCCGCGTCGCCCATATCCCCTCCATTCCCAACGCCATCGCCCCCAACGCCGCCAGGGACGAAAGCCGAATGGGCGCCCGCAGGAGGTTTGTTTGCATCGCTCCTTCGGCACGGCACTCCCATTACGCCCTCGCCCCACACACGCGGGACGAGCCCTTCCTGGGCGCGCGCGCTGCCCGAGCTTTGTTCGCCGGCCTCGGACGGGGTCAGGCCCACGCGGCTGAGCCTTCGCGACTCCACTCTCAACACAACCGGCAACCACCGGCGGACGCTTTCTGGTCTTCGGAAACGCGTCTTTGCAGTGAGTACGTCACGTGATGGCAGCGCAGATCTTGGGGCAATCCATAATGAACAAAGAAATAAAAGTATCAAACACGCTTCACGTGTTTCATACATCGATACTCGGCTAACTTTTTCAAATTTATTTATTTTAGGTCGCTCTGAAAGTACTTGATCATCAGTGTGATATCAACACTCATATTTTACCTTTACGTTTACAAACATTTGATTTAAACATATAAACAATTTTAATTTTAACACTTAACAAAAAGTTGATTTAAGCGTTATATAAAAAAATTGTTCTGAACATATTTTTCCATTAATTATTTTTTTATTTAATGTTTATTTTTTATTATTTAAAGTACAGAATTTCTTAACAGATGGAACGTTTTGGTGTATTTTGATGGGGAATTCAAACCTATTAATGTCATGCTTAAAATTACGTTTATTCCTAAGATCAACAATTGCCGAATATTCAATGGAATGTGATGTACAAATAGGGGAACCACAAATTGGACATTGATCAGGGTCTGATTTTTTGTACAGGCTGAGGCAATGTCAGTCAGGATTAAAATTTGCCCTCCTTCAAAAAATTGTCGTTCTTTTCAAGACAGAAGGAGATCGTGAAAAGATGGTCAATATCCAAACAATGGAGGCGACAGCGCAACGGAAAGAAAATATGGAAATAATTAATGCTATATTAATCAATGAAGTATTGTTTTATTTACAAGTTTTGTTACAACTACTATATTTACAAGTTCTTTACATTAAATTATGTTAGTAGATTGTTATTCGTCATATTCTACTGGCAATTATCCATAATCGATAAGATCAAACCAAAACCTGTTTAACGGTGATGATAATCTGATGCTCTGCCTTTCGACAGATCCACCGCAGTTTAAGGATTTAACTGTGTAATTGCTGTGACAACAAACGCTAGTTATCTGTTACAGAAATTATCTTTCATTCTAGTAGCCGGAGGACGCGGGGACGTCGTTGGAGGGGGCGTGGGCGCGGGAGGGCGCGAAGGCAGGCGAAGGGAATGGGCGAGGGAGCAGTGAGAGGTGTTTGAGTGAGCGCGGAGTGGTGAGGCCTACAACAAGCGCGTGTGAACCGGGGTGCGGGAGGCGGGTGCGGACCCGGACGCAAATGTGGGCGCGAGAGGGCGTGGTTTCGGTGTGGAGATGGGTCATGAGGCCGGAGAATGCGCCGGGAGAGCGATCACGGAGGTAGGCGCGGCAGGAGACGTGGTGGTGAGGCGCGAGGACGGAGGCTGGGGGGGGGAGCAGGCGCAGGGGGAAGCATGGGGGTGGGGGCGGACGGTGAGGGGCGCGGTCTGACGGGGGCGGGCGCACGGTGTCGGAGCGTGGGCGGGGGCGGGGGTGTGCAGGACGTGTACGTGGGCGGGAGAGGGGACATACGGAACGAGGGGGCATGCGGGGAGTGGGAGGGGGCATGAGGGGCGTAGGTGGGGCGTGGGAGGCGGCGTGCGGGGCGTGCGGAACGTGGGCGGGAGCGAGCCGGGCGTGGGCGGGGGTGTGCGGGGCGTCGGCGGAGGCGTGCAGGGCGTGGGAGGGGGCACGTGGGGCGTAGGCGGGGCGTGGGAGTCGGCGCGCGGGGCGTGCGAGGCGTGGGCGGGGACGTGGGGACTGCGGGGGCCTAGGCGGGGACGAGAGTGGGGGCTTAGGCGTGAGCGGACGCGTGGGCGGGCGCGAGGGAGGGAGCTGGGGTTGGGGCGTGGGTAGGCGCGGGGATGGGCTTGGGAACCGAAGCGCAGCCGGTCGCGGGAGACGCTCCGCCCGCATAAGTCGCCAGTGATAACGGCCGCCATTCAGCCGGGCATACTTGCCGCGACTTGGCCGACGAGGACCTCCCTCGGGCGGTAAATTTCGGCGCGCGCGCTCTGACGTCATCTGTGCGCCTGGGGGAGATTTAGCGCGGCGCTGATTTAGGGGCGGCGGAGGCGACGACTGAGGGCGAAAGCGGGAAGGGGACAGGGGCAGAGGCTGATCCAGTCGGCACTCCTAGGGCCACGACCCGTCCGAAAATAACCAGGAGATACTGAATGGTTTAAAGTAGTACTCTCAAAATTACAGAAATAATTCCGTAAAACAGAATTTAATTTTAAACTGTAGGAAAAACTAATACCTTGTAGAAAGAAAAGTAATTCTGATCAAAACCACACAAAATGGTTTTCAAAATGTAGTTTGTATACTACTCAATAAAAAATAAAATACTCTGGTATACTTGTAATAAATTAAATATTTTAACAATCACATTTTTCACAAATACTGCAACCTACTTAGGTTGCAGTATCTGCAACTACTTAGGTTCCCGATAAGGTGATTAGCAAAAGGTGATTAGCAAATATTTACTGGCGGCGAACCTCTTCCTTGCTGCCTTGCTGTCACATTTAGTCAGCTTTGTTATGAGCAGTGACGCACAGCGTATTCAGTCGGTGTGCGCAGTATGAGAGTAGGCTGAATGACACAATTACATATTTGTTCTTGCTTTTTCGTCAAAATTGGGACTCCTCAATTGATTTTAGATTTTCGTGAGTTCTTGTGCAATTAACAAAGCCGTAGACACCTCTCACGTGGCCAGAGAATACATGAATTTATTTCAATTTTTGCTTGCATCGGAAACCTCTATTGAAGTCATTTGAGTGTCAGGCAACGACAGCAGCGATGCAGCGATGTGGTACAGGTGACAACGTAGTATCGGAAAACCGACAGTACTGATGCGGTTCAGACTAGGTACACAAGGAAGGTTCTGAATAAGTAAAATTGCCACCACCTATATCAGGCCTACGAAACAGTTCAAAGAGTTGGTTGTCTCGTGAGCTTAGTAGTTAGAGCTACTGGGCGTAAACCAGGAGCCCCAGGTTTGAATTCCGATCGGGGTGACAATTCTTTCAACAAATTTAGTTGTGAAAGGTGCTCAGAAACGCTGGTGCTGTTCGTGGCCCCCAAAGTCGATTCGGTTTATTTCCTTCAAGGAAGTTGGGCCAGTAGGGAATGACTTCAACGTATGGAAACGACGGAATAAGGTTCCCGGAGCGATGTTTCGTCTAACAAGAAGCCGCGAGTTACCCCAGTTCCCCCTTGCAATAAATGTTCGGCTATTTGAGCATCCACGCGCTACCAAACCCTTTCCTAAATACTCACTCGTACCAACTCTCTCCCCCCTCTCCCCCTCACTCTCACTCTCTCCCCCCTCTCTCTCTCCCCTCACACACTCGACACACACACCATCAATAATGAAAACTGAATAATTACAGAACTCGTCTTTATTTCTTTTTAGTGCGATTCGAATTGTAGGCAACCCATTCGAGGAACATAGTCGTTTAGCAAATAATTATCTCAAGAGGTCTCTATAGCGGGCATGGTGAGCGAGACGGGTGGGAAACGCAGCGACTCCATAAAAAAAGAAAATTCTTCTCAATTTTTAAAGGAGATACGCCGCCTGTTTTATGCAAACACCGAGTGATTCCCGTGAATGACTGGAACTTCAACTAGTTTTATTTTTTGTGGATATAATGGAAACAACAAATATTTCATATTTAAAATATTTAATTTCGAATTTCCTTTGGTTCATTTCAGTCACGTGCGGAATATTCACACATATACTCATTGGAATAAATCTGCGATCTGTAAGTCCAGTTGATGACCGTGTGAGAACTTGTCTAGACATTCCGTGAGTTTTTGTTGCATTAAGAACAAGCCTCGAAGCGGCTCGAAAAGAACGGGAGAAGACACCGCTTTCGGTAGTCTTGCCAGGCGGACGGTCAATTTCGTATGGTACGAGTAATTCGTTATGTTGGACCTGTGATTATCGTATGGAGAAGTTTGATAAAAGTAAGGGATTCAGACAAGATAGGTAAATTGCTTTTTGAATATAATCACAAAAAAATATCATAAAAAACATTACTCTAAAATAAAATTATTTCAAAATTTTCTCTCTTCAGACAGAATAGTATTTATTCTGTACGTATTTTGCATGTCTAATATTGTATTTATTGCAACAGTTTGAAGAAAAAAAAGCTTTTAAAAAAGGAGGAAAGTTGTAGTTTTTCTCTTGAACGACCAATGGACAAAACAGTTATTTTTTTACTTCTACTCGGTGAGAATGTTTCTCGTATATTCGTGGAATGTGTTCTTATTTTATCAACCTGAGCTTATAAAAAGAAAACGATATCTGTTGAAGATACTCCGCTTTTAGTCATACTATATTCACAGCGCAGTTAGATAAAAGTTGTCTCTAAGGTTACGAATTGTTTTGGCTTGGCTTAAGAATCTTTGAGTCAAGTTAACTTTAGGGAATTTAGAGATTTAAAAAAAATGGCGTACAGAATGTAACAATGTGATCTTTAGAGGTAAATCAAATACGTAAAGTATGGTTTAATTTTTATAAAAAAACAATTTTAATTAATTCTAATTTTCCTAACTTGCGAATAAATCATCAAGTAACAACCTTCTATTCACCCAATTCATTTGTAACTATTTTTCAATTCGATAGGATTTTGTTTCTCCTTAAAAAATTTTCGGAGTTTCTATGACATCCTTGGGTGAACAGTTATCGGCATGTGGCAACACTAAATTTTCAATTCTGAAATCTCTGGAAAGAGTATACTTGGAACGTACGCGCGTGATGTGAAAAACGGCTTTCAACCGTCAGCGTCTCCGTCTGCTTACGCCACCGCGAGGAACAATTATGTTAGGAAGAGGAACGGTGGAGGAAAATGAATCACTCGAAGGAACCGGGATTTACGGCGACTTGACCGTCGGGTAATTTTTCCTTTTCTTCCTGAGGTCGTCAATCGCTGACTCGGAGAGAGTAAATCGCCGAACCGCAGCTTTTAACTTCACCACCGGTTCCCATCTCTCGTAGGGTTCGAGTCGTTTTTCTTGTGATTCTCTTAGAGGTCAAACACCTAGTTTAGCGCAGTGGGTCAGCGCCATTCCAGGTAAAGAAAGGTTGTAAACAACAGTACAATTTTCCAAGGTGCGCTTCAGTCCTTCGCAGGCCTGCCAATGTACTGCGAATTTCAAGAGGAAACGCACGGGTGTAATGCCTTCTTAATACAATGCGCGTAGATTCGCGTGGGGGGGGGGGGCGGAGGTGTTGCAAGAGAGAGTACAACTATACGAGTAGCCTACCTCCTTCCGCTCCAAATCTCGTCGTCCGTACGGTCACTCTGCCGATATGATTTTGCGCTTCTTTTCTTTATACTGTATAATATCCTAATCTATCCGTAGCAAGTATTGTAGTATAATTCCTAGGCCAATGACCGCATCTCGATCAGGTTTTTGTTTAGTTTCCCTGGTCTCTTGAGCAAAGGCTGAGATGGTCTCTTGTCTCGCTCGCGAACAATAATGTAATTTGGATTTCTCCACTCAAGACATCATACTGACACGTCATACACAATGGTAATTATATATGTGACTCAATACATAATATTATATTATTATTATTTACTTAAAAATTCTTCACGTGAACAGGTATGTAATAACAGTGGTATTTATCTAGGTAAAGAGTTTCTGTTTCATCTAATAGGAAATTATTAAAACATTTGTGGACTCTCTCGTCTTCCAAGGCAATCGGATATTCACAAAAAAATTAGCGCACTACATTTACAATTCATTATACATGCGTATTTAGCATAGACTTCAAAAATTATAAAAAGTTTAGTAATAATTATCAATGTGTTTTTTTGCAAAATATATAAAATAAAACAAAATGTAATGTATACGTAGTACAGTACAAAATGTGTAAAAACATCCACCAAAAAATTAGGATATTATGTAATAATTACCATGAATCTCAAATATCAACCTTTTGAAAACTTGACGTCAACAAAAAAAATATATAGTAACATTCAAATCCGGACTCTGCTTATTAAAGTCAGACTAAACACCTTGCTTGATAATATTCCCCTTCGCTTATTCCCTCACGTACTATAATGCCAACCCAAACTTATTTTGTCTTCCACTGCGATTTGAGCGAGAAACCACCTTAAAGCGGGCGCACCATCCAAGGCCGCCCAAGGCCACGCGTTTTTGTTTGTCGCGCGCGTTGCCGCTCCGCTACCTCCACCACCGCCGCCTCCGCCTCCGCCTCCGCCTCCGCCGCCGCCTCCGCCTCCGCCGCCGCCTCCGCCTCCGCCGCCGCCTCCGCCTCCGCCGCCGCCTCCGCCTCCGCCTCCGCCACCGCCTCCACCGCCGCCTCCGCCGCCGCCTGCGCCGCCGCCTCCGCCGCCGCCGCCGCCGCCGTCGCCTCCGCCGCCGCCGCCGTCGCCTCCGCCGCCGCCGCCTCCGCCGCCGCCTCCGCCGCCGCCGCCGCCGCCGCCCCCGCCGCCGCCTCCGCGGCCGCCTCCGCGGCCGCCTCCTCCGCCGCCTCCGCCGCCGCCTCCGTCGCCGCCTCCGCCGCCGCCTCCGCCGCCGCCTCCGCCGCCGCCTCCGCCGCCGCCTCCGCCGCCGCCTCCGCCGCCGCCTCCGCCGCCGCCTCCGCCGCCGCCTCCGCTGCCGCCTCCGCGGCCGCCTCCTCCGCCGCCTCCGCCGCCGCCTCCGCCGCCGCCTCCGCCGCCGCCTCCGCCGCCGCCTCCGCCGCCGCCTCCGCCTCCGCCGCCTACGCCTCCGCCGCCTCCGCCTCCGCCTCCGCCGCCTCCGCCTCCGCCTCCGCCGCCGCCGCCGCCACCGCCGCCGCCACCGCCAGCACTGTCGATGGGGTGCTCGTCCAATCGATTGCGAGCGCTGCTCCTTTGTGCGGCTGCGGCGACGTCAACAAAAGACGACCGACGCGCGTCGCTCGGCGGTCGTTGCCTCCCGCGCGCGCCTCAAAGGACGCGAAGCGAAGCGACGCGACGCGACGCGCGGCGCTGCGCGGTTGTTTTGCACGAGACACTTTTCGGCGCCGCGACGCGCCTTCAATGAGAATTAGGGGTCGTTGATCTTCAAGGAATATTAAGGCCATGGATTTTTTCGCGAGAGAAAGAGTGAATTGAAGTGTTTGTACGAGAGAATGCCTCACGATAGTTCTTTAAAGGACGTGAAGTGAAGTGAAGTGAAGTGAAGTGAAGTGAAGTGAAGTGAAGTGAAGTGAAGTGAAGTGAAGAGAGTTGCATACATGTTAGTCCAACAAAAATAAGAAGGGCTTGGCGCAGAAACAAAATAAGCCACTCCAGCTACAGAACGTCTTTTACCAAGCATGAAAGTTAATAACTCGAATTCATAAATAAGAACAGTGCATATAAATAGGTGAAAACAGAACGGTATAAATGACATTTTATAAATTCAGAGAAATTTGTTTAAGTCAAAGTTACTCAAAAGTCGCGGTGTTTTGTTTCATCATTAAAACCACGGCATTTTAACTGCTCATTGAAAACACGAAAATACATTGCAACTAAAATATTGCGTAAAATAAACACGTTTTATCTCAGAATTCCTATGTCACTTATACCGTTTTGGTTTTCACCCATTCATATACACTAAAAAGTTAAGCCACACGTTCCCAAAATAGAGATAATAATATTTGTGTAAACTGGGAAGCTTGTTGAGGCTAATGTTATTAATTATGATACTTCCCCATGCTCTTCATAATTTCGATTTTAAATCGAACTCATAGCATATATTTATGTGAGACCAATATGGAGTATTTTTCTAAATCGCAAGCTTTGTGAGAGTGCAATAGAATTAGTAATGAATTAATAATACAACTTATAATTGTTTTATGTGTCTTCGGTTTTTCAATAGTTGTAACATAAACGAAAAAATATTTTTCAAATGTTTACCCATCAATGAAAATGAAGTACTTTACATCAAATCGTCTTGAACTTGGGCGCAAGAATATTTACTTCAATTAAAATATTTGAAATCACATGTAATCAATAATTTGATTCTACCACAGTTCTCCCATACGAAGAAGAAAGACACATACTTGTCAAAATGAGAGAGCTATTAAGATGATCATCGAAAGAAAACATATTAGAAATTTGTCGAGATATACAATTGTTTTGTTTAACACTGAACTTTGAAGATGTATGAACTTGTGATGTGACCACGCATTTAATAGATGTTATTTATCTTTTGTTAAAGAGCAGCTATTTATCACGGAAAATATCTTTGTATAGTTTTGTATTCCTAATATACGAAATTTGCGCGAAATTATGCCTATCTTTGAAAAAGCAGTAATACGTTTTTCATGAAAATTCATTTTTGTATGGCAGTGTTTTGCAATCATTATATTAACATAAATTTTAATAAGACATTCTAATAAATCATAAAATACCCAAGTAATAATTATAGAAAAACTAGAACAAAAATTTCAAAGAGCGACAAACCAGTATATGGTTAAATAAAATATAATTTATCGAAACACTAGGAAAGGGATATAAAATTGTACCTTGCTCTTGAATAAAAAGATAAATGAATAGTACGTTTAAAAATGCCTTTAAAAACTTCAAAATCTTATTAAAAACTTAAACAAATGAACTTGAACAAAAGTCAAGAATGTAATATAATTAAGATTAAAAGTATTAATAAGATATTTAAACGCCTTTTATATACCATCGTACTTACCGCACTGAAAGTATTCAAGTAAAATATTTTTAACTCCGAGAACTCTGTCGATTTACATAACGCACAAAATCTTTTAGCATGCATTTTTGTGTGACAGTTGTATGAAACGAGGCAAACATTTTAAAACTTCAGACAATTGCAGAAAATCTCTCGTAAAACTCACCACATTTCAGCATCCTGAGATTCGTGATTTACCATCGTAGTGTTGTGAACTTCAAATGCAGAGAAGAACATGTAGGACATTTGGAGATCATGTCGCAGAATTTTCTTCCCAAAATACTTCCTGACACATAACGACGCGATTATCATACAATGAAAAACAGAGGTATTCTTTCGCACGCGAATTGTTGCCCTACCGAACTCCAAGGAAGAAGCAACCGCACAGATGTTCCTTGCAACGCTAACAAAGTGGTGCACGCGAGGTGGCTGGAGAAGAACTGACGGGAGAGGAACGGATACAATGCGCGTGGTAGGGGGACAAAGATATACAGCACTGCGATTCGTTTACTCCCACTTTCAGACTAATACTGGCTTCTTAGAATATGCGTTTTTTTGTTTAACACTTAAATATGTCGTACGATTATGCATCTAATGAACACACAAAGACAGAACTGCCGATCCGGTGACCGAGATCGCTACGGCAATAGTGCCGTAGCTATCTCGGACCGAAGAATCGCGGGTTCGAGTCCCGCCTCGGGCATGGTTGTATTGTGTTCTTTCTTTCACCCCCTATCATCATCATATCGTGTTATCCTCACAGTTACCACATCGTTACAAGCAATAGTGGTCGCTAATGACCTAGAAGTTAATGCGACATTAAATTAAAAAAAGGTAGAACTATGAGTAAAGAATATTAACAGGAATAACGCAATTAATGTGTCCAATACCCACTGTTAAAACAATTAAATCGATCAAGTCAAATCATATATTATAGTAGTCAGCAGCACAAGAAATGTTGCTTTAGAGTGTGTGGGAAATGGGGTCCTGGAGCAGCAAAACTTGGCTCTTTTGAAGAGGCACACGTGAATTCTGAAATCTCTTTCTTCTTTGTTGCATGGCATCCTCTTTGTCGCAAGTAGTGCGGCAATGATTGTGAGAACATGGTTGTAATATCAGTTACGAGAAAAAATCTCTTATAATCAATTATTTGAAATTTGTATTCTAAATCATTTTTTGTCTTAAAATGTCTTCCTAGGTATCTAATAAAACCATTGACACTTCTCGCATAACCAGAGTGTGCTCATATCTTTCTCTTAATTTATGCGAGTATTCGAAATTAGAGTTATACTATGCATGTACTTGTTTATATTCTCTTCAGAAAGCATTTTCCTCCGGCAGCAATTTATTTTAAAGACCAAATGACCGTTCAAAGCACAGAAAGGGAAATATTTTAACAAGAAGATGCATTGTTTGAAATAAATGATTTCTCGCTCGTGAAACGTACGGTAGAAAAAATTCAAATTACCATTTCATGATGTTTGCACAAAAAATATCTGCAACATGCGTGCTCATTAAACAAAAGAACCATGCAAATAGTTACAAACGTACATTTTTAAAGACATTCCATCATTTGTTGAATGAGTAATAAACACAAAACAGAGCGGAAGGGAATATTAATTCCGTTAGATATTTTAGAAAGTGATGATTTAATTGAATGCAATTTGAATTATTCAATATCTTTACAATATGTATAAACTGCCAAAACTGCCAGCAAATCCTTAATAAAAAGCCTGTTAAAGCATCGGTGCGCTGCATGTGAAAGCAGCACGTGTAACGTCCTCATGCGCAAAGCGACACGCGCGCAACATCCGTCAAACGCGCTCATCTGCATACATGTCTTTCCCGCGGGGGCACATCACCGTGAGCTACAGCGGCTGTTTCGGCGCCTGACCCCGAGAGGCATCTGGCACCTGCCTTAATGAATGTTATGACTGTAACAGTTGTGGACGATTATTTGATATCTCACCTTTTAAAGTGAAATTTGTTTAAGTCTGTTAATGCCTTCTGCTCCCCTGCCCTACTCTATTCAACTCGGCCTGGCCCGTACCCTCTTCCGTTCCCTTTTCCGCTGCGCTCCATTTCGTTCCGATTCGCCCGCTCATTTCGGGCCTTCTGTTTCAACCTGCTCCGCCCCGTTCGGCCAAGGCCTTACCGCCCACGCCCCGCCCACGCCCCGCCCACGCCCCGCCCACGCCCCGCCCACACCCCGCCTGCCGGGGCCCCGCAGGAGGGATATTTCAGCGCGCGCGCTCGCTCCTTCGCAGTAATGAAAATGATGCATGGCCGCCGTACGTCAGGCGCCGCCGACGCCGCCCGCGCAGCCGCAGAGGTCACGCGTCGCCCGCCCACGCACGCACGCACGCACGCGCGCCCTCATCTCACACGCTCGTCACGCCGCTCCAGGGCGCCGGGCGAGCGATCGAGCGAGGCGAGACGAGGACCTCAGACATTTGGATAAAAGTAAACGAAGGCGTTTCACGAACGATGGCGATGGCGATGGCGGCGGCGGCGGCGATGGCGGCGATGGCGGCGGCGATGGTGTAACGGTTAGCGTTTCGGACTGCTGTACCCAAGTTGGCGGGTTCAAACCCGATCGAAGCCGTGGATTTTTCAGGGCGAAAAAATCCTTCGTACGCCTTCCTTCGGAGGGGAAGTAAAGCCGGCTGTCCCATGTTAGTAGATTTACTTGCATGTAAAAGATTCTCAAGCCTAAATGACGCCTCTGAGCTAAATTCAAATCGCCTGTTTCTCGCCCAAGAAATACCTCCTTTCTCTGCTAGTTGGTGAAAGGAGTGTAGCGAAATTTACGTGGTCAGACGGAGGAGCAGGCTTAATGGCCTGAGTCTCGCCACGTAAAATAAGGCATTAATTCAATTCAATTTAATTCAAGTCAACGATGCAAATCCTTTTCGCCTACAAATGTGTAAAAGATTGACATTCAAATATAATTACCCACAATTTTTTGTCAACAAAATGTTGGAAACTGTGCGATCGGCATTCAAAACATCCTGTTAATTGTGAATTTTATATTTTTTATGATCTCGTATTAATATACCTGTACTTTACATTCTCACGACAGTCATGGGCATGTTGACGAATGATTAATATCTAGTTCTAAAAACAATTTTCACTAGCATCTATACTAATGTTCCATTTGTCTTAAGCCATTCACTGAAACATTTATTTTTGTTCTCTCGTTAATGAAAGTGGATATGTCTTCATAATTATTTTAGACAATAATTACATGTCTTCTCCACTTTGGGAGAAAACTGCATCATGCAATGTCCTATGAAGTATCAGACATTTTCGACAGAAAATGAGACAACACAATATTTGTGAAATCGGAAATAAAAAAACAGATCTAGTTGAAATTTATTGCTGTAATTTTAACATATAATCAACTTATTAGGAGGCTTTAAAAATGTTTTGAGATTTTGCCTGAACAGCGATGAGAACTTAGGAAAAAGATTGTTAAAATCTGTTTCTTTACAATCGGCACCAAATGCTCTCTATAACTCTACTTACGTTTTTGACAGTGTAAATATTCCACAATGATGTGTTTTTTATTATTGTAAATACGTAAAATATTAAATATTCAGTATGTTAATAATGTTATCATAATCTGTATAAATTTTTGTAGCATACACCATTTACACTTCTTGAATGATTTACACGGGACATAATTCTCTTGGATATTCTCGATATGTTTTAATCTAAGTATAATGACATTTTATAAAAAGTTTAATTCCCAAATTAAAACAAGAATCTTGCGTCCCTTACGGAGTTATCGTCTTGAATGGATGAACTCTTCTTCTAAAATAAACAGTTACGCTACCTCCCAAGACAAATATTTTTTTTAAGTTTTAACTTTTTATGTCATGTCAAAGGAAAATGTTAAAGAAATGCTAGCACATGTTAAAATATTACCTACACAGAGCTTTTGAATTAGACTATTTCATGTGTTTCGTTATTTATGAACATTAATCTTAGCTTTTAAATTCATCTTGTTTTTTTTTGTGATCTGTCGGTGTTGAAATATCGAAGGACATGCTTCAAACATATTTATACGTTACATCTGTTTATGTCACAAGCAAATGACATTTAGATAATTAAATGTGATCTTTTATTCTTGTATCTATGTGAAATTATTACGTAATGATCTTCCAAACCAATTCTCTTAATTTTCATTTTTTTCTGTCGAGTAAATATGACACAATGTATAATAAATGTTCG
The DNA here is from genome assembly GCA_038098605.1 of Gryllus longicercus. NCBI lineage: Eukaryota > Metazoa > Arthropoda > Insecta > Orthoptera > Gryllidae > Gryllus > Gryllus longicercus. The sequence continues at coordinate 156,145 of JAZDUA010000757.1, read as the reverse complement.
AATAAAGATAGCCGTCACATTGCGAATCGTATATAACGCAATGATTGGAAAAGTTTAAATACGGAATATCTTCAAATAAGACAATTAGTACCTTATTTCCATTCCATCAGATACCCTTTAGTGCAAAGTCAACCTTCTCGGAGTTCATTGTTTTATTTTCAGGATTCTATGCACATTCTGTGCATTACAGGCACATTTTTCTATGCACATTCTATGTACTATCGAAACACTTCTGCATTAAACGGTATCATATTTGAAAATACTTAAAAAGAAGAGTGGTCGCATGGAGACACCAGTAAAGAGACAGTGGGACTTAAAAACGGTGCGAAACTTCAAGAAAATATCTCAGCACCTCGAAAATAGAGTATTGTGAAATATTATCTGAGATATGTAATGTATGAAGTCGTTGATTTAACGAAAATGTAGTAGTTTGTAGGGTTGGTATGATATATTATTTTCTGAGCATTACTTTCATACTGAAATCTATCTTCCAAATGATTTTGAAATATCTTGTTATCCTACACCTTTAACTCCAATGTAAGATTAAATAGGTATGTACTAGTATTGCAAATGTATCTTTTATCGTTGTTATATAATTATTATTTATATGCCATTTGTTAATTAAATACGAAGTATTACCCCCCACGTTTTTTTGAGCCCTCATTTTGCTAGATGCGAGAGTAGTGGGGCGGGGTTGTGTATTTTATTGACAGGACAATTAAATGAAATGTGTAGCTCATTTTTCGATGCAAACTATTTTCTATTAAAAGGGAGTAAACATTTTTGGTTATCACAGTTAGTCAATAAAACTTGTGGTTATCATTTATTCATAATTCAACTAATGTTAGGTAAGGAGTAGAGGGAGGTATGCCGGCCTTTAAAAAACGTGCGCGTGTATTATTATTATTATTATTATTATTATTATTATTATTATTATTATTATTATTATTATTATTATTATTATTATTATATCCTGACTCCATTGTGGAAAATATTGATAAGTTTATTGGCATTATTATGCCCGTGAGAAATTCTGGGCATTTTGAATTTTCATACCTCAGTGTACGAAAGCAACGAAACATTACTGAACCTTACTACATTGTATCCTAACAATTAGCTACGTCTTTAAAAAAATGACTGAATAACAAACCAACAAAAGACAATAATTATCGCAGTGAGAATCGGGGCATGTTTCCTTTTTTAGAATAAATGAAGCTACTTTATATTTATAAATGGGGTCAGAAAACTTGTTACAAATGTAATCTGAAAGATATACTTTCACAACATTCTCTTTAAAATCCATGTTCTACTTCTGGGCTCGTTTAAGTGCTGGTAATTCCCGAAGAGAAAAGTGTTTTAATAGAGCCCATAAGTTCAGTAGCTATTATATTCTTCCGAAAAAATGATCCTGTCAGTTTGCAACTTTGTCGGGAGCTTTTTGCCGGAGGCGCGAAAAGAATGGTAACTAATTAGCAAAGTCAGCGAGAAATCTTTGTTGGTCTGTAGAATGTAGAGAAGCCGCCATTAATATGTTCGCATTGCTTTATAAAAAGTTTCAAAAATGTTCTGCAAGTACAAAAACTAAACCAATTTTTGTTGATCATAATAGAAAGATAACAATGCTTTGCTTATAATGCATTGTGCAAAATGTATAATGCTTATAATAACATTGCTTATAATGAAACCATTATTTTGTTCAAATTTTCAGTACTTTATTTAACAGTCTATTTTTGAACACGGCAATTTGAGATATCTATGTTTGTATATATTAAGTGTTTATTGTAAAGTAATTTTCATTTGATTATTATTATTATTATTATTATTATTATTATTATTATTATTATTATTGTTGTTGTTGTTTTAGAATCAAAGCTGCAGAATTGTTGATAGATCTGCTACGCTTGCCAATTCTCACATACAAACTCAAAAATAATGCCCATACTCCCACATTTCATCGAGTAGGGAGGGACGGCGAGGCGACCGGCGTCTGGTTTGGGATTGGGTGCGGGGCGCGTGTGTTGGCAAGCCTGCGAGACGCGTGGAGGGGCGGGCGCGCCCTAAAGCACCGCAACAATTCCCAGACTCACTCCCCGCGCGTTAATGGCCGCCGCGAGGCAAGGAGGAGGAGGGGAAGGAGAAATTGGTGCGTGGGGAGGGGAGGGAAAGAGAAGCCACGGAGGAACAGAAGGAGCGATGGTGGGGGAGGAGGGGAGGAAAAAGGTCGGTGTGGTGCAGGGAAACTTACTCCCAAGGAGCACAGAGCTTCTGTGACTGTAAAGCAGTTGCGGAAGCAAGTCTTCACATTTTGGGGCTCAGATTCGGGGTTTTCCGTTTGCAGCTGATACTTAAACTTGATTTATTTAAGTGGGCTTTTGAATTCTCAAATACTCAAATCCGCCGAAGAGTAAAAAAAATATTGTCGATTCGATAACTGGTCTATTGGCATTTCATTCGTCGTGCACAAATTTGCGCATGGGTAACATTCAAACCCCACTTTTAAATACCTTATTCACTTGTTAATTGTAAGCTTCAAGGGTATTTCCCTCTCTAACTTTAAGTATGTAATAATCTTAAAATAACATTTTTACAAATGTTCCTAACTTGTCAGATTTAAGAACCCCCAAAATATATTAAATACTGTAATTTAAAGGCAGTGAAATCTATCCTGTATTCCTATGGATTTTTTCCATTTATTCTGACATTTTGACAGAAAGTAAGCAAACATTTTCCCATATTTAATGAAAAAGACTTTTTTTAAAAATGTTCACATCCCAACTTTAAATCGAAAAAATTAAGATACAAATAATAATAATAATAATAATAATAATAATAATAAAACTTTACAATATACACTTTACATATACAAAGATAGGTATCTCAAATTGGCTTGTGATAATAATAGACTATTTAATAAAGTACTGAAAATTTGAACAAAATAATGGTTCCCTTATAAGCAATTCTAATGTAGACGGTTTATCCCGCTGGGGAATTCATTTTCATTCCATTGTTATCTTTCTATTATGATGAACAAAAATTGGCATAGTTTTTGTACTTGCAGAACATTTTTGAAACTTTTTATAAAGCAATGCGAACATATTAATGGCGGCTTCTCTACATTCTACAGACCAACAAAGATTTCTCGTTGACTTTGGTAATTAGTTACCATTCTTTTCGCGCCTCCGGCAAAGAGCTCCCGACAAAGTTGCAAACTGACAGAATCACTTTCTCGGGAGAATACAATAGCCACTGAACTTATGGGCTCTATTAAAACACTTTTCTCTTCGGGAATTACCAGCACTTAAACGAGCCCAGAAGTAGAACATGGATTTGAAAGAGAATGTTGTGAAAGTATATCTTTCAGATAACATTTGTAACAAGTTTTCTGACCCCATTTATAAATCTGACGTAGCTTTATTTCTTCTAAAAAAGGAAACATGCCCCGATTCTCACTGCGATAAATTTTGTCTTTTGTTGGTTTGTTATTCAGTCAAGTTCTTCTTTTAAAGACGTAGCTAATTGTTAGGATACAATGTAGTAAGGTTCAGTAATGTTTGGTTGCTTTCGTTCATTGAGGTATGAAAATTCAAAATGCCCAGAATTTCTCACGGAAAAAATAATACCAATAAATTTATCAATATTTTTCCATTAATTTCACACTGACAAAAGGGCCAGTTAATAGGAAAAAATTGCCAATTTCTTGGCATTTCCATCGTATATTATTTCTCACCAAAAAGTAAAGAATTATCTTTGGCCGTTAATATCCTAATAGTTGTATCACAAAATACCCACTACTTGTTTACAGAAATGACACAATGTTATAGGCGCACAACGAAGAACATGTAATGATATGTTGTAAAGCAATCACCATTTACACCATTCTTGAAGAGCAATACGATCGCAATATTGGGAACAAGTTTCTAATGCAATTGCAGTGGGCGAGGAAATAAAACTAACGAAAATATATAGAAAAACATATTCCAAATATGGAGCATCGACGTCGATTAATTTCCTCATCTGATAGGATAATCCAAGTAGTAAACAACATTACTTTCAGGTTTTTGGGAATGCTAATCGTGATTGTTTTTAATTTTTCTATTATCACACCTGACCTATTGTATCGGATTTCTCGCAATCGGTCGCCACGTCACGAATCTTCACGAATCTCGGACGCATCGAATTGATTGATGTTCCTAGGCACGTCAACTTCTTTGTTTCTTAGTCCCATTAGCGTAGTGAATGTTTTATTCCGTGAGGTGCGAAGTTCCTACCACACTAGTTGGTGAGATCCGGCGCCGAACTACAGGTTGGATTGTGGGTTATTCTCTCTAAGTATTTCCCCTGGAGGAATACTGCCCAAGCCAGCTTAGCTGCACATCGGCCTCCCCACATAAGAGGTAGTGTTGTGCAAATGTGCGTGAGTATGTGAGTCGGGGAGAGGATAGGAGTACAAAGAGAAAAAAAACAGCGTGCGGTCCGTAGCCCGTTTGTTAGGTACTGCTCCGGCATTTGCCCAGAGTTCAGAAACCACAGAAAACCACCGATCAAAGCAGTAGGTCTCTAAAATTCCCCTCAATACAGCGGTTAAACTCGAACTAGCTATATAACCAATCGGGCACTCGTCGGAGATTTTCAAGATTGATGACAAATCGACTTCGTTGAACTTTTCACTCCTTCCATCGCAAAATGTGGAGAACTACGCGAACCCGACAAACAGGCAAGACGCAGAAAGTCGGCAGCAGCGAGGAGAGAATTTCCCGCGGATAACAAACAACGCAATTCAGAAGGCATCAAATCCGGAGGCGACGCTGCAAAGTCCGCAACCTGTTCCTCTGGAGATAACGGTTCGAACGGCGGCGGCGGCGGAGACGGGGGCAATCGGATTAGAGCGAGGTGGGTGGAGCAGTTGCCTCGTCGAACGCCGAATGATTACGCAGATCTCCCGCCTGCGCGCAGTTTCGTCACGCCCGGGCGCCGCCTGGCCGCGAGGCAGAGAGGGCGGCGAGGCTTCAAAGTTCTTGGAGCTCTGCTTCTTGGAAAGTCCGTTGCGAATTTGGTTATGTTGGTATAGTTGCACTCAAAATATTGGAAACATTAAGTAAAGACTTTTCACGTTAAATTACAGAACAATTACACAACGCTTCTTTTTATTCTAGGAACGATGTGGTTCCTTTGCACACAGAGGCATTGTTGCAAGGAGATGCAACTCATCATTACGACATATTTTAGTGGTTTCTGTGTTTTTCCTAACCATGAAGAGACAAATATCCTAGTACACCCAATACAATGCTGCAGGGACCACGCTCTATCTTTCCATCCCATCCATTTCTTCAGATTCGGACAAGAACACTCCACTGTAAAAAAGTTCGTCCTTTCTCTTTACTGGCACACAGCTTCCGGGAGTCATCACATCACATACATTGAATATAAATAATAATAATAATAATAATAATAATAATAATAATAATAATAATAATAATAATACATTTTCAGGTTTACAACCAGCAATATTGACTTTTCAGTTAATTCGTTCAACGTTCAAGCTTGAATTTATCACGGGAAAATTTATTGGCGGTGCCGTTATCTCCGGTTACTGGATCTGCTCAGTCGCGAACAATTTGCTGCTTTCTAAGTTACGTTGTCTGTTATGAAAGAAAACTTGACTCGCTGGATTTGCGGTGTTTGAGAGTTTGTATTCATTCGGTGTTTCCCTATAATGAGAATCTTTCTGTTCATTGTTATAGTGTTAAATATGAAAACATGGGACTTTAAATGTATTCTTCGACACATGATAATGTTTAACTTTTCATGTCATTCATTTAAATATAGGTCACATAACGGAGATGGAAATGTATGTGAACCTTGGGTTTTATTTTCAATGAATATTATAACTAATTCAATGTTCATATATGCCATAAAATTACTGTAATAATTAAAACATCCTAGTTTTAGTGTATTTCAAAGATGTTTTCAAATAGATATCAGAGTAGAAGCTTGACAGTAGACAACTGCTGACGAGTAAAACGTATTCAAGATCATATACTATACAGATAACACTCCTTCATAGGCCTGCCGAGACGCATTATAGCAAAATAAAATTTACTCATTCGATGTTAACATGCGCATTATCTCATTATTGATATGATGTTGTTGTTTTTTCAGAAAGAGAATGCCACGAGACCTGCGAGCACAATATACCCACCGGACCTTCTTTTGTAACGTGGTCGCGCAGTGTACTTACTGCCTACATCATTTACGAAGTTGTTCTTAAGGATATATTTATTAAAACTAATAAAAATGCGGGATTTATAAACTTAAAAGGTTTATAATTCAATAAAATGTACTTTATTTTATGTGGTAAGACCATTTTTTTAAAATAAAAGATGTCGTGCCTTATTTGTGATTTCAAATTCAACAAAGTATTATTTGCCGATCCGGTGGCCGATATCATTGAGGTAGCAGTGCCGTAGCGATCTCGGACCGAAGGATCGCAGGTTCTAGTCCCGCCTCGGGCATGGTTGTATCGTGTTCGTCCTTTCACCCCCTTTCATCATCATATCGTGACATCCTCACAGTTACCTCTCCGTTACAAGCAATAGTGGTCGCTAATGACCTAGTAGTTGATGTGACCTAAAATAACAAAAAAGGTATTATTGATGGGGAGTTAGGGAAATGAAGGATTTTCCACTTCTGCAACTCATAATATAAATACCTTTCTCAATCGAAAGTCATTATGATAGAATTTCTTAGCGTCTTACCTTGAAATTCACTGGTAATTTTCCAATATTTTTTGAGCGGAATTATATCGCACAGCTTAAACGCGCTGAATGTGAAACTGTTTTAAATTTGACTGGAAATAATACACACATAAGGCATTATTTTCTGAAATTTATGGCAACATAAGAGAACTGAAAATACCATCCACTTTGTGTTAGGGATGCGCTGCTACTTAAAAACTGAGAGCTGGTTGGCGAAGAAACTTGTGACCACGGTCCGTTGCACGACGCACTCTAGTATACCAGTGTTGAACTGTATCGCTCGTTACTAGTCATGAGTAAAATACTCGAATCAAAAATGAACAAATACTCCTAAGTAAAGGTAAATTAGATTATTACTAATTGCAATATTCCTAAAAAATATTATTAACGGACCCCAGAAATATCAATTAATCACATTTATCGATTGATCGAAGCAGTTTTCAAAGCTTTTCCTCTCAGTGTCCGAAGTTTTAGAAACAAATTACAACAAGATATTAAATGAGTACGTGCTGTGTAGTGCGGTGAAGTGCTGTGAAGTGCTGGTCAGTGTAATTCAAAGCAAAAAAGTGTAGTGTAGTGAAGTGAAGTGAAGTGCGGTGAACGTGATCAATGCACTTTTCAATGCTGCTTTTCGTCTTGTACTGTATTGTACGGTATTATTATTATTATTATTATTATTATTATTATTATTATTATTATTATTATAATTATTATTATTATTATTATCATTATTATTATCATCATCATTATTATTATTAATGTAAGTGTTGTAATTTTTACAATTATTGTTACTTAACTGCCACCGGGTCATACCCAATTGCAGTTCTAATAAATGTATGTATATATGTATTCTTTTGTGTTTCTGGGCGTATCAACTGCTACGTTCCTTAGTCCAGTAGTGCATGTTCCATCACAGGACATGGTGGTGATCTTCCTCCGCTAGTTGGTGATATCTACATTTCGGCTTGCGGAGTTTTCCCCAACCAGGTACGACCTCCCACCAGCGGGGCATAATCCCAGCCCGGTCAGGCTCTACCAAGCTATCGAGGAGCGAGGGTCAAAAATCCTTCCACCGCCGGAACCCCAACCCCAGGACACTGAGAGTAACATCAGAGACACTGCAGTAACATCAGTTGATGCCCTCAGCCACCTAAGCCAGTCGACTACGTAATGGGCCGTCTTTGCCGGGGCAATAAATCACAGACGTGAACGGTTTGTAAATTATTAAGTATTTATTTGAAAAAATGCTCCAACACCTGAATACTATGTACAATAATTACAATAAACAGTATTGACCCGTTACTAGAAGGAATGTACCCTGGTTACCACCGCCGCTGGCCTCATAAGTAGATATCATATTCGGTGTGATGCTCCAGTAGCCTACGTCAGCATACAAGCGAGTATGCCGCACCTCCCGTCTCGACGTAGCACGCCGGCTTCAGTTCTCTGCCTCAGTAGCCTATGCATTAAAATGCAGCACCGCGCACAACCCACACGACTTCCTACCGACGCGCCCAAGAATCAGAAGGAGGAGTTTAGGTCCGAGATATTACCTTCTGGGCCGGCTGACGGAACTGCGTCATCTCGCTGTTTCCGCCGACGCGTTTTCTCTGCTAGCCTGCCTACGGGGTTCCCAAGTAGCCACCCACGACACGGCACCCCTTCCCTTCCACTTCCTAGGTTTGCCATTGTTCAGCCCGGCGTCTCTTCCCGCCAGCGCTGTCAATGAGCATGAAATGCACGTGGCTGATATTTGGTTCGTTTGTACAAGACGACTGATATGACACCACAGTAAGAGTTCTTGCGATTGATTGTTGGACGTTCTATTACCACACGGCTGAATTCCCTGTACAACGATTTCCATCAGAATTGTTTGGCGAGACGCGACTCGAGGAGTGTAGCACAGAAGGAAAGAGAAGATCTAAGGCGAGGGGTGAGAATCAGTTGCCTCTAGACAGCACAGTCGGAGTAACGGATGCGACCGCATCCCCAGAGAAAACGTTGGTCCCAGGGAAGGTGTAACCCCTCGCGCGGTGCTCAGCTGCCTAATTCATCTCCAGGGCAACTTCTCCACGATGTCGGAAGTTGGTAGGTGCGATCTGCGGCAATGTAGCACTTGAAACTACAGAAGTGGTAACAATGCCCTGAGGTTTATTTTCATCCTATATCCGAAACGAATTGTTTTAAAACTTTTGATACATTTCACGAATTTTTGGTACTTTTATTTTTTCATTTGACGCGTTGAGGGTACGATCGAAAGAATTATATTAAGAAAAAGAACAATATGGTATTAAAATGAAAGTTTAGGCTTCATTATATACAGATAACTCAGAATAATAAATGATAGATACTTCTACGGAATTAGGGGTCTTCCAGATAATCACTTTTTTCCAATGAACATGTGAAGGTAAATTTGATGTAACATTGTCACTCATGTGACATTTTCTCCCAATTGAAAAGCAATTAAGCATGCAATAGTGTTTGGCAGGTCAAGTCGTGACAGTCAAAGCGTTTTTGTGCGCCAGGCAAACACCAGTGCATAATATTACATTTTAGTACCTGACTGAGGTCTTTGATTGTGGTTCACAATTACTGTTCAATAAAATGTTTATTCTTACATGTCAAACTTTAATGATTCAAACTTTAAATTGGCTCGTTTGCAATTTACTTTAAAAAATTGAAATAAGCGTGCCATAACATTAGTACGTAATGTTGTTCGGATCTGAAATATGGGAGAGCGGGATCTTTATTTGAATACGAACCAAAATTTAAAGCCGATAATATTGCAATAAAACACTTTTTGGTATCCAATTTTAAATTTCAGGAATCTGTACCACGATATAAAATTGAACACAAAAAATTGTGAAAGACGTGCGTTTGTAATCGAAACTTGGTGGAAGGGGTGACGGAGGGGATGGTGGTAATTGAAGGAATCTTTGGGGGACAGTTCGCTCATCCTGGAGACATCCACCGCGCTGCTAGTGGCGGCCGCCGCAGGAGCTTATCTCGTAGACGAAATAGAAGAGGGCGATGGCAATGCTATTGGCCAGAGAAGCGACCGCAAAGAGGTGTAGGAATGACGGCGGCAGACGTAAGTGCAATCCAATTTATGTGGGAATTGGCAGCAAAAGCATTGATGTCACAGACGGTGTGAAGGTTCTGGGGCTGGGAGGGGTGGTGGTAACATGAAGGTGAATATAGCTAGTGATGGCTACAGTGAAGACCATATATTGCGATATTGATGTTTTTTTTTTAGCTTGCGAATGGTGGTGGTGGGCACAGTGATGGTGACGGAGGCGAAAGAGATGAAATTCAGAAAATAGAAGACGCCAGCCAACATGTCGAGTTGAGCGACCAAGAAGAAGAAACGTCTCCAACACTACAGCAATTGGATCAAGCGGTGAGGGGGTGAAGAAAAAAGACACAACGTGTTTGCCTGCTTCATACGGGATAATCCAACCTCTGTGGAGCGTCTTAAACATTACCCCTTATCCTTATTCCTTCCCAATTCTGGCCGATGGGTAGATGATGCAAGGCTCGTGTGAGACGCGAAATCGAAGACAATACCTGTCGGCGATTCCCTAACTTGACTGCGACTAACGTGACTACACCTATTCAAGGGCCCCTAGAAGGCGCTTGTGCCTAGTGCGCTCAACGCTGCTTAAGAAGTAAGAAGACGCGCTGCGTCTAAATGCAACAAATAAAAAAATAGAGGAAACAAAACGAGGGAAAACTACTGCAATTAAGAGAGTGAAGTGGTGGAAAATAGGGGAAGGTATTGGAAAAGTAGGCGTACGTGAATGGCAGAAGGGCCCAGTAAGAATGGTGACGAGCGAGGGCAACTGAAGCATAGAAACTGAGCGACCACTGAAACACAAACATAGAAACCGATCAGATGAGGTAGCCTGAGACAGTAAGAAACCAGAGAGGCGGGAATGGAGATGTGAATATCAAGGACGACTGTGGAGAGAAATTCACGTGAAGATTGCATCGGGAGAGACAAACCTGGCCAGAGGATAAAGGAAAGGAGATGAAATGGAAGGGACACGTTGAAGATCGCAGAGTACGCGAAGGGTTGGGACAGCGGGGCAGGAGTTGACAATGAAAGAAAGGATCTGAAGCGGTCTGGGACGGGAGGTGGGGACATCTGGAGAGGTGGGAGAAGAGGAGAATAGCGATGACGGGTTAGGATGGGGACGGAAGCGAGGGCGAAGGTTAGGGTGCGGGCGAGGGAATGGGGCGTGGGCGAGGGCGAGGGCGAGGGCGAGAGCGAGGGCGAGAGCGAGGGCGAGGGCGAGGGCGAGGGCGAGGGCGAGGGCGAGGGCGAGGGCGAGGGCGAGGGCGAGGGCGAGGGCGAGGGCGAGGGCGAGGGCGAGGGCGAGGGCGAGGGCGAGGGCGAGGGTGAGGGTGAGGGTGAGGGTGAGGGTGAGGGTGAGGGTGAGGGCGAGGGCGAGGGCGAGGGCGAGGGCGAGGGCGAGGGCGAGGGCGAGGGCGAGGGCGAGGGCGAGGGCGAGGGCGAGGGCGAGGGCGAGGGCGTGGGCGAGGGCGTGGGCGAGGGCGTGGGCGTGGGCGAGGGCGAGGGCGTGGGCGTGGGCGTGGGCGAGGGCGTGGGCGAGGGCGAGGGCGAGGGCGATCGTGAGGGCGAGGGCGTAGGCGAGGGCGAAGGCATGGGCGACGGCACCAGAAGCCGACCTGTGCTGCGGGTGATCCTCCTTGTGGTGGAGTGCCGAGCGCGGTGTCGGCGCAGCGCCGCCTTCTTTACGTGGCCAATAAATTCAAACTGCGAGCTACGGGGCGCGGGCGAGGGCGCGGGCGTGTGCACGGGCGATAGGGGCGTGGGCGAGGCATCGGCGAAACGGAGTGCCTGTGAACGAGTCCGCGGTCTCTTCGCACTCGGCTCTATCGAGGACCGCGCTCCGTGCAGGCAACAGAACATTCTTTTGGGGGAAGAACCGTAGAAAAAAATCACTTTCTAAAGACACTGAAAACCATGTTTGGAAGACGCTGATAAAAGGCGGATTAAATCTTCGCATGGAGGGTCCCATTCAAGTACACTGTGACTATTAATATCACGGGATTGAAGAATAACGGAAAACTTGCTACTTGGACATTTTCCTCAGTTGAGAAATGTATTCGCCATGAAACAGTTATTAAGTAGTATACAGAAATATAAGTAGATAATAAAGAGGGAGGAGTAGACGAGAGTTAGCATACGTTCAATTGCATTTCTTAATATAAGTATTGGTCATTATTTTAGCATTACTCTTCAATTTTGTTTCTTTTACCGGCCAACAGAATGTTCTTCATAGATCAATCCTCTTTTAAAGAATGGGCAAGATTGAAAAAGACGAAACTGAATTTTCTAAATTACGTTACATGATCTCAATTATGACAACCACTACTACTTAAGCAACTTCTTATCGCTCGCGACTTTCAATCATAAGCTGAAAATGAACTTTTGAATATCTTGGTAGTTTTTCAACAATTTATCATGAAATTAGGGTGACAGCATAATTATAACCTTACCCTTAACCGAAAAAATTGCCGAAGAATAACAGGTTTTGGAATTATAAATGTTTCTTTAACTTAATGTTGCCTTCCATATTTATTAAAGTGAAAATTATAATACCGCATTATCTCTTTAAAATAAGATAATTTATTTTACAATTGTTTATTTCTTATTTTTCTGCTATAAAGCGTGTGTATTTCATAATATATGTCATTATACCCTACTTCTAAATGTTGTCAATACTTTATTGGTCGCTGTAGAGAAGCCATTGATGTTATACCTCCCATATTATACAGTTCAACTTTTCATTTTAATTGTATTAACATATTAGAAAACAAAAATTATCTAACAACTTACTGTCATAATCTTTACATTTTGAATGGAATGACCCAGTAATAAAGTTGTTTAATCATATTAAATTTGTCTTTCATTATATATTAACTGGTCAAAATAATTAAAATGTTCATAAGTCAGTTATTTCAATCTTTAATGCAATATTTCATATTATTCCTTTTGGGAACACGAGAACCCTGCTTGATATTCAACGATACATTTAGAGCTTGCTTTCGGGAAGGTTAACTAAGTAACTTAAACGAATACCTGTAAGTTTTAGACATTAAAAAGGATATAACTTTTCAATTTATGTTAATTAAACCAATAATTTCCATAAGTCATTTTAAATGATATTTTATAACTTATTTCAATTTTTGAGCATAATGGGTAAAATTAATATATTTATTACGAATTCTAATATATAAAAAATTAGTCACAAATTTGCTTTATAAGTAACTTTCTAATAAAAAAGTTGTAGGTTTATTACCTAAACAAAATAAATAACTAGAATACAAATAACTCAGAGAAAGCGAAATGAATTATGAAATGTTTCTACTTGTCGCATTGAATATTTTTGGTAAACCGTTTTTCAAGAAAATTCGTAGCACAATATTCGCGTCAAGCGTTTGAAGGACAGCAGATCGTTTCAAAGCTCCCCTTGTAATTTGGAGCTCTCGCGTTCGCAAGGGGAGAGCGAGAAACAAGGCCGCGCGGCTAACAAGTGAAGCGCGCAGGCGATCCTCCGGCGCAGCGCGCGCAAGCGGCGGCGGCGGCGGCGGCGGCGGTGGCGGCGGGGGCGGCGCACGTCGCGTGCAGCGGCGCGGAAAGGCGTCGCGGCGCGGCCCTCGCACGACGAGCACCGCGGCGAGGACGGGGGGGGGGCGAGGACGGGGATGGCGCGCGCTCATTCCTCGCCGCTCGCTAATCGAGTTAGCCCTCCGACGCCGAGCACGCCTCCGTCACGCACCACCGCCGTCGCCGCCGCCTCCGCTGTATCCGCCGCCCGGGCGCCCCCGCTGCCACCCTCCTCGCCCCCCGTCGTTCTCCCCTCACACTACCTTCGCCGTCTCCTGACGCCGGTCACTCCCCCCTTCCCCATTCTTCCTACCACGCCTTTCCCGCCACCACCGTTGCCACCACCACCGACGCCGACGCCGTTTACCTGCTTTCTCCGATCAACACCAGCGGAATGCCAGAGCAGTACCCTAAGAAATGGGCCACGTATCTCGCGCGATCTTTCCTTCCCCTTCCGTTCCCTAACCTCACCCCGTACTTACATACACTTATACTGACATACACTACACTACCACACGTGCCGGGAGACCGGTCTGGATCTAAGAGATGGGGTTACTCCCTGGTGGGAGATAACTGGTTGGGGGAAAACCTGGTACCGACGGTAGGCCGGCGCCGGTCCTAGCCATCCAGCGAAGATCACTGCAACCTTCCGCCGACGAAAAAACACGCACTATACTTACGGGATAAATTAATTTAGTAGTTGACGCGCCCGGAATCACTAACAATTAATCAATCAATCAAAACGACGCCATCGCCTCTGCTGCACCCACCGATACGGACTTCCCCGCCCACGCCAGTCTCACCGATCCGTCGCTGCCCCCTCTCCCACCGCCACACCACCCCCGCATTGCCTTCACCGCATTCCCACCCCCCAAGCGAGCGTTTCCTTTGTGACTCCACTGCACCCGTTCCCCCCCACCCCGCGCGTCTGCTGCCTCTGCCGCCTGGCTGCGCCACCTGCCTTCCAGCCATCGCCCGGCGCTCGAGCGGCCTTCACGAGCGGACGCATTGCGCCCGAGTCCTCTCGCGGAGAGCGGCCCCGGCGCCATCAGCAACGGCATCAATCACCCGACCTCCGTCGGACGGCGCGGCCTTCACAGCGGTGCATGATTCGGAGAGGTCACTACCCCTGCTCAAAACCACTTGTGCACAAATTTCTATCTTATTGTGAAAGATAAAGGCATGTTTACAATACTCTGCATATCTCTCCATGTGCAATCATTTTTAACATGGAAAAACAGTTGTATATCCACGCACAAGATCAAGATTTCTCAAAGATAGATTCAAACTCTCGTAAACTATAACACTCTCTACTCCTTCACATAAGAATTTGTCTTCCTCTTTCTAGTTAACAATCAAATTTGATCAATTATTAATTCAGAATTCAAACCGCTCATATCCTACGGACACCCAATCTCTAAATATATTTGACTAATCTTAAATACTATCACTTTCACTTTCTATACACTAAATCTCTAATGTACTTCCAAAACCCTCAAAAGACTCTATTGTCGAACAAAACAAAAATTTTAAAAAAGGTGAACACAAAATATATGCCAGTGTTCCAATTATATTGTCGTCAATGAAACTGTGTAAACGGACTACTAGCGATGTCCGTCATTTACTGAAACTGTGTTTTGCCATGATGAATGACTGGTACTGAAATAAAGTGTTCCTAGTGTTTCGATGTGCGCCATATACCTAGGAAAACAATCTATGCATGCGTCAACTTTTCATTTCATTTTAGTGCAGCGAAATGCGCCTATAGAGTTTAAACGTGGGTCAATAATGTTGAACCCATTGAAATATCTTGTTAGTACAATACGATCCCATAAGTCAGCTTTAAAAATCTCGTGAGCACAATAAAATTATTTTATGTAAATTTTATGAATCTTTCTCTATGAGTTTTTAGTATCAGTTTAGTTCTGCATAAACCACAGCTAAATATCTTGATTAAAAAATAGGTTCCCATTTCAGGTTCTAACCTCTGTAGACACAACGCCCATGGCGAACTCCCGGTATTTTCCCTGAAGTACCAACCGCAATTCCTCTGTGGTACTACGGCGCAATCTGCCCGACTCCGCCAACCGAATCGGATTGCAACATCAAACAACAGATATTCATTTCGCGTCATTTAATAAGACGATCTCGCCTGGGTCATTGAATGTCGGCAGAGCGGAGAGCAAGGAGAATGCGCTAGCAGTGGAGAGGCCGTGGAGTCGCAGGAATCCGACCCGCGCTCGGCCGCGCCGGAGCCGTCGCTGCCTCCTCCCCTCTCGCCGGCGACGCAGGCGCCTCCAAATTGGGTTCCGCAGAGCATTAAACGCTCTCGCGCTGGCGAGCGGGCGGGCGAGGGACCGTGTGGACGAGCACCGGGAGGAGGGTGGGCGACGGGCGGCGGGCAAACGGGCAGAAGGCTGGGAGAGTGGGAGGATGTTTGGTTGGGTGTCTGGGTGGAAGGAAGGGTGAATCGGTCGGTCCGGTCCGGTCCGGTCGGTGATAGGGTTGGTGGGCGGGCGGGTTGGTTGGTGGGCGGGTTGGTTGGTTGGTGGGCGGGTTGGTTTATTGGTTGGTTGACGGAAGGGTTGGTAGGCGGGCGGGCGGGTTTGTGGGCGGGTTGGTGGGCGGGTTGGTGGGCGGGTTGGTGGGCGGGTTGGTGGGCGGGTTGGTGGGCGGGTTGGTGGGCGGGTTGGTGGGCGGGTTGGTGGGCGGGTTGGTGGGCGGGTTGGTGGACGGGTTGGTGGACGGGTTGGTGTTCGGGCGGGTGGGTGGTTGGTCAGGTGGATGGGTCACGGTGTTTTGTGGTTAAGGCACGTGTATAAGTTGGCGGATTGGTGGGTAATCGCGCGGTCGGGTGGGTAAGCTATCAGATGGGCGCGGCGGTAAACGGAGGGATGGGGATAAGCTGTCGGGTAAGTGGGTGGGTAGGTAACCTGGCGGGTGGGTGGGTAGATAAGCGGTCGGGGGGTTAGCGGGAGGGAGAAGGGTGGAGAGGAGGAGGGGCTGCCAGCCAGGCAGGTATCCGGGCGTTTGGGCGAACGAGCGTTTAACCGGGCGTTTGGGCTGGCGCGGCGGGTTTCGGGCGACGAGACGACGCAACGGGGCGGCGGGGCCTCTCATCAACGCTGGCCCTCTCTTCCGCTCCGCCTGGGCCGCGCCGGGGCCCTGCGACACAATGCCCTTTCATCTCCGCCCCCGCCGGGCCAACAATGCAGCGAGAGGCGCCGCTCGCGGGGCGTAAGAGTCGGTTTAACGGGTTGCCAGGGAAATCGCGGCGTGTGATACACATTCACCGAGCAAGTTGCGGAATGGACTTGTGAGTCCGCTGCTAAAGCTGCCGTGCGTCTCAACGGCGGACTATTGTCATCGGCTACGTAGCTGAGATAATAACACGAGAATTCTAAAGATTTCCTGCTCTGATTAGTCATATTCATGGTTCGTCCGGCCAATTCCAGGAACGTTACGGAGCAGATCCCAAAACGAGCCCCAGATCACCTGCAAACTTCACCATCATATTCTCACCACGTGAGGCAGAGCATTCGGATGATTATCATATGGCTACATTGACAAGGAAACATTCTGTCTACCTACATCTTTGATGAATCAAAAACAGTGTTTCTTTGTTTTTTTTGGTTGGTTGGTGGGTTCGTGCTTAATGCGCTATCGTTCCGTTCGCCCGATTACGATAAACCTTTGTTACTTTATTGCTAGCACTTCTGTAAAGGATATAGGCGTAGAACGATGGGAATACCTGCGCACATAGATGAGCGTTGATGATTTTAGGCTGATTCAAGCGGCCTGAATAGGGCTCTTTACGTAACGGTACTCGACGCAATCCGCCGCACACAGAAGTACGATTATTAAGACGTCTTCATTACGTAGTATGCTCCTGCGATTGTGAAAGTTCTCCCGGGAGAGAGAGTTACAGGGAGAGACCGAGGAAGACAGAGACGCAGAGAGAGAGAGAGAGAGAGAGAGAGAGAGAGAGAGAGAGAGAGAGGACAAATAGGACCAGAGAATAAGAGACAGACAGAGAGACCCAGGGAGACAGAGAGAGAGAGAGAGAGAGAGAGAGACGGGAAGACACGGTGAGACGGAGACAGAGAGACCCAGGGAGACGGAGAGAGAGAGAGAGAGACACGGGAAGACACGGTGAGACGGAGACAGAGAGGGACAGGCACGATGAGACAGACTGATAGAAAGGGAGAGGGAAGGAGAAAAATAGAGAAGGAAGGTAGGACAACGTCTGCCGGGTTTTGAATATATAAAATATAGGAGAATGAATCTATGAATTTCTTGGCTTACAGAAACTTTTATAGTAAAGAGAAAGTATTGTGCTGCTGATGGAAATCGGTGATTTTTCTACGGAGAAAACTGATTGTCAGGAAATAATTACGGCAAATGGGTTAAATCTTCTTCATATATGTATTAAATTACATCATCTGACACGCTATGTAGTTAGAATACACGTTTTGTTACACTCTGATACCGAATAATCGGTTGACGGAAAGTCTCACTCTGTCTACAGTCAACGATAGTGCCTGAACCCTTCAAACCTTCTCCAAAATTTATATTCCCTGTGTAAACTAACACGAGGCACCGCGTGTTTAAAACGGGTAAATTGATTTTGGGAGATTTTTCAAATTTTGAATTTTTCTAAATAATTGCTCACATTTATCTAATACTTTTTTTGCATAGGTAACTTGGATCAACCTTAAAAATGGCACAGGTCTCATCATTTCCTCGTTCAACTTATTTTCGGCGTCTTCCTACAACTACAATATTCAACACAATCATGAACATGACTCATTTAACCTAGTCAGAAGAAGTAGCACAGAAGACGGAAAACGGAGAATGCAACTGGAATTGTTAAGTTTTTTGAGATACTATTTCGCATTTTCGGTTATTAATGGGAACAATGATAATGCTAACGACTCACAGTCTGCGACTCAGAAATAGACAAAGTGGAAGAACCAAAGGGTTCGAAAGAAAAGGGGCAAGATCAAAGGAAAGCCAGAGGTATACAGTTTGAAGAAAGATTTTAAACCTTCACTTAAAAAATAAGAGTTTACGTTATACGTTATACGTTAAGAAATAATATTTTTTGAATATTCCAAAAGAAGCTAAAATTTATTTACTAGTAATTTCTGGTAGGCGAGTAGATTCATGTAAGAATTTCATGGGCTTCATCGGTTATTACTCTACTATGCTTAAATCATTCGTGCAGTTTCATTCCAATTATTAGTACCTATTATTTCTTCCATTATTAATTACTAATTACTATAAACGTAATTAAATATTAAAACCTCTATAAAAAATAAAATTAAAAAGTTCAAACTTTGGAAGATAGTAAGTGTTGGGTGTTCTGAGATTTTTTAATGACACTGGGCAATACATATACTGTTATTGTAATTACTTTAAAAAAATGTTATTATTATTATTATTATTATTATTATTATGCAACTAAGAACCCATTAATGGCAAGGACCCTCCTGTCTTTAGCAGGGAATGCTGAATGAAGCGATAGGGTGATAATGACTGGTAAAGGACTAGGATGATGGGGGGAGGTGGGAGGTGGGTTGGCGGGAGGTGATCATGGAATTTGTGAACCATCAAAGCATTCGCCTTATTCCAACAACGAAAAACGAAAAACTCAGGTCAGAATGGTCACCCCTGCAACTGAACCAGGACCCCCCGATCGGGAAGTCAACGCGCTACGCATTCGTTCGTCGCACGTCGCACGTCGTTCGGTCTTTCAGCAATAACGTTCTGCAAATTATATTTCAGTTCATTTCACTTTTGCGGTATTAATAATGCTACTAGAAGTTATGTAACGATACATTTAGAGCAAATTTTAGATTTGGTACATATCATTGGAATGCAGAATTTGCGTGGGTTCTAAAATGCATCTATTGATACTTTTCACGACCATTCCCTGCAAATCAGTATTTTTCCATCCATGTATCCATCATTATGACAGGACCAAAACTGATTTTCTGCTCGTTCCCTCCAACTAATCAACTACGCATTTTGCTGCGGAAATGAAGGTCAAAGTTGAAATGGATGATACCCCTTGACGCAAATAAACCGAAGCTCAAATGTTTTCATTAGTTGATACCCTGATAACATATAAACAGTATTAATACTAGTGAAAACATGTTGAATGACGACAAATACAAAATCACATGTTTTATGCGCACCTACATACTCAAAATTTCATAAATTATCATGCTCGAATTTCTTTGGATAATGTTGGAAACATATAAATATTCTAAATATAATACAAGAAAATAGACCATATTCTTTTTGTGAAGTCCACGTTGTTACTCTTATTCCGTAACTTAGTGGATGTTCTTGAAATTCAATGTCACTTGTAAAACTTAAATTCTTAGATCAAAGAGTTAATATTTTTGGTCGCGCTATTTTTTGTTTATTGGCATCATCCATCTTACTTATCAAACGCATTTTGCGCTGAGGAAGGTCACAGTTTGACAACTGCTCAACTATGCCTAGAACTCGGCACCTCCCGGACGATCAAGAATCTTTCAAGCTATGTAGTTCCTCTTTAATCGGGGAAGAGAAATTTCTGGTAAGAAGGGAGCTAAAATTTGAGTAATATCGGGTTTCATTTGTTTGAAGAATTGGAAATTCCAGACTTCAAGAGGCAACGTATGATTTTCCTAAACTAATATTATGAGCATGTACGAATATCAAGATCAGAGAGACTACTTTGTAAACTATAGGATTAGATAATATGTGAAAAGTACTTGGAATATTTAATTAAAACATGTAAACACGCCATGTAAAAAGAATGACCTGAGGGGCCAACCTAGAATTCAAAGAAACAAATATATTTAAATGGCTTAATACATAAAAAGCGTCGTACATTACCAGTTGATAAATATTGTCTTGAATATTTGTAATATTCTTGATACAAGATTGCGAATTGACAGACGATATAAATACGTGTATCCCTGTTGAATAATTAATTGTCACCCGAAAAAAACATTTTCCCTTCTATGCAGCCACGTTGTCATGATAGTGAAGCTTCTCACCTATGCTGTTGTGATACCATGTGAAGTCGTCATAATGTATTTTATGCTTCATCAAATCTCCAAATTATTTTGAAACAATGTATTTACCTCATCAAAGTCAGTTAATCCTTTAAAACAAATGCTCTAAACGATTCCACAGATTAAACCACTGTCGTCTATTTATTAAAAAAACATTTGTATCACTTGACGAATTTATCTGATTAAGATTACATTTCAGACCGATAGCTTTTTCCGAATCAATGCGAATTAATTGATTTGAATCCGAGCCAGACTTATTTGAACCAGGGTAGACTAGTAGTAGACGAAAGGTCAGAGGTCGGCAAATCCTTAAATGCGTTCTCTTGATCTCCGGAACAAACCTCGGAACTTTCGCTGTCTCTCCGAGGTCCTCACCTCTGCTGACCTCTTCTTTTTTTGCTTTGGAGTCCGCCTCAGTCGTCGAGAGCTGTACTTCTGGTGCGCGGCGTCTGTCTGTTGGCGCGAAGCCATCAGTGTGGTGCTCCAGAAATGTAGTGGCTGGCGCGAATGGGGTTAAGATTAGAGCGAGATCGAATCTGCATTGTTTGATGTTGCAAACGTCTTTGCTGAGCACGATGAAACTTTATTACTAGATACATTGGAACCCGCCGTTTTATTGTGTTTTCATCCTTTCTTGTCGCAGAGAAGAATAAAAAATTGTTGAAAAACGTAGTTGGACATCGGCATTTTCCATATTCTTTTCTCAGAGCGCGCCTTTGGGAAGGGAATGTTTGAAACCTTCTTTGATACAGTTTTCTAAAATGGATATCACTGGTTAAGTAAAATAAAAAAAATGCTGTATATCTGGTTTGCGGTGTCGATCTGTTGGCGTGTTTCCTTGATAGTAATATTAACAAAAATCTCAGAAAATTTTCATTGGTGCACACCACTAACTTTGCACAAATAACCTAAAGGTGTAGTATAATGAATACTTGTTTTCAGGTAGAAGTATATGAAATGTAGAACATTTCGAATATTAAACAGTGCCATATTTTCTGAAATGGCCATGAATTGTTCAAAACGTAGGGCATTAGGTCATTCTTATCTTCGCGCTTATGTTAATGCTTTTCCTAAGCAGATGATCACACTAGTGAATTTTATTACTTTCCACGGTATAGGGTGATCATGAGCGAATTTGATGCATGAGATGATTTAGTATTAGATGCGGTAGTACGCGTCGCCTACCTCTTGAGAACCATAAGCCTGAGGACCCACTCATTACAAGGGAGGCCAAACCCGCAGTCATCAGCTCCACTTACTTGAATATTCACATGCACTCCGCTACAACGTTCATTTAAGAAATAAAAAAATCTCAATTTGCAACTATTGAATGAAAATACGTTAATCGAGCAAGGTTACCAAAACTTTCCCGGCGAGCGTGAAAAAAAAAGTACTTCCATTATTTGAACACTCCATTTCCTTCTTTCCAAGACGGACGCTGAGGTTGAGGCGTGTCTCTGGCCCAAATTATTAGATGTCGTATTAAAAAACGGGCAACCTCATCGCGGGGCTAGAGAGCAGTGCATAGCAGAGAAAATTAGAGCGCGCAGGTGAGCGTGTGGAGTTGGCGGGGGCAGGGAGGGAGGGGCGGACGCACAGTGGTCGGAATCGGCCAAAAAGTGGACAAAATTAGTAATTTTTGTCCGATCTCTTTGAAAATTTGGATTTATATATGTTTTGGGTCCCTGAATACAGTCCATGTGCCACTTTTTTAAATTTCTGAAATCCAAGATGGCGCATCCAAGATGGCGGACCATTTTTGTTAAATTTTGATTTATTCTAAAAAATCGTTAACAAAATGATTCTTTTATCTAATTTTAATTATTCTTAAGCATTTTTTACAATAAAACATAAAAGGAAAATCAAAGAAAACAAAATTCTATGTAATAAAATTAATATTTCATACAAAAAAATGTTTGCCTTTTAATTGCAATAAAATAAGGTTCTTATTGTTATACTGATATTTTGATCTGTTATACTTATGGCATAGTCTATATGATGATCTATTTTATGATATAAAATTCTGTTTTCTTTGATTTTTCTTTTGAAAACATATGTTTTCATTGTACAAAATACTTAAGAATAATTAAAATTAGTTAAAGGAATCATTTTGTTAATGCTTTTGTAGCATAAATCAAAATTTAACAAAAATGGTCCGCCATCTTGGATGCGCCATCTTGGATTTCAGAAATTTAAAAAAGTGGCACATGGACTGTATTCAGGGACCCAAAACATATATAAATCCAAATTTTGAAAGAGATCGGACAAAAATTGCTAATTTTGTCCACTTATTGGCCGATTCCGTCCACTGTGGGACGGCGCGCCCTCATGAAAGCTGAAAATCGCGGCCAGAGCCCCGGGCGGAGGCTTTGCGGCTCGCGGCCGGCCAGCGCTATTCATCAGCCGCGGACGCCGCTGCGCCGCTCCGGCCAGCCAGCGACTCGGCGCGCATTAGCGGCTGCAGTGGGGAGGCGAAGGAGGAAGGTGGTTGCGGAAGGGTGGAGGTGGGTGCGGTGGTGGTGGTGGTGGCGGTGGTGGGTGCGGCGGTAGTGGGTGCAATCGTGGTGGGTGCGATGGTGATGGTGGATGTGGTGATGGTGGTGGGGTGCGGTGGTGGTGAGCGCGGTGGTAGTGGTGGTGGTGGGTGCGGTGGTGGTGGTGGGTGCGGTGGTGGTGGTGGGTGCGGTGGTGGTGGTGGGTGCGGTGGTGGTGGTGGGTGCGGTGGTGGTGGTGGGTGCGGTGGTGGTGGTGGGTGCGGTGGCGGTGGTGGTGGGTGCGGTGGCGGTGGTGGTGGGTGCGGTGGCGGTGGTGGTGGGTGCGGTGGTGGTGGTGGGTGCGGTGGTGGTGGTGGGTGCGGTGGCGGTGGTGGTCGGTGCGGTGGTGGTGGGTGCGGTGGTGGTGGGTGCGGTGGTGGTGGTGGGTGCGGTGGTGGTGGGTGCGGTGGTGGTGGTGGGTGCGATGGAGGTAGTGGCTGCGGTGATGGTGGTGGGGTGCGGTGGTGGTGGTGGGTGCGGTGGTGGTGGTGGGTGCGGTAGTGGAGGCTGCGGTGGCGAAGGAAGTGATTGAGATTCACTTAATCTACAGGGCGATATACATGGATACGTGGGTGGGTTCTTTTCCTAACATTCACGTCGTCCCTTTAAATCTTGACATCCACGCCTTCCAATCCTATCCTTTCCTCCATTCTGCGGTCCCCCTTCTTGCCATCCATGTCATTCTCGTCCTCCCTGCTGCTCTGATCGCCACCCCCCTCATCGCCGTTGCGCCTTCGCCAGCCGCCATTTCGCTTCCTGCTTCTCATATTCGCAGCGAAACCAGGTGGTGAGGCAGCCATATATTGGGAGAGATTTTCTGAAGAGATTCTGCAAGGCATATTCTAAAACGACAGTTTACGCTTCGTCTCTCTGAAAATGATCAACGCATCGACAGTTAGCATTCTCAGGTTTTTCCGTGCCTAACAGGGGTCGGATCCCGGAGAATACGCGCATTACTTAGCTTCTTTACATGAGCGCGGCGGGTCGCTACGAAAACTGCTCGGCTCCAGATTCTCAAACAATGCGATCCTGTCGCATCTTAAATGGAAAGGCCTTTCATTCTGGGAATTTGCTGACGATGTGCTATTTTGCTAGGGCGGCAGGCTAGGAGGTGGCACGATCTTCGAAAAATGAATTCCTTTCCTGTTTCGAAGTTAGCCGGCGGATTTGGCCGAAACTTTCCGAAGCGGTAAGTTTGAAATGTTTGTTCTTCGCTGTTAATTATCCCCAAAGACGTGTTGAAAATGATTGAATTCCCAGTATGGCGCCAAATTTGAATTAACTGGGCCGCCTACGTGCCAACATCGGGCGGAGAATTTCCATGCGCAGCGCACTGCATAGACCTCTGCGTTCATTATAGCCAACTCCCGCACACCTCAACGCAACTTGTATGCGGACACATGCACAAACTTCTATGAGCCTAACTCGCCTGAGCCTAACTTCCCTTTTCGAATGGTATGAGTCTTATTAGTTAGAGTAAACGTTGTTGTAATAGTAGATCTTGGTGGGGGGAGGTTGTCTAATACAGGTTGGAGATCCGTCAAATTTTAGAAAACAGTCGAATGGCTGCATACTCATCTAGAACGGATTTCAGAGTAAAGTTGGTTTTGTTCGCATCTTAAAAGTCCGGAAAAACATTTATATAAAAACATGAATTTACAAGCGCATCCGTCTGGAAATAGATAGGCAAGAGATGACAACAGTCGAGTGAGAAATAAGTTTCTATTATGCGAAAAATGGAAAGATGGGTAAACATGAAATGTCTGAATTCATCGAGTTCAACGCCCGAATATCGTATTTCATACGAGTCTTTACTGAACAGTTTCACGAGAGTGAATTAGCATGTACCCGTCGTCCCTCTGCCATACAGCCCCAGTTGCTTTGATCACGTGCAATCCGCCCTGCGTTGGACACCGCCGCCGAACCGCCTCTGCCCTCTTCGTGAACGAACGACCTCCCTCGCGCGACTCGAGGGTCGATGCGCCCCCGAGGGCGCGGAGTTCATTCACGCGCGCGCCGATCGACGCTCTGATGAATGTATCGACCGCTGTGCATCGTTCATAAGCCGAGATGTTGCGTGCAGGCATTGACTGGTTGGCGGTCGGATGCGGTGTATCGGATAACAATTTTTGGGGCGGGCCCGGTTGAGAGATGGTCGTTTGTGTTTTGTTCTCTCCCAGCGGAGGAAGTTCCTCGTAAAGCTCGCTAGAGCGCGGAAGCGGCGAAGTGCGCGAATTGAAAACCGAAGAATTGAGGAATGCGCAATGCGTTTGGAAAGAAAACTATGAGGAAAGGACTAACTATATAAAAATGTACACGTAGGCTTCCGCGGCTCGAGTCCATTACTTCTAGGCTGTCCGGGTGACGCCGCGTCGTTGGCAGATAGTCCGACGTTTCGCCTGTCATGTCGCAGGCTTCTTCAGGGTAGTGACACAGTGAAGCTCCGTCTCCGGTGTTATATCTTGATCAGCTTAGGGGTCGGGTAACGCAAGAGCGCCGTGATTGGCGGAGAGGTCCCTCTGATTGGCTCGCGGTCCTGGGCCAACCCGGGCCTCGCACCCGCCGTCCTAGAGATCGGACGGAGGCGAAGAGCCCCCGCGCCGTCAGGAATCGGTGGAAGAATATACTTCCAGGCGTGGTTTAGATTAAGGCCTGCATCTGCGTTGATGTTGTGCGGCCGTCTACTAATTTCTATTGCCTCTTTTACACGTCTAGGCCAATATCGGTTTTCCCTGTGTAGGAGCCGGGTCTTATCGAATTCAATAGCATGTCCCGTGTCCTCGGAGTGGAGTGCTATGGCCGAACGGTGAGTTTGGTTTTTATTGTAATAACTAACACATTAGTTATTACAATACCCGGCTCCTACACAGGGTTAAACCGATATTGGCCTAGACGTGTAAAAGAGGCAATAGAAATTAGTAGACGGCCGCACAACATCAACGCTGATGCAGGCCTTAATCTAAACCACGCCTGGAAGTATATTCTTCCACCGATTCCTGACGGCGCGGAGGCTCTTCGCCTCCGTCCGATCTCTAGGACGGCGGGTGCGAGGCCCGGGTTGGCCCAGACCGCGAGCCAATCAGAGGGACCTCTCCGCCAATCACGGCGCTCTTGCGTTACCCGACCCCTAAGCTGATCAAGATATAACACCGGAGACGGAGCTTCACTGTGTCACTACCCTGAAGAAGCCTGCGACATGACAGGCGAAACGTCGGACTATCTGCCAACGACGCGGCGTCACCCGGACAGCCTAGAAGTAACTATATAAAAAGGGTGTACAACAACTATTTGCAAAAAATTGGCTGATGGTAAAAAGAACACAAGGAGAATAAGGTACAACTAGCAGACAAAAATGAGATACACATTCACATTTCAGTTGTTTTCAACAAGATAATAAACTGAAATTTCAATACGAACATTCTGAACGTGTACTCTGAGTAATATCCCACGAAATTTATTAGTAATATGAACGGAACAAGATTTTTTTTAAATTGTTTTGCAAATATGTCGTTCAAACATTTTCCTCAACTTGGAGCCAATAAGCAGCTTGGAGGTCTCAATGCAAACGTACGTATGTATGTACTTTGTCGCAATAGTTGCTGACGAATCCTTGGTCGACCAGCGACGTCCCGACTTTGCGACTATGGGTTAAGGGAAACGTACCGTTAGCACATAGACATCCCTGTATTCTGGTCAAGTCAAGCTGATCGTCCCACAGCAACATAAACTGGGACATTACAATGATAATCTTGCCCCACCGACTATAATCTTGCCTTCTATAATCAACTATAATCGTGCCCCACCGACTATTGAACTCGGGTCAAGACATGAAAAGCGATCACGCTGACCAATGGGCGACTCGTGAGAGCCAATGCAAACGTACAATTTATAAATAAAAATAAAAAACAATCTAAGAATATTATTTTTAAAGATAGCATGAACTGTTTATGTGAGAAATGATCAGCACCTTACTAGGTTTTATGTATAAATGGGACTGCTTTTTTTTATTTATTTAAAAATGTCAAACCAAACGACACTTTGATCTTGAATATTTAAGGACATCATGTAATTCATGAGCACAGAAAAATTCGTATTCCGGAAAATTAAGTAAGTTTGCCATTCAATTTCTTTTTTTGAATTTCTGAACAGACTACTTGTTTTTCGTTTGATTTACAGCCGACCGTTCTCGCCGAGCGATTTGACGCTTCTCTGTTTCGAAAACAAAACTCGGTTTCGACGTTCTTTTGTGCGACGATGCGCTATTTATTATTCCGTGTGAAGCTTCTTTCGGTGCTCGCTCCGACGCTCACAGAATTAATGTGTTGTGGAAAGTATAGGTTTGGAGGTGCTCTCGTCGGGCCCCTCATTTCTCATTGACGCATTTTGTACGTTTGCTCTCACGAATTTTGCCAAGTCCATTCTTGGTGTAATCTATTTTTTCACTCTTTCGTCGAAGTGTGTTTTTGGGTTTATACATATAACAGAAGTTTAAAAAAAATAACTTGAAATAACCCTGAACTAGAGTTTTGGAAATGTAATTAAGGGTGATTCAACAATTAGCATATAAATGATCTAAAATGCTAAGTTCGCAACTGCCGTGATGAAGGTGAAATAAATTCCAATGTTCTTGACAATTGGTAATGACTCATTTCATAAAGTTAAAGTATTGTTGATATCAATTACTTCTCGAAAAATATGAAGAGGTCAACAAAACAGGGGTGACATCTTTATTCTAAAAGTTATGTTTTTACCTACGTAAAGAAGACAAATCATTTGAATATTTGATATTTTTTTATCATCTACCATATCAATTCCAAAATAAGAAATTGATAAATAGGATCCTAGTGGATGGAATGCAATATACACGAGAAAACTAACTAGATAAGTATGTTTTTTCTATCTATCATTTGAAATATTTTATATTTGAAATTTTATCTAATTATCCTCGTGAAAATTTCATTTCAGCAAAACAGTTTATTTTGAAGACGTTGATCGTGTTGACAATCTCTTACAGTAACAAACACAATAAAACCCAAAATACAAGGATTAACGTTCGTTCAGTCTTATGATTCCTTACAGTGGTAACAAATATAAATAATACATATATAATTATAATAATATATAATTAATTGGACATTGTGTAATTGTCCAATTAATTATATTTAGGAGAAACCCGTAATTTTGAGCAGTTTCAAATAAATAGTCCACTTCATAACTTAATGAATTCATACATACCTAACGGAATATTCAGTGTACACCTTCATAAATATTCTGACTACTAGATAGTGAAATATCGAATGAATATGAAAAAAACACTTTCAGTGAAATCATAACTCCATACAATGAGACAGATAAATATTCTTCCTCAAAATGATTTATTTATAACTGACGACAAAGAGGTTTGTTCTTTTAAACAAATACACAATTTCTGAAGAAAAATACTACCGAAGGTTTCAATCCTTCAAATTCACTTCAGTGTTGAGATATATGAGGATCAAGAAATGTGTGGGTAGTGTAACAAGGTAAAAATACGTTAATTTTCACCTAGCTATCAGAATCAGTATTCTTGGAAACCAACGAAAACCTGACAAAACAAGTTGCAGTTAACCCTAAGGTACAAAAGAACTCAGATTGCGCTTCCACAATATCGAAGGTGAGTAACGCAGACTTGCCCAGCAGAGTCCATAGCCCGAGGTGGCGGTCCGAGGACTTGGCAGCGAGCGCTTTGCATATGAAGGTGCTCGTCCAACGGAGTTGGCTACCCAGCGGGGCGACCGTGGCTGGCTCGGAGCGCAGGAGGGAGCGCCGGCTTCGGGCACGGACATCAGGGCCCGGCAACTCTCCATCAAAATTGAGGACAAAGCCAGAGGTTGCTGCTATAGGATGCACTAGTGTCGCCGGATACAGCGGCTGGTAAGGCTCGCCAACTTTCGCACATCAAAATTGGTCAACAAATACGAATACACTTTGATCATGAGCGATTTGTGAACTAAATTACAAAATAAGTTAAAAACTGTGTTTATCTTCTAAAAATCATTTATTCATAATAATACACGCATGAAAGAAAAGGTAGCGCGAACAGCGGCGCGATCTTTTGTTTTAAACGCGTGTGTTTGCGTCCCGAGAACCCACTCATGTTTTAAACAACGTTGGTAGCAGTTCGTATTTTAGTTCGTATAAGAAGGTGCGCGCGCCACTATAATGGTCCCCACCACGTTATACGGGAGTTATAGGGCTCTGACGGAAATTGTGTTTGCAGAGGCGGTTGGAGTGACGACAGGAGGGGATTAGAGATCAGATACTGTGAGGCGAATAATCTGTGTGTGAGGGACGGTATAGGGCGCTAGATATAATGTGCAAGCAGGGGCGAATTTGGATGCATTTTACTCGTATCAGATATATTAACAATAGTGTTTTAACAGCAGTAGCAAAAGTGTTGACGGTAATTGTGGCGATGGTAACGGTAGTGTTTGCAGGTAACGATAGTTACTCGTAACGTAGTTACGGTAGTTACAACACTTTCTAACAAGTAACTCGTGAACCTTGTGACTCGTGACACAACTCTTGTATCGGTGCGACGACGTCAGTGGCCGCAACTGCGAGATACGGCGGCGATGGCGTCAGCGTTAGAGTTGACGACTAGCTCTTATCGTTATCGGGTTGAACGTCGTCATCAGCTAGGATATACCCTTAGCCGTACTTCTATCAATGCTGTTTGATGATAATCCACATGCATCAGCCTCCCACTTCTTCACACTGTTGACGTTACGACTCATAGGAGCTTTGAAATCACACAGCCGCCTAAGAGCCACAGGCCCTTAGCGACATTTGAAAGTAATTAGAGATGGGGAGGAAAGTTGATAGAGAAGCGCATTATGACCCCTGTTCATAAGCAGATTAAATCACAGAGTGGCACTCCTAACCAGGGAGAGGGAAGGTACGGGAACGAAACTTTATAATATAAGGTCAGTTGTAAAACCCAGAACCCTATTACACAGAACGCTACAACCGTCCATTCAAACTCATGATCCACCGAACCGAGGTCGCCACTCCATCCGAGCTTACACTTATATTTCCAGCGAATGCGGTAAAGATAGCGGGAGTGGTAACGGGGTGTCTATAGCGATCGTGGTTTCAGAAACGGTAAAAGTAACGTTTGCGGTGGAAGTGGCTGGAGCTATAACACGACGTCAGAACAGCTGTGGCGGCGGCGGCAGCTGAGAGGGAGAGCTATAGCGGTTGCGTTGGCGCTGCATATGCCGGCGGGCAGTGGGCGGTGGGCGGTGGGCGGTGGGCGGTGGGCGGTGGCTGTGTGCCTTGGCCGCGGCGGGTGATTTAGCGGCGGGGCGCGTGAGCGAAAACAAACGCCGGCCGCTCCGCGCCTCGCCTCGCCGCGCCGCTCCGCGCACTGCAGCGTATTTATAGAGCGGCGCGCGTGGACAATGCTACAGGCGCCGCCGCCGCCGCCGCCGCTGCCTCACACCACTCTCACTCCCGATCACTCTCCATGACACCCCCACCACCTCCCACAACATCCGTCTCTGTCAGCGCCCGCTCCGCCCTGCCCATCACCGCCCAACCGCACAGGACGGCTGACTACGGGATGATGGTTTTGCAGTTTAGGATAGGGTACGCTAACCTTTTGGTTTAATATTTTTTTTTTCACTTTCAGAAATCTAGTATCTCCTGGTGAATTTTACTGAACTGAATGTCGGTTTGGGATTACTGAATGGGATTTGAATTGGGAAAGAACCTCTTTCTCTAATTCATTCCCTCTTTCTCGTTCCCTGTCTG
The DNA here is from genome assembly GCA_038098605.1 of Gryllus longicercus. NCBI lineage: Eukaryota > Metazoa > Arthropoda > Insecta > Orthoptera > Gryllidae > Gryllus > Gryllus longicercus. The sequence goes on along the minus strand of JAZDUA010000757.1, from coordinate 125,352 downwards.
TCACTCTAATTCTCTCATTCTCTCTCTCTCTTTCTCTCTCTCTTTCTCTCTCTCTCTCTTTCTCTCTCTCTCTCTTTCTCTCTCTCTCTCTTTCTCTCTCTCTCTTTCTCTCTCTCTCTTTCTCTCTCTCTCTTTCTCTCTCTCTCTTTCTCTCTCTCTTTCTCTCTCTCTTTCTCTCTCTCTTTCTCTCTCTCTCTTTCTCTCTCTCTTTCTCTCTCTCTCTTTCTCTCTCTCTCTTTCTCTCTCTCTCTTTCTCTCTCTCTTTCTCTCTCTCTCTCTTTCTCTCTCTCTTTCTCTCTCTCTTTCTCTCTTTCTCTCTCTCCCTCTTTCTCTCTCTCTTTCTCTCTCTCCCTCTTTCTCTCTTTCTGTCTCTCTCTGTGTTATGAAGCTAAATTTGTTTCTCTTTCTGGCATAGGAAATGTATTTCACACGTTATAACCCTCTACTCTATCTGCAAACAGCGAATACAAAATCAATAATAATCTGTACTGAATGTCCTCAAAAGTTTAATGATTTTTAAGGTAGTGGTCGGAAGTAGAAAATTACTCGCTTATTAGTCCTAACATTAAAATTTCTAAAAATTCCTTATTCTGCAATGGATGGAGTAAAGCAGAAGTTTTTGTGCAGTACAGGTTAGTTAATTCATATAAAATTTATATGAGAATGAGACCCAACATTGAATAATCCTTTTAGTACTATAGAAAATGATATTCACTAATACATCATTTAAGAGATATATCAAATTGTGAAATATAATTGAATTACACATGAATATTTGTGCATTAATAACTGTATGAAAGAAATATAACTAAAGTCGGTTCACGCCTGCAAATTTTTCAGAGGTTCATCTAAATTTATACGTCTCTGCTGAATACAAGATATATTAGATATTATAACATAAATTATCTCAAAGCAAATACATATTTCAACACCTGCAGTTCAGACTTCAGCAAAACAGAGCACAAGCAAAAACATCGCCAGCGAAGTACCTCTATGTCGCTATTTTCTTGCCTTAATAAGCTTTGACTAATAACTTACGACGACATACATTTTGAAATGATGTACTAATCGAACCATCTCGAAAGCTACACCAGCCACACAGTTACTTTTTATGCTTTTCTGACAGACACGGAATATAAATGGTTTTATTCACTCTGCCTTAACTGGACGAAGTCCATTAATCAGCCAACACTTGACTCACCCCGCCTCGAGAACTCGGACTCACAGCGCCCTGATCCATCAGTAAACCATACTGAGTTGATTTCACGTTTGAGGTGAAAGTATTATCAAGTTTCAAAAATTCGACTCTTCGCCGCACGTAGCAGAGAAAATCTCCTCACAATAGTACTTCGCGGTCTTGACCTTACCTTATTTTCCGAGTTTCAGAGAGCTTTACAGAATTGACCTATCATCACATTGTGCTCCCAACATTTCCGCAGTCCAAACGCACTAGTAGGTCCCATAAATTTTAAGGCCTTTCACACCACCAACACGCACGTGATTCCTCAAAAATACACTTCTGCACGAGTTTGGATAGGAGCCAGCTGGCGCGTGGCGCAGGGCTTTTATTCATATTGTGCATACGTTCCCTGGATAACAGAGCAAGCCCCCCAGACCTTATGTAGATGCTGAAAAAATTCAGACGTTTCATTGTACTGTTCGGTTCCGAGTTCTCCGGCCCTGTGAGAGGGGTCTACGTTTCTCCGCGGGGAGGAGGGAGCGCGATAAGGCGATGGGCTGTAGGATTTGGTTGACTGACATCCGTGCATCATACGTGGGCTGTAGGAAAGAGCGAGCGGGCACTCGGTCACTGCATTGGTTTCGCAAACATCAGCTCAGTTGTGATTCAGAGTGCGCGAATGTTACACGCGAAATGGCGAAACGGAAATCGAATTCGACAATTCACTGTGAAGGTCGGGAGATCATAGCAAGTGTAATTGAGGCATGCGATAAAGAAAAGAAACAAAATCATCTGCTAGTTCCTTTGACAAAGGCCACAGAAAGAGCAGCGGTATATACTGGTGTTGGTGTAACTAGTATTAAAACAATTCGGAAAGAAAATAATATACGAAATGAAGGAAGTGCTGACAGACAGTATTGTTATAAATATGGACTCGGATAACGAGTGTGAAGAAAGTGAAAACAGCGATAGCTCATCGATGGACAGTGATTAGATAAGACCAATATTTTTAATTGAATAGTACTCTCCATCTCCTCCCCACTCTCTGCCTTCACCCTCTTCCCGTATCCCCACTCTACCCCCCTCTCCGTCGCTCACTGATTGCCACAGCGTAATCGCATGACGTCACAGAGCCGGAGAACTCGGAACTCTACTGTACGTGCCGCGCTGCCTTTGTATGTTACCATCTTTTCTTTGGGTAATTTGCACCTCGTTTGCAGCAATAACATTTTCCCATTGCATATCAGCGCGGTCAAATATCTAGTGTCTACGAATTGTACCCTGATGATACTTTTACTCTTACAAATATCTATTTGTATATCATACTTAACTCCTTGTTCCAGGAAAATATATGACCAATGTCAACATAACAGAGAATAGTAATCGTGATTTTATTTACTAAACTCTTATAGCAAAAAGTGACAATATATTTGAATTGTTGGTATTCCTCGGTACAAATATTCGAATAGGAATTAGGAGCATTACAAAATATTGTTTTTTGTATATTATGGAGTATTTTTCTCTTTGCTCTATAACTGCAATTTCATAAATTGATATTATTTTGGAAATAGATTAAACTGGTTGTAGAACAAATTTTTGATAATTCAAACACCCAATTTTTTTTACGTAAGTATATTATATTTTTTAATACTGGTTTGCTTTCATGTTTTTTACCTTTACTTATAATTCAATGATAGGTGTGTTGTGTTTTTATATTCACAATGTAGCAAGAGAGAAATTAATATGGCTTGATGTAACATTTAAACATGACTGAATATTTTTTTTAAATGTTAAAAATTAAAATATTATCAAAGATGTATACTTTGATAACGCAATAATGCAGCATTAATGCAGACAACAATGTCAATGTCTAATGTGACAGAAATGTCCACTCCCCTTCGGACGATAGTTGCGCACTAATTATTTGTATGATGCCGCAGATATCTCTTTCTTCAATACCGACCACTGCAAAGCACAAGTAATCCGTACGGAGAAGTGAGTACGCACGTTTGAAGAGGAGGAAAAGGAAAGCAGAGGAGGATATGCCGAGGACGGGTGCAGAATAGAGACGGCGGGGAATGTGAAGCGAGGACAGCGAGTTGAGGATGGAGCAAGGAGAGTGAGGTCAGGAAGAAAAGGCGACAAAGGGGGAAGTACAGCAGGACCGGATGGGAAGGACGTGACTATAAAATGGGTAATGTGTTTAGAAATGCACAGAGAGTAGAGGACGGAAGTCCAAGTACGAAACAAAACGAATGATGGGACACATATGTCGCGATGAGTATAGAGGACTTAAGCAAAGAGCGGAGGGGAGTGCGAAATACGAAAGAAATATAGAGAGAAGGTTAGGACAAGGTGGGCAGGGACAGTAGATCGACCCGAATTGGGAGAGCCGATGAAGGTAGGAGTACATCAGGGCAAGGAGGGTGAGATGAGAGCTAGCAGTGCAGGTAGAGGCTGAAGGCGAGGCGAGGAGCAAGGAAGGAGGGAGAGCAACGGCCGATGTGACAAGGGTAGCTGCCAGAACGGCGGGACAAATCGAGGTGGCACACTGCACGGGGGCCAGGGCAGGCGCAGCGCATTGGGATGCAGCGTGGCGCTCGCAACCACCTGTTCGCCTCCGCCCGCGCCCCGACGCCCTCGCACGATTGCGCGCCCGCCCACGCGCCCTCGCCGCCGCTCTCGCCACGCTCCCGCCACGCCTTCGGCCCCGCTCCGGCCCCGCTGAACCTGGCCCCGCTCCCCCGGCCCTTCCCCCAGCCGCGCCCCCACCTCACCTCCCTCCCTCCGGTCCCAAATTCGTCTCCGCTCCCAGCCCCGCCCCAGCTCCGCTCCCCCAGGCCTGGCCCCCGGCGCCGCCCACGCCTCTCCCCCATGTCCGTCCGCCGGCCCCGTTTCCAGCCCTGCCCCCGGCCCCGATGACCCCGCCCCACTCCCCTAGCCCTGCTCCCAGCCACGCCCCCGGTCCCTAATGCAGCCCCACTACTTGCCCCGCGCCCTGACCCCGCACCTGGCCCTGGCTTTCGGTTCGTCCCCCGACCCCCCAACCCCCCGCCTTGCCCCTCGCTCCTGCCCCCGGACCCGCGCCTTCATCCGCCTCCATCCGCGTCCCGCCCACGCCGCTGCGTCTCCTACCAGCCAACCGAAAGCCGAGAGGAAGACCCCACTTTTTCTCCGCCCTGCAAAGGACCAAGAAAATTGGAAAATAAGTGGTCGGGTGACCCGATATTCAACAAGCCTCTTACAGCGATGGATTTTATTCGTAAGACTAGTACACAGTGAAGTACATGTTTGGGATGCACGTTGGCAGAGTCCAGCGTCCTAGAATCCTAGATTCATCTCATGTGTTGTACAATTAGTACGTAGTAGCGTCAGTACATTTATTTTCTGTTAATACTTATGTCACTAGATTCCAAATATTTCGCTTATAGTGTTACCGTTCTTTCGCTTTTCAAACCAGAGCACAAATTATATGTTATGGGGATACTAAGAGAGATATTTTCAACTGAAAAATACAACGTGATCATGTAAATGTTAAAAGTAATAATTTATCTTGCTAGCGGCTGTTCAAGCGACATATCCTCTGTCACAATGACAATTCTATTATTAGTACAAGGATATTATTTACTTCGAACTGTTTAATTAGTCAAACTACTTTGCATCACCTACAAAACTTATTCACTGACAATATAATAAAATAATTTTCTGATAGAATTTCGAATGAATAGTGTTGTTTAATCGTTTCCTAGTCCAGAAAAGTAAAATTCTAACATTCACCTAAAGACCGCCTTACATAATTTAAAAAACGTCTTTTCCCCCTCGGATACGTGTCACACACAACTACAAACTTCAGTCGGTCAGTTTGGCAACAATGTGATCTTGAGCGGTTGGCGTACCGCAGCCGAAATTGAAGGCAAGGCATCTAGGCAGCAACAATTCGTGGAGTAAAGAGGACTCGCCTAAGACCGGGAAGGGAGGAAAACAAAATGGTGTACAGAAAATAATAAGAGGAAAGTCGAGATAATTTGCGAACATTCTTAAACTTGAGTAAAAGCACAAGATCACGGTGATATATTAGACGATGTTGTAAAATCATCACACTATGGCCAAATGTAGTTGGTACGCTAGAAAATGGCACAGTGTCACATACCGAGAAGGTAAGAGACTAAGACAAAGAGAATTGTACATAGATGCAGGGGGACGCGCTCTTTGGTAATTCAAGCCAGAAAAACGATCAAAATTTGCATTAACGATCCACTACTAATCATTCGTTCTTCTCTCAGCCCACGTCTGGACGTTTGCTACGGTATTATTACAGGGGAGGCCGTTTCTAGACCACTACACGTGGCCAGAAATAAGGAACATAATGCATATGCAGTCACAACTTCAATTTTATTTTTCTTTAACTTCAGTATGTATATTATATATATATATATATATATATATATATATATATATATATATATATATATATTCTAACACCCCCTTTACCACACACAAACGGTATACCTTCTGCACACACAGCCGCATGCACTGTAAGCGGGTTGTTAAGATATTATGCTCGTGAAGCGAGCTTAGAATCTCAGGAAACAGGATCTTTGGGGTACGAGAAAGGTCTGAACCCTTCACACAATAAAAGTCACACAAATCACACATAAACGAGCATATAATTCACTCAAAATTCTGTGGCATGAGTTGATAACAACGAAAAACAAATCAAAAATAGAATTACACTTTCAAAATGATCAAATAAATACAAATAATAAACCTTTACAGCCTATTCAATAAATGAACACTTAATTTTGTTCAGAACTAAATTTTCTGAAGCAATTTCTCTAACCAGTACTGGGAATTCCCTTTGAAAATTCAATACGTCTAAATTTAAGTTATTCTAGTTACAATTGCACGTGAAATTAAACTTAATTTACAATCTCTTGCCTTTCTTTAAAATATTACATACAATGAATAACATGTGGCAAGCGCACTACTCTCAATTTGTCTTTTAATTATAACTGCTGATAACAGAATAATGACTGCTCCAATAGAATGGTTTAAGGCAAGCAATAACGCATTAAACTCTCCCACTACAAAGCTGCAAATTATTACCACCCGTGTCCTCAGTTTTCTAACACTTCTGAATCTAGTCTTTCCCTGCCGACGTGAACTTGACTTAATTTCACAGTTCTACAGGTTACCTCGAAACTGTCCACTTTCCAACCTTGAAGTCGCGTGCTGGGTTGCGCACCGCGTTGCTCGATTCCGACCTCTGCGTTGCCTGCGCTGTCCTCTTGCGTTTTCTTCTATCTTCCTGAACGGCGTCTTCTCCCCGGTCGACTCGCGTATTCTTCCGTCTCCACTAATCGGTTTCTTCTCCTTCCACGGCTGCTACCGCCTTCGATTACGCCCAATTTGTAGAAAATGTCCCTTGCACTTCCCTGACTGCTAGTGCAAGTACCTCGCTCGTTCCTAACTTTTACTCTGTTAATCAAGAACTTTCAGAGCTTTCCTCACAACGGGCAACTTTTCACTTCCCGTACTCGTTAATAAAAGAATACTTTACTATTCCTCACTACTGCGCGGACGACTAACTAGACGTCTTTGCAACGCCGGAAACTCCTATCTAAACAGTCGTTGCGGCGGCGAATACTATCTAACCTGGCGAGCGTTGACGAAAATCTGCTTACTTGCCGAGCGGTGATTACCAGGAGAGCTGCTTCTTCGGCGAACGCTGATAGGAAAAAGAGAGCTTCCGCCTGTGCGCTCGCCTATTTATTGGCGTTGCCTGGGGAAATTCACCGTAGCGGGGGGAATGATTTCTCCTCCTTCAACCCTCCACCAGTAGAACGCTGCTTGATAGTTCGTGGTGACTAGTACGAGCAACGGATACCAGGCTGCGCGTTTTGCTACTCTGGTTTTCGGCCGCTCTTCTCGCTGCCTGTGAGCGTTCATGCCGATGAAACGGTGGTGTTATGGGGTTGTATAATCCCATATCGCCACAATATATATATATATATATATATATATATATATATATATATATATATATATATAAATTATTTCACCTTTAATGATAATCGCTACGGATGGAAATGATTTTCAGTCACATTTTGCAATGCTGTAATATCCGGGCAACACCAAATTGTAGGCTGATTGTATTTTTAGGATTGATGTACCCTGGCATGGCTTACACATCATATCATCTTTAAAGAAACAGGCACAGGCAAGGCACAGAAGAACGCTAGAAACGTTGGCTAACCAGGTCATCACATGGCATTGCCCGGAGAGCTGGCGGCAAAAATCTCTCTGAAACTGGGGAAGCAAACTATCTCTTTACGAATGTATTGAAGTCGTGGGCTTTCACGGATTTATCTGTTCGCTCTCGGAGAAAAATGTTGCACTGTAAGCTCATTTGCCGTTTCCGCCATTTTTCGTAGCCTTTTCAATGCAAAGCTGATCAGTATGTCAAGACTGCCGAGCGTTTCAATCCCTGAAGAAAGCGAAGGAAATAGGGCAAACAAATCCTCTCAATGGATCTGGTTGAAGCCATCCCACTTCCAAAGACATAATAAGACCTCGAAATACCATTTACATGAATTGGTCCGAGGGCCATGCAAGAGGGTAGTCATTGTCCAAGGCTATATGAAACAGGATTCTAAGCACCCTTTAAACCCTAACCAGGTAAACTTTCAGTACTTCTAGTACGAGGAAAAATGACACTCCGCTCATCGTGACATCACAGCAACAGACCAGAGCAAAATCTCCCTGAACAACGAGCGCGCCCGTAGCCTTCAATTGCGAAATTGATTGTTAGTAATTTCGGGCACGCCAATGAATAAGGTCATTAGTCCTGTAAGTGTAGTATATGTTTTGGGGGTGGCGGTGGTCTATCCCCCTCTGCATGACGAGATCCGGCGCCGACCTACCGTCGACTAGGAAGATTTCTCCAATCACGTACCTCCCACTAGCACTGCCCCAGCCGGAACAATCTCATATCTCCCGGCATGTGTGGTAGGGTAATGCATGTAAGTGTGTGTACGTAAAGGGTGGGGATAGGAGAAAGAAGAGGAGGTTAAGATTTCTCACGGCCCATGGCCTTTTTGTGAGGAGACTGCTCCGGCATTCGCCTGTTTATCGAAGAAATCACGTAAAACTACCGATAAGAGCAGCCGGCTCCTAGAATTCTTCTCCGGACAGCGACTTAATTCGACCTAGCTGCCAAGCTAGTGCCCTGAGCTACATCTTCCGATATCACCATTTCCGATTGGTTGAATCCTCGAAGAAGGCCACGGCAGTAAGTCAATACTTGACATTACAGTAACCGCCGAGAGCAAAAATCTGCCGAAGGCGGAGAGCGCGCGTAGGCTCGGAGCGTGCGCTGGGCGTGACGGCGCGTCCGTCCGATTGGGCGTGACGGGGGGGGAGAGGGGGAGCGCGGCCGCGGATCGATGGCGCGGGTGATGCACAGCCGCTTCAGATCGCGCGGGCGAGGCGCAGGTGCGTTTTACTGGCGCCGCCATTATGGATCCACGCCCCCCACCCCAACCCCACCCCTCATCCGCCGCCACCGCGTCATTCGGACGCTGCCAAACACTCGGCGTCGGCACGACTCACTCGCTTCTTTCCGTTTCCCCACACGCCCTCCTATTACACACGCCCCAGCCTAATCCTCTCCCCATCATTAATTAGTGATTCCGGCCGCATCAGCTACTAACGGGTCGTTAAACCTGCAAGTGCGGTTCATGTTTTATTGCATGAAGTGGCAGTGAACATCAACAGGATGGAAAGATCCGGCGCCCACCTATACGTCGGATCAATGCGTTTGCCACAACCAGGTCTCCCCCACGAACGGTGCACTGTTCCAGCCGAGTCAAGCTTTAACCTAGCGGTAGGTTTCCCGGCGTGTGTGGTTGTGTCGAGTGTCGAAATTCATGCCACCGTTAGGACTCTAACCCGGGGACCTTACAGTCGTAGGTACTGGAGTGTCTTCAGTTCGTACTATGAGCCACCTATGCCTGTTCCCATCCTCTAATTACCCCTTCCTTCCTACCTATACCCGTTCTTCTCACTCATCCCTCTCTTTCCCACAAGCTTCTTTGTCGCCAGATTCATTCCCTCTCTTCCACCCTCCACTTCCCTCACTCTCATCTCTGGTCTCTATATATCTCTTCCCTATTTATCATCACTCCATTCCATTTTACCCCGCTCTAGAGCATCTAAACACCTCCCTTCCCACAACTCTGTTCCGATTAATCTTTATGCTCCTTACCCCGCAGCAGTCCACCGCCTCCGCTGAGGCTACCGCCGCCGCGCCGCTCAACTTCGTCTCGCCTCTTCATAACTCCGGCCCTCCACGTGACTCCGCTCCGTCTGCCCCGCCTCCCCCCCCCCCCCCGCTGCATAAGTACCCGCACGTGCCGCCGTGGCGCGCCGGCAGGAACAGCGCGTCAAACGCCGCAGCCGAGCAATTCGCGAACGAGGGCCTCGAGGGGGAGGGCAGAGGGATCGCGGGCCTCCATCTCCTCACTTGAGGGGCTCTCGTAATATGGAATTTGTTACGGCTGCAAATAAACTCGGGTGATTCTACGTTCTCACTCCAGCAGGCGTCTAGTGTTCTTCCTCAGGCGTGCTTATTAATTGAAGGGAAACTTAATGATAACCCGCTTCGAGATTATGCAGTTGAGAAAGTGTTGTTTGCTACCAGTTGCCACAGATAGAATACAAGACTGCATCGTATATTTGTGGCCATAATCCTGAACTCCGACCTTAGTTCATTGGAGCATTACAACTTATTTCTTATTAAAAAAAACTACAAGAATCGAAGTGTGAGGGTTATTCATAATATGGAATTTGTGACGGCAGCAAATGAACTCGGGTGATTTTTCGTTCTCACTCCAACAGGCGTCTAGAGTCCTTCCTCAGGCGTGCTTATTAATTGAAGGGAAACTTAATGATAACCCGCTTTGAGATTTGCAGTTGAGAAAGTGTTGTTTGCTACCAGTTGCTGTGGGTTGCCACAGATAGAATACAAGACTGCATCGTTCATTCGTGGCCATAATTCTGAACTCTGAACGTAGTTCATTGGATTATTACAACTTATTTCTTATTAAAAAAAACTACAAAAATCCAAGTGTGACGATTATTAATACTTCCATTTTATTTACTCAGACCACAACGATGTAACGACATTTTGGTTAGAAATTTCAACTACTCAAGCAAGTTGTTAAGTCTTCCCTTTGGTCAACATTAGCGAAAATGACACTTCGAACAGAACCATTGAGAACTTAAGTTGCAACCATTATTCACTTCGAACAGAACTTTTCAAAATCTCGTGAAATAACAACTGCTTCTAAAATCAGCCAAAGCTGCTCCCTAACATTTAAGGCAGCATCAAGTGATACTAGTCCGAATAACGTAAAAAGAAAAGGTAGCGACCTTTCTCTGCGTACATGAGGCACCCGCAATGCAACAACCACTTCGGTTCATAAACGGGGCTGGCCGACGACCTTCATCATCGGAACGAGCCTGACGGTTGCAGCTGATTAATTGGGTAACGTAACGCAGGTACTAAGGCGGGCGCCGACGTGGCACCACTGCCACCGCGTCACAACATCGGAACGCTCCGGTACCGTTTCGAACAAGACAGTGTTATTCTACGACGCGAGTTACTTAAGGCGTGTCAACGCAACGCTTATGTGCAGAGACCCTGAGCGTTTCTCGATGGGTGCCCGATGGGGGTTCCGACGCCTTCATTAACCAAGCCTTGGAGCTATGAATACTTGTCTGATGTTTGGAAATAGAGATAACATTGTTGGAGAATTGCGTTAAACAAATCAATAGTTCCGAAGAGTGTGATTCAAAATCATATGTGGCTCAGTTTTGGTTAACGGTAACGGTATTGCTAATGTAAATCGAACAACATATTTCACATTTATCAAATACTTTTTCAACTATGAAATGAAGTCTGTGCAATCGGTATAAAAAAGCATATAACGCACTGAGCTCCACTACGAATACAGACAAACTGAAAGATTTTGGAATTTAATGTCCTTGTTTTGTTATTCATAGCTCCATGTACCAACCTGCCTGCGCAAAAACCAGTCGGCGTTCAATTGCTTTTAGAGCCGTAACCGCTCGTCGATATACATGCACCGGACAAATTATTGATTGCACAGTCCGTTAGTGGATTGTTTGACTGTATAGATGGCTCATGAATTAGATCACCTGTCATGCAAAATTTATTCTTGTACATCATTACTACCTTACTTAAATTAAATAAAACCGCATCCGTTACCTGAACAAGTTGCTATAAAATGAATCTAATGTGTAGCGTTTAATTAATTAAAAGCAGTAAAACTTTTATCGTCATCAGCCGGCATACAATGCTGTTCAGATTTATATGAAACTTGGCGCAAAAATCCGCGCATGCAGTCCCTTAAAACGTCTATTAACGACCACGGTTAATTACAATTGGCGCTCCAACGAGATTGTTTGAGCTAAATCCATTAGATTAAATGTAGTTAATTACTTCTAATGTGTAGTTGAATCATAATTCACGTTTGGTGGATACTTATGCAAAAGAAAGTCTGCATTGAATTAGCGATATTTATCTACTTGTCTCAATTTGAATCTACATCTCCAAGATTTACTATATTAAACTATAAATGCAGACGAAATGTCACAAAATTACATTCTGATAACTGAATGTCGTGCTGTCCTTCAGGATCTTCAAGCTGATTCTTCACTCAATTCCGCTCATTTCAGGTATTTGTTCTCACATTTTTACTATTGCGAGAACATTCCTGGTTGCTGTGTAAAGTAAATTTGATTGTTTACTCAATTCTAATCAAAACTTGAAAATATACACTGTGTTCTTACTATGGGATGTAAATGATCTATGAGTGCAGAGTTGTAGTATCTAGCGACGTTCCTACTCACATACAGGAGACCATGTAGACTCAGCACTCAGTAAAACTCACCTGCAACAAAAAAAATATATTTCAGAGCTAATAATAACAATCACTTCATTGTAATAGTGTACAACGAAAAACTACTTTAACATCAGTTAAACTTCGTAAAAATTGACAGAATTAACATAAGATTTTTTTAGAACAGAGTTCAAAGTATTTCTTTCACGTCAGAAACATTAAGGATTAGTTAACACGTGCGGTCACAATGATTAGTTAACTCTGACGAAACACGACACAGTTCACCCAAACGATGAGAATGGCGTGTGAAACGAGGTCAAGACCCTACGGTGAACTAATGAAGTGTTACCTTCAAGTGGGATTAGTGAAATTACTCACAATTTAACGTGTTGCAATAATCACACAGTTATACCTACAATAAGCACACAACAGATAAAATAAAGTTGCCTAATAAAAGGCCTTCAGTTGTCCGAAGAGCATGAAACTTCAAATCGAAAGTGAACACGCTTGTTTTGTCAGAGACATATTTCAACCTGGCTTCAGAAGCTTCGTGGTTGTGAGAACCACGTTGAGGTAAAGAGTAGAGATATACTTTGAGCAATAACTTCGTCTATTTGCAATTCTCTCCGGTATCTTGCAGAAACATTATGCACGCAGCATTTTGCGCACCCGAGCACCCATCGAGATACGCTCAGGGCTGTGCATATAAGCGTTGCGTTGACACGTCTTAAGTAACGCGCGTCGTAGAATAACACTTGTTCAAAACGGTACAGGAGTGCTTTGGCCGCTCCGCATAACATACAGTGTTAACTTACGACGCGCGTTTCTTACCGCGAGTCAACGCTACGCTCGTGTGACTCAGGACTCAGGACTTCTGGGAGGCGACCTCGCTTCCTGTCACTGCCTTCAAGGCCTTCCTTTTTTGTAAGATAGGTCCTACACAGTAGCATGATATAAAATGTACATTACAAAGTACGAAATTTCTCCTAATGTGTCCTAGCAGTTAATACAGCTATATGACTACAGTCTAAAATATGCAATACTACGCCTTTGACGGGGAGCGACCAATACTTATTTTCTTCTATTCTGAGAGACCCTCGCGTCCGCCCTCGCGTCCGCCCTCGCGTCCGCCCTCGCGTCCGCCCTCGCGTCCGCCCTCGCGTCCGCCCTCGCGTCCGCCCTCGCGTCCGCCCTCGCGTCCGCCCTCGCGTCCGCCCTCGCGTCCGCCCTCGCGTCCGCCCTCGCGTCCGCCCTCGCGTCCGCCCTCGCGTCCGCCCTCGCGTCCGCCCTCGCGTCCGCCCTCGCGTCCGCCCTCGCGTCCGCCCTCGCGTCCGCCCTCGCGTCCGCCCTCGCGTCCGCCCTCGCGTCCGCCCTCGCGTCCGCCCTCGCGTCCGCCCTCGCGTCCGCCCTCGCGTCCGCCCTCGCGTCCGCCCTCGCGTCCGCCCTCGCGTCCGCCCTCGCGTCCGCCCTCGCGTCCGCCCTCGCGTCCGCCCTCGCGTCCGCCCTCGCGTCCGCCCTCGCGCCCGCCCTCGCGTCCGCCCTCGCGTCCGCCCTCGCGCCCGCCCTCGCGTCCGCCCTCGCGTCCGCCCTCGCGTCCGCCCTCGCGTCCGCCCTCGCGTCCGCCCTCGCGCCCGCCCTCGCGTCCGCCCTCGCGTCCGCCCTCGCGTCCGCCCTCGCGTCCGCCCTCGCGCCCGCCCTCGCGTCCGCCCTCGCGTCCGCCCTCGCGTCCGCCCTCGCGTCCGCCCTCGCGTCCGCCCTCGCGCCCGCCCTCGCGTCCGCCCTCGCGTCCGCCCTCGCGTCCGCCCTCGCGTCCGCCCTCGCGCCCGCCCTCGCGTCCGCCCTCGCGTCCGCCCTCGCGTCCGCCCTCGCGCCCGCCCTCGCGTCCGCCCTCGCGTCCGCCCTCGCGTCCGCCCTCGCGTCCGCCCTCGCGTCCGCCCTCGCGTCCGCCCTCGCGTCCGCCCTCGCGTCCGCCCTCGCGTCCGCCCTCGCGTCCGCCCTCGCGTCCGCCCTCGCGTCCGCCCTCGCGTCCGCCCTCGCGTCCGCCCTCGCGTCCGCCCTCGCGCCCGCCCTCGCGTCCGCCCTCGCGTCCGCCCTCGCGTCCGCCCTCGCGCCCGCCCTCGCGTCCGCCCTCGCGCCCGCCCTCGCGCCCGCCCTCGCGTCCGCCCTCGCGTCCGCCCTCGCGTCCGCCCTCGCGTCCGCCCTCGCGTCCGCCCTCGCGTCCGCCCTCGCGCCCGCCCTCGCGTCCGCCCTCGCGTCCGCCCTCGCGCCCGCCCTCGCGTCCGCCCTCGCGTCCGCCCTCGCGTCCGCCCTCGCGTCCGCCCTCGCGTCCGCCCTCGCGTCCGCCCTCGCGTCCGCCCTCGCGTCCGCCCTCGCGCCCGCCCTCGCGTCCGCCCTCGCGTCCGCCCTCGCGTCCGCCCTCGCGTCCGCCCTCGCGTCCGCCCTCGCGTCCGCCCTCGCGTCCGCCCTCGCGTCCGCCCTCGCGCCCGCCCTCGCGTCCGCCCTCGCGTCCGCCCTCGCGTCCGCCCTCGCGTCCGCCCTCGCGTCCGCCCTCGCGTCCGCCCTCGCGTCCGCCCTCGCGCCCGCCCTCGCGTCCGCCCTCGCGTCCGCCCTCGCGCCCGCCCTCGCGTCCGCCCTCGCGTCCGCCCTCGCGTCCGCCCTCGCGTCCGCCCTCGCGTCCGCCCTCGCGCCCGCCCTCGCGTCCGCCCTCGCGTCCGCCCTCGCGCCCGCCCTCGCGTCCGCCCTCGCGTCCGCCCTCGCGTCCGCCCTCGCGCCCGCCCTCGCGTCCGCCCTCGCGCCCGCCCTCGCGTCCGCCCTCGCGTCCGCCCTCGCGTCCGCCCTCGCGCCCGCCCTCGCGTCCGCCCTCGCGTCCGCCCTCGCGTCCGCCCTCGCGTCCGCCCTCGCGTCCGCCCTCGCGCCCGCCCTCGCGTCCGCCCTCGCGTCCGCCCTCGCGCCTGCCCTCGCGTCCGCCCTCGCGTCCGCCCTCGCGTCCGCCCTCGCGCCCGCCCTCGCGTCCGCCCTCGCGTCCGCCCTCGCGCCCGCCCTCGCGTCCGCCCTCGCGTCCGCCCTCGCGCCCGCCCTCGCGTCCGCCCTCGCGTCCGCCCTCGCGTCCGCCCTCGCGCCCGCCCTCGCGTCCGCCCTCGCGCCCGCCCTCGCGTCCGCCCTCGCGTCCGCCCTCGCGCCCGCCCTCGCGTCCGCCCTCGCGTCCGTTTGTGTTTAATTTAAAATTTCTGCTGAAGTTTTTTTAGTAAGCCTGGGATTTTTTTAATGTCATAAATCATTAGTTCATGATGACATTCTATGATTTTCACACCGTGTCTTTCACTTCCAGTGTGTAGCTTGTTCTCATCCTCATACTTCACCTAATTCTCTGCAGTATATCTCACCAAATGATTTTTCCAAACCTCTCCGAACTCCATTGTTATTAAATAAGGCACTAATTTTTGTTGAATGCTGGTCGCTGCCTATTCCTTAGTATAAGTCATAATAAATCACCAGAAGAAATACGAGAACTTTGGCCACTCTTTCAATATGAAGGTGATGAATCTCGATTCGAGTGCGTTTATTATTGATTTAATTATTTTTCGTCTCAATTTCATAGTGTTTGATCTAAATTTGGTGAGATTAGTTATGAATTTGAAATTGTTTGATCCCATTTTGAGGTTGAAAGGCTTAGCGCGTATTAAACAAGTGGATCGGAACAATTGATTTCAATTCACAATAACCAAATAATCTCTGTACCCGAGTCCATTATATCCACAATCGAATGTACTTTGAATATTCCTTTACAAAATTGTCGAAGTGTCGCTTGTAATAGTCTAACTTATAAAAATTGTAATAATATATTCTCTGTGCCGAAACAATTATCAGCAAAGTTATCTGAACATTATTTTTACTATTTCCGAAACCAGATTCTTTGCGGCAAATTCCTCATTCGCAACTACTTCATTTTTAACGAGCTAAGCGGAATAGAATACACAAGAAAAAAAAACGAAAAAGAAGGCGTGGTGAAAATAGTACAGAATACGAGCGATAAGGTGCGAGTTATTGCAGCAGGGTTCCAAGCAAAAGGAGAAGACGGATATGAAACTTCTCGACCATTTTATGGCTAATAACTTTGCGGAAGATCATAACAGTAGGTCGTAAAATCACTGAATATTCCCGTGAAGTCAAAAACGGCCTGTGAATATGCTACAGATACTCAGGATAAACTCAAGAAAAAGCGACATTTGTGAAAAGTAAGTCTCGTCGTAGACTATCGTTGCGGGAAAATGAGTTTTTGTGACGAAGAGTGGTTGGAGCAAACAAAATAAGAAACTTAAAACTTGACGTAATTCAAGTTACACCGGCCAAATTTCTATCCATCCGATATTTGTTGTCATTAATAAAATAATCTCTTGTGAAGCTAATGCTGGTCTGAAGTAAATGCTCTGATGTTAAATTTATGTCGTTTAGTAGGAAGTACATAACCATGTGAATTCAATAATTTGTACTTAATTATGCGAAATGTACTTTTCAAGCATTTAGAGATTTTCAGATACCTTTTCAATTTCTTTCAAAGTTAAGTAAGAGAAACAAGCATAATTCAATGCCCAGAAGATATTATTAAAACTATACATTTTCAATAACGTACTTGAACTTCTGCTAATAATAAATTCACACACGAATACAGATAGATAACATTTACGGCCTAGTTTCATTTCAAAGGCTTAATAGCCCAAGCTTCCGCCCGCCAAAAGTTTAACTGTCCGCCCTCCCTCGAAATGCAAATCCCTTCGGCTGAATCGGCCAGTCGCATATTCGCATAATGACCGTAATCCACTCCGCGTGCGCGCCACCGCCGCATGCGTCCGTTGCTGCAATCCTGAACGGCGCGGCGTTGCCTCCACATGCCGCCGGCGCAGGTTGCATGCGACAGTCGCACGCGGCCGTCGCTCACGCGCCGCCTGCGGCCCAGAGCCGGCGGGGAGGGCTTCGCCACGCGCTGCAGGACGCGCGGCGCGTGGCGACTCGACGGGTTGCGAGCTTCTGCGCTTCCAACGAGGTTGCAGCGGCCCCGACGCACAGTGGCTCCACAGCGAAGAACAGCGGAATCAAGGAAAGGCATTTACATTGGTTGAATAATGTTCCGGCCACGTCCTCAGCTAGTGCCATTAGTTCCGTTAGTGTGGTCAATGTTTTATCCTGAGAGGTGGCGGTGTATCTATCCAGCTGGATGGTGACTGGTATCCCCGTTCAGATATCTCCCTCCAGCGGACACTGACCCAGATAAATCATGATGTTACTCCCGAGTAGTCTCTTGACAGGTAAGGCAATGCAGTACATGTATTTGTGTATGTATGTGTGTATGTATGTGTGTGTGTGTGTCTGTATGTGTGTGTGTGTGGATTGGTTGTGTGTGGAAAGGATAGTATAAAGTTGAGGTAGGACACGTTCGAGGTCCGTAGCACATTTGTTAAGGTACCGTTCCGGCATTCACCTGGTTAGTATTGATTAGGAAAACTCCATAAACTTGCGAAGTCTATCCACTGGAATTCTTCTCCAGACAGCGCCTAAATTTAAAAAGCCTATATAGCTAGTATTAAAATACGCTCCCATTGAGATTCGAATTATAAGAGAGACGCTGCAGAGACAGGAGCAAAGCTGGCTCTGAGTTATACCAGCTCCACTAAAACATTTCAATTTATTTTCTTAGAAAGCGTGTGAGTCCACTCTCCTCTATTTTATATGCTATCAATTGGTGTCAGAAATAATGGAATTGAAAAAATATTTTAAATATTAAAATGGTGGCTTCAATCTTACGATCAACATGGATATAAAAGTACATTTATAGACTAGACACGATTTCATAAGCTGAGATAAATGTAATAACCATAATAAACCGTGTAGTTTATTGGGGGTGAAATTACTGGAAGATGACAATAAGGCAAATTCAATTCAATCAATGACATGACGAGACAATGAACAATACATATGACAGTTTTTCGTATTAAATGTGTGTATATATATTTCATTAGTATATTTATTTTCTAATCGGTCTGCTAAGTAATCACAGGCAGTTGCACAAGTTATCTCAAATTAAAAATACAGTCAACTTCAGCGTATCTACAAACATTCTTGGTTGACACGTGAAAATGGAAAGCAATCATGTGAGTCTGACCTGTTTTACAACACCCTGAATAAAACACGTCGAATCTACTAAATTATCTCCACTCCTTTGTTATTGTGAAGCAGTGTACGCAGGCCGTTCTGCTCCCTCACCCCCTCGGACACACACGCACTCACGCACGCACGCCGACCGCTCCCAGGCACCTGTGGCGCGCGGACCTGGGGACGCACGCACGCACGCATTCACGCACGCACGCACGCACGCACGTGCGCGCAAGCACGCATTCAGGAGAGCACACGGATGCCGTGCTGACGCGGTCGCCCACCCTCCAGCCCGCCCTGGTATCACGTGAAGAGCGATAAAGAGTTAGAGAAGGACAGAGAAGAAACAAGGTACGGTAAATAGAGATAGGAAGGAAGGGAAGGGAAGAGAAGATACACGGAAGGAAGGAAAAATATACTCGTATGACCGGCTGGGCACGGAATGAGTGAGATTTTAACGTGAGAATAGGAAGAGACAGGGAGAGAAAAATTAAGAAATAAGGGAGAGAGAGAGAGAGAGACGGAGAGAGGAGATAGTAGAATATTTGAAGGAAATCGGGAGAGATTGCAAAGTAACATTTGGTTGAGTTACTGAAAGAGGAAGCTGGGAACAACAACGTTTTAGAAGGGTTAGAACATAACGTTCGTAAAGTGTTGGTACATTGAACTTCAAAATATTATTTTTTGAATTATCATGATGGTGAACTTACTGACTGGTCATCAATTACATTATAATGTCTACATCGGCCACTTTTTATACATTCGAGTATTTCAATAAAACACAATGTGGCTATCTCCTTCGCAGCCGACGGAAAAATCCTTAAAAACGCTTGGTAAATATTATTCAACAATTATCTGACTATTGAGCACCCGAAAAACCTGTTTAGTCCGGAAAAGAAATACACGCACTGATTGTGATATCTAGTAATGAAGACACTTCTTGTGGACTGTCAATATTTACAATTTATTAAATAAATGCCTACATTTCAGTCTCATTTTTCGACCTTCATGAAGTCCTGAAACGTAAAAAAGAGAGAACACAGCACAATATGAATACAATATAAGTTATCCATATCTGTAATATTTAGTTCCTAATATCAACATTTCTGTATCTAGATATCTATTAAGAATCCATGGTGATCAGAACGAGAACTAAAAGTAACTGGCGATGGTGACTAATAAGAGAGCTGTATAATTCCATATGAGATGCATATTAAGTAAGGAGAGTCTATGGAAACAATATGTGACGATTAATGAATTATTGAATGAATAGAATCATTGAAAACAACGAAGATCACGATATCTAATTTTGGATTTGTTTCGAGAATCATAGCGACCGCAATATGTCTATCGTTCGATGTCAGAAGCGAATATTCCACGATCATAACCCGCGCTCGTTGGCAATGACGAAGCAGCTCATCGCACCATGTGCTACGTCGCAGAGTGGAGGGGGCGGGGCGCCGGGCAGCGGCGGTGGCTGCCGCAGGCTGTGGCGGAGGGCGAGGGAGGCGCCGCCCGGCCTCTTCAACTAAACATGAGGCGACGAGCAGCCGCCCATGAATACACAGCAGCTCCTGCATAAGTCGCGACGCGCCGCCGAGCGGCGACCGCATCGGCGCGCGCTGATTTCCGCACCTGCGCCTCCTTCCGCCTCCGCCACCGCCCACCCTACGCAGACACGGCCTCGCGCTCAGTCAATGCCCAGCCTCGCTCTCTCTTCACCCTGCCTCGCCACCGCCACCACAGCCCGGCCACCGGCCACCATACGCAGACAGGGCCTGGCGCTCAATGCCCAGCCTTGCTCTCTCTTCACCCTGCCCCGCCTTCACCACCACAGCCCGGCCCGGCCTCTCCCCTCCGCCAACGCCCACCCTACGCAGACACGGCCTCGCGCTCAGTCAATGCCCAGCCTCGCTCTCTCTTCACCCTGCGACCGCCTCCGCCACTATAGCCCGGCCCCTCCCCTACGCCACCGCCCATCCTACACAGACCCGGCCTCGCGGTCACCACCACAGCCCGGCCCGGCCCCGCCCTCCACGCCCCTCCCCACAACCACCGTTCCCAGACGCGGCCTTGCGCTCAGTCAATGCTCAGCCCCGCTCCCTCTTCACCCTGCCCCGCCTCCGCCACCACATCCCAGCCCAGCCCCGCCCCTACGCCAGCGCCCACCCTGCACAGACACGGCCTCGCGCTCAGTCAATGACCAGCAGTCAAATTCACCTTACCTTCGCCTCCACCAACACAGCCTCGGACTCACACACAGCCTCGCCCTACACACACTGCCTCGGGCTCAGTCAATGCCCAACCCCTGCTCTCTTCACCCTACCTCCGCTGCCACCCCTAGCGCAGCCCTCGCCCACCCTTAGCCCTGCCCTATACAGAGCTACTCTCTTCGCCTCCCGACAATGTTTTCACCCCTATCTCTGCCCCTCTGTAGAGAATACTTCAGACCTCGCCCTGCCCTTCCCTTTCCCTCTCAGCCACGGACTCTCATTCACCCGCCCTGGCCGCCCCCGCCGCCGCCATCCTCCGACCACTACTCCAATCATTGCCTCGGCCTCCGTCGCCCGCCTGGCCCACGGAAGAGAATGTTTAGCTCCGGCCCTCCCCCCTCCTGCCACAACAGAGCCACTATCACGGCCGAAGTCGTATCCCCGCCTACACCGCCACCATTGCCTTTTCCCTCACCATCGCTCTCGCTCTCCTATCTGCACAGAATCACTAGTTGCCCGAGTCAATGCCTCGCCTCCGCCCCTCCCCAAAACTTGGGAGAAACATTGCCTCTTCCCTCTCCATGGCCACACGAACACTTCCTCCTCCAACCCCACACACGCACACGCTCGCACCCGCCCTTCCGTTGCAGACCCGCTGACTCGTCCACACGCACACTCGCCCCAGCGGCACATTGTTGTATTTATCGTGCCGTTCTGCAAACGTCAAGTCACGGATTTCAAACCATTTATCAAACACTTACGGGCTCAAGCAACCGGTTTTGGTTACGCTTGAACAGTACTTTTTAATGAAGGGAATTATCACACAGAATTCAGTCCGTAGGATGTATTTCACAACGGTTGATACGCTTCTGCTATTGCAAAGATATAGGATTTCTTACACGAAAAGTGGTGTAACCCTGACAACAAAGGTTCAGGAGGTTCAACTGCATTACGATTAGATTCAAGAAAAACGGATGATTTAGTAGCGATGAGGACAGTAGGTATGATGTGCAGTGATGAACTGTACAAAATGTTTCTAGATATAATTAAATTTTATTTATGGAGAAGGGACCATATTACGTATGGGGCGAACTGCAATGAAAATGTCACCCCGTTCACTTTTAACCAATGACTTCTAAGATCAAAAAGCCAATCTGCTCTTTTGGAATTTGAAGGAGTGAAGGTCTTGGTTAATTTCTAGAGATTCTTCTGATTTCATTCTCTATGATCCCACCATTGACATATCATCATTCAATTCACTTCACGATAATACATCCATCATAAAGTGTCGTCGATGATTCTGTTAATGATAGAGAATAAGGAATATAACAAGTACTTTTGTGTGACTTGGGAATGTTTTAATAATGAAGACAAGAGATCAGGATATATAAAGCTATTCAAATACTTCGATGAAAACCGCTGATTCAGAAGCTGATAAGGATGTCAGATGTGATACGAAGCTGGGTAAAAGCCAGCCAAGACAAGCATTCTCAAAAATAATGAAATTATACACAATGACTCAAAGCCCGACAGTTAAAAATTACTGTTGAGTGAAATAACACACTGTGTAAAATATTAAGCCTCATCAATTATCCGCGTTTTAGTCTCTTACCACGGCAAAATTTTGCGGGAGGATTTTAACTTTTCTTACATTAACAATATACGACAATAGAAACGATTCATTTGTAAACAATTGACCTACATTTTTCAAAATATGCAGAAACTACGAACGAAAAGCATATTACATCATCGTAACACACTTCAAAATCATCTACATTTGCTTTCTCGGTCACTTACGATAAGTTTCTGACTCGGAGAAGCGACCGCCGCGTTGTGCCGTCTCTTGCTACGGGGGAGACGGATTTTGCGGTCGGTCGCTTGCGAACGCGGTCTGCGGACCCCCCGGGGTTCGAAGCGGAAGCGTCTGCAACGGAGCGACTCCACTCGCTGAATGCGCACGGCCGCTCGGCCGCTCTTGCATCGATTTATGGCTTGCGGAGCTTAGCCGATACAAATAATGATGACAAGGGAGGGCGGCGAAGGAAACAGAAGCGATTTTACCCGCTCTCGAATGCTATTAAGACAATACCATTGCCCGGTCCGGACAAAATCGTGAATTATGTCCTTAATTTGCATCGTAAAATAACATATACGAGTATATTATCATGTATAGAAGAGAGTTGAATGGAATTAAACACCGTGTTAATCAACGCATTAACTTTACCTTTTTTATTACCATTTACGTCGAAACATGATAAATAATGCCTGTCTGTTAAAGTAAACGGTGGTTGAGGCAAAAATGTAGAATTCAAAGACGAATGCAGAGGATGATTCACTTAGGTTAACATAAAATTATTTACGGACTACTTGCTGAAGGAATCATGACCCAGTTATTAACGATATTGACACAAAAGAAAAAGAAAATATAATATAATGAAGAAAATATCCCTACAGCATCAAAGTAATTGTATTATAGTTGAAGCAATCTTTTGTGCTTGATGCATTAATGTTTTCATTATGAATTAAAACTTACGCTAGTCGTTATTGATATCTCTCGTGCATAAAAATAACTTTATGGTTGCTGGAAGGAAGTTTTCTGTTTTAAAACACTCCCTGAATACTTCTATTTTAAAACACATTTGCAACAATATGCGTATACGTGAATTCGATTAATGCACTATAAATAAACAAATTATTTATAAACTTTCATTTGAAGTTTAATAGGCTACTATATCCCAGAAAAGATAAGACAAATTGAAGCAAATGAGTAAAATAATAAATAATGAGAAAGAGCTTTAAAATTTCTGACAAAAGTAAATAATGTCTATCATAAAAAGTAATAACATACAGAGATAACAAATTATGATTATCATAAAAAAACGGGTTATAAATATTATTATTCATCAAAATATCTACGTACAAACTAAGAAAATTACCAATTTTCAAATGGTATAAATTGTAATTACGAATTCTTCATGAGATGGAACATTACACTTACGTTGGCGGGTGCCATGACACCCGTTCAACGAAGTCCATATCGCTTTTATTCGGAAGCAATTAAGATAAAATCGGAGGAAGGTTAATTTCGTTTCACGTTTTGTCTGGTGTACACTGTACATATACTACTCTTCTAGGTCTCTACTTCTCTGAGTGATGGGAAATCTGGGGGTCAATTCGCTTCACAATAATACTCTTTCACTCTTCTTTCATAGTTGGCACAGAAATCCCAGCGTCCACCTTTGTCCGATGACCCGTTGCGTCGTCCTTACCGCCATGCCTTTTGCGAATGCCGTCGTTCCCATTGTCCCCTACGTCAGTCTTCGTCCCCATGATCCCCTGTGTCCGCCCTCACCCATGCCCCCTGCGTCCGCCCTCACCCATGCCCTCTGTGTCCGCCCTCACCCAAGCGCTCAGTGTCCGCCCTCACCCAAGCGCTCAGTGTTCCCTAGCGACCACCAACACTCATGGCACTCTGTGTCTGCCCTCGTTTTATGTCCCCAAGCGACCGCCCACACTCATGGCCCTCTGTGTCCGCCCTCGCCCTACGTTTCCAAACCACCACCCACAGTCATGGCCCTCTGTGTCTGCCCTCGTTTTATGCCCCCAAGCGACCACCCACACTCATGGCACTCTGTGTCCGCCCTCGCCCTACGTCCCCAAGCCACCACCCACAGTCATGGCCCTCTGTGTCTGCCCTCGTTTTATGCCGCCAAGCGACCAGCCACACTCATGGCCCTCTGTGTCCGCCCTCACCCTATGTCCCCAAGCGACCAGCCACACTCATGGCCCTCTGTGTCTGCCCTCGCCCTATGTCCCCAAGCGACCACCCACACTCATGGCCCTCTGTGTCTGCCCTCGCTCTATGTTCCCAAGCGACCAGCCACACTCATGGCCCTCTGTGTCTGCCCTCGCCCTATGTCCCCAAGCGACCACCCACACTCATGGCCGTCTGTGTCTGCCCTCGCTCTATGTCCCCAAGGGACCAGCCACACTCATGGCCCTCTGTGTCTGCCCTCGTTTTATGCCTCCAAGCGACCACCCACACTCATGGCCCTCTGTGTCCGCCCTCGCCCTATGTCCCCAAGCCACCACCCACAGTCATGGCCCTCTGTGTCTGCCCTCGTTTTATGCCCCCAAGCGACCACCCACACTCATGGCACTCTGTGTCCGCCCTCGCCCTACGTCCCCAAGCCACCACCCACAGTCATGGCCCTCTGTGTCTGCCCTCGTTTTATGCCGCCAAGCGACCAGCCACACTCATGGCCCTCTGTGTCCGCCCTCACCCTATGTCCCCAAGCGACCAGCCACACTCATGGCCCTCTGTGTCTGCCCTCGCCCTATGTCCCCAAGCGACCAGCCACACTCATGGCTGTCTGTGTCTGCCCTCGCCCTATGTCCCCAAGCGACCAGCCACACTCATGGCCCTCTGTGTCTGCCCTCGCCCTATGTCCCCAAGCGACCAGCCACACACATGGCTCTCTGTGTCTGCCCTCGCCCTATGTCCCCAAGCGACCACCCACACTCATGGCCCTCTGTGTCTGCCCTCGCCCTATGTCCCCAAGCGACCACCCACACTCATGGCCCTCTGTGTCTGCCCTCGCTCTATGTCCCCAAGCGACCAGCCACACTCATGGCCCTCTGTGTCTGCCCTCGTTTTATGCCTCCAAGCGACCACCCACACTCATGGCCCTCTGAGTCCGCCCTCGCCCTATGTTCCCAAGCCACCACTCACATTCATGGCCCTCTGTGTCTGCCATCGCGCTATGAGCTCCAGCGTCCTCCAACACCCACGGCCCCCTGCGTCCGCGGGCGCTTGTGGAATCCACGGGCCGCGCGCCGCCGCCCACCAGCGCCGATCCCCGCCGCCCGCCGCCCGCCGCCCGCCGCCGTGGCCGCTGCGCTGGCCTGCCACTCGCGCTCTATCGCCGGGGTTTTTGCCCGCCCGCCCGTATCGCCCGCCCGTATCGCCCGGCCGGCAGCGCACAAAGCCAGCGGCTGAGAGCCCTCGGCCAGGTGCGCGCGGAGATTGGAATTCCGCTGCCCTGCGCTTCAGACGCGCCATCACGGGCGGGAGCTGCGACCTAACGAGAAAGCCACACACAGCGCCCTTTGTAGCTTACCACCGCTGCTATTTTCATACGGATTGCTGTCTCACTTTTTTAATGGGGCTATGTGTAACAATGGAATGGACATAGTCAAACTAGTATAAAACACGCTAACCTGAACAATTATAAGATGAATAGTTGAATGAAAGAAGGAATAAAAAATCAATATGTGATTCAATAAATGCATAGTTAACAGAAAGCAAGTTAAATGCACGAAATGAATGAAGAAATAATGAGTTATTCAAAAAGTGATTAGATTAATGAATGGAAATTGAATGTCTGTCTGTCAATGTGGATGAATTCCTCCAACAAATGTAATTTAATTTTTTCAGTAAATATACTTTGCAATTCATTTTGAACATTGAAATCTCACAATTCCTCTACATCAAACGTTTAGGTGTTAGGGCAACAGCTATAGTCGTCCTGACCTTTCATGGGAAATGAGTAGGAAGGTAAGGCTATGGGTTGAACCGTAAAGCGTAGCCGGCAAGAAACTTCCCATGTATGTTCTAAACACTGAATAATATCCATGACGTTTCTTTTATTTACAATATTTCATATCTCCAACATTATGCATGCAGTACACCAATATTTTCAGTCTGAATACATGTTCACATGCAATAAATGTGAACCCCAATGTCAAAACATATACGGATAATCTACACGTGTAATCTAATACACAAATTAATAAATTTCGTCCATTACATAAAACATTAGTAATTGAACAAAACTCTCAATCAGAAATACACAAAAGCTTCTCAGCATTAGTCACAACATATGTTACAACATGTGTTATAAATATATTTAATAAAATTCAGTGTAATGAACTATGTCTTCTATGTAATTTTAATTCTTCTTCTTCTTCTTATTGTTTTTGTTATGATCATTATTGTTATTATTAATAATTATGTGCAGTGCAGGGGCGTGAAGTGCAGTGACGTTGTGAAACTACTGTGTAAGAAAGACATTACCTCTCGGTGTTTCGCAGTGCGGTGAAGTGAAGTGTGGTGAAGTCGAGTGCTATGAAAGATTGCACGGTGAAATATTTCACGTTAATTTGTAAAGTTTGTAGATTTTGTAAAGTTGTTTAGTTCAGTAATGTTAAATTAGTGTATTCTGCCACCAAGTTCTCAAACTTAATTGCAGAATTATTAATAAATGTAATCTAATCTAATTTGTTGTTTTTTAAATTATTTATTTTAGGTCGCTTTAGAAACAACTGAAGTCATTAGCGACCTATAATACTTTACATTAGAGATACATTTTATATATTGTAACGAGCACTTGTTACAATTTATAAAATTTTTACAGTTGAATACGTGTTTGTTACTCGTATTATGTGCTTGATAATCCAACAGCAATATGGGGAAGGGATCAAGACACCCTGGATATAGAAATAAATTAAATTTACGTATCATTCAAGATGCTTCATTTAACAGAAAAGATAATCATGCTGACATAATTTTCAAAGAAGTATAGTTTTCATCTATTTATAAAAGTATTTCATAATACCTTACTAATTATACCACATTTTCTTGAATTAATATCCATTAACACATATACTGTATGCATCCATACAAAAGAAATCTCGAAATCAGCAAAGTTAAAGTACATGAAACAAGAGGTGGGATGCAGTGGAAATACGAAGTAACCGACTTGTGGATAAATTAAGGGTGGAATATATAGTACCTAAAGTGCATAGAACCTTAAGGCATAAGAACAAACAGATATTCTATCGGTCTATTGGTTACAAGCTGACTTTGTGGCATTCACCCCCCATATTCACATTGCATAACACCTAGGATATCAACCGTGGAATTCACTAGCTGCTCCGTCTCGTTGGTGTGAAAGTCGTGAATATTTTTTCTAGTTTTCCTTTTCGGTTTTGTGTGCGTATTTGAGTTTTGAAGATGCTGAGGTTCAATTTAATGCTGCAATCGGGAATTGCCTCAACGGAACTGACTGGTCTGGGCGGTGAATCAGAAGCTTGTTTGGACGGAAATACAGTGTGCGACGAGTCTTTCTGATCGAAAGATAAATTATTCTTTTCAAGTGTTTTGATACTAGACAATCAATACGGAAAGCCATGGAGTGTGTTCAGAGCGGCCGTCACGCTGAACACTTTTTTATTACGCGCCTTGCAGTGCACAATATTTTACTACTGTTGTGTTGGTTTCATCAAAATAGCATCATTTCCGTTGTCGTGAACACCTTCACTTTGTGATCCTGTAACTGCTCACACAAAAATTATTGAATTGTGTGGTTCTTTTGGAATAAATATGCATAAATCCGTGCTATAAAAACTTTGCTTATTTCATGCACTTCCGTTTCTATTCCCGTAGAAGGGGTGTCTTACATCACGCTCCACTCATAATCAGATCACTAGAATCTCCGAATCCTCATGCTGGGACGATGTCTCAAGATGAGGAATAAGGGGCACCACCAGGCGGGGCTAGGATGATCGCGAGAGATGTGAATATCTGGCGTACGAGGAGATAGAAGGAAGAGAGGTCACGAAGGGTCAGAATGGGAGGTCAGAATGAGGATGGGGTAGCATACGAGCGGCGAAAGAACGGGTGGACACGGAGGGAGACCCAAAGTGGATGAGTGACATATGAGTAACGGAAGGACGGGCGTGCAAGGAGGGTAGCAGAACAACAATGTGTGGCATTCGCGAAAGTAGGAGACTGGAAGGTCGTGAAAGGAGGCATAATGCGAATGAGTGGCGTATGAATGGGCAGAAGGGTGAGACAACACGGAGGGTGACAGGATACGGCTGTTTGGGATACGAGCCTCGAAAGAACTGGCGTACAAGGAGGGTGGCAGATTATGAATAAATTCGAATTAATAGGAAACTGTGAGTACTGGTTAGGAGGCACATTGAAGATAGGTGGCATATATGTTGGTGTGAGAAGTGGAGGGAGGTAGGGTGTAGACAGGCGGGATATGTGTTGATGGGAGAACGTGGAGGGTGGCAGGGTGTGGGTGTGGATGTGTGGCATTCGAGTTGATGGGAGAAGTGGACGGTGGGAGGGTGGAGATGTGTGGCATACGAGTTGGTGGGAGAACATGGAGTGTGGTAGGGCGTGGATGCGCGGTATATGTGTGGGTGGGAGAAGTGGAGGCTGGCAGGGTGTGGATGGGCGGCATACGAGATGGTGGGAGAAGTGGAGGGTGACAGTGGGTAGATGTGTGGAATTCGAGTTGGTGGGAGAAGTGGAGGGTGGCAATGTGTGGATGTGTGGCATACGAATGAGCGGGAGGGCGGCAGGAGCAGAAGGGACGTGGACGGCGGCGAGTGAGACGCAGGAGCGGAATGTTAATTACAAGTTGGGCCGTAACGGCCCCGGCGCCCAACTATGCCGACGCGATCGAGCCCCAGCGGGCCCGTTTGCCCCACCATCGCCTTCCTCGCCCTCTGCTTGTTCTCCCTGCTGCGGACGAGCAGCCTCCGTCTAATCTGACGTAAAATATTTGACAGAGTCCACCACACTTTGCCTTCACGTCTTCGCTTGCTATATCATAGACATTCAACACTCAAATACGGTTAAGAAGGGAAAAGTTAATATTCAACATCTTATTGATATCAACGAATTTCACCAACAGCGAACATTGGACATTGTGCTTTTCAATGACTGTCCAACTCGTACTCGACTGTACCGGACTGTTGTACCCAAGTTCGCGGGTTCAAACCCGATCAAAGCCGTGGATTTTTAAGGGCGAAAGAATCCTTCGTACGCCTTCCTTCGGAGAGGAAGTAAAGCCGGCTGTCCCATGTTAGTAGATTTACTTGCGTGTAAAAGATCCTCAAGTCTAAATGACGCCTCTGAGCTAAATTCAAATCGCCTGTTTCTCGCCCAAGAAATACCTCCTTTCTCCGCTAGTTGGTGAAAGGAGCGTAGCGAAATTTGCGTGGTCAGACGGAAGAGCGGGCCTGATGGCCCGAGTCTCGCCACGTAAAATAAGGCAAAATTCAATTCAATTCAATTCAATTTTCAACTCTGCCTTGAGAGGCAGCTGTAGAGGTAACTTGCTCCTGAATAGTAATAATTATAAAATTTAGGTATTTGAACGACTATGAAGCGAACTCTTACACGACTAGAAACTTTTCTGAATTGCGTCGCAATTCATTGCAACTTTTGTGTAATAGTAAATTCTTGTGATTGAAGAAAAACGATTTCAAAAAATGCAAGCAGCATTTGTGATCATATTTTTTTGTGATTCTTTGTCTCTACTTTTGGGGTAACGTGGTTGAATAGATTATTAGTACTTTATTTACGTTCAATGGTGAGCTTGAACCACTTATATGTGTGTGTATGTACCAATACGCACTGAAAACAACAATACAAAATTCATATAGAATGTTTGGTTAGGGAGGACGATGTTCTCGAGAGAGAAATTTGAAAGAACACGTTGCGGTAATGCGTCATAATTTGATTAAATATTCATTTCTTTGCGAGTCACGTCATTTGAATTCATTACGCTAGTCAACGAGAAGTACGAAATACGTTCCTACTTTATTTTTAACTTGGAGAAACTTGTGAAACTTTAATGTCAAAAGTTGTGCCAGAGGGAATACTTCACAAAAT
Organism: Gryllus longicercus; assembly: GCA_038098605.1. Lineage (NCBI taxonomy): Eukaryota > Metazoa > Arthropoda > Insecta > Orthoptera > Gryllidae > Gryllus > Gryllus longicercus. The sequence continues at coordinate 95,193 of JAZDUA010000757.1, read as the reverse complement.
TAAAGATGTTCATGTATTCATGTATTGTCATATTCTTTGCACGCCAGTCATTCACAAACAAAAATAGTTTTCCGTCTATCACGTAAATATTCCAGACCCTCAGAGAAAACCAAATTATTATAAATAGTGTAATCGTATTCGACAACATTATGTACTGCCATCCGCCCACGTTTGCTGAGAGATGAAGTAAGCAAATACTAGTTACCAGTACAAGCCAAAACCCTCCCGTACAAAATCACGCAAACACTTTTCCGAAAAGTAATATGCTCGATAATAACAAATAAAGTTAATATCTCTTATAACTCTACAATAAATTAAGTATTTTCACAAAAATATCTTCCCGAATACTGAAATTATAATCTCCATCGGACGAAGGTCACAGTTAGCTAAAAGAAAAATAGCTAAACTTGGGATAAAAATCCAAAATATTCATATCATGTACCAGTCCAACTCCCTGAAAATCATGATCTGGTTAACAGGAAATACATATTTTTTTTTAAATACTGAAATAACATAGTTTAGTAAATAATAAAACACGGATCAATAGTTCTTTACATACCAAAAATATCTAAAAAGGTGCTTCTTTGTAACTTTGTGAATAGCAACTATTGATTAGCAGGCAACATATTCCTTGGAGACTTGCATGTCATCTGTATCGTAAACACCATGTATTTATCTTGTTAATTCAATCCGTACGCGCAGTATGACAACAATCGAAATAACACCATGAAATTGTATCTTCGAAAAAAATTTAATTTCTGTCATTGTTGTTGGATTTTTATCCTAGGTCCTGGGTTCTATCAAAACAATAGACACGTCTCATATGGTCGGAGATTTGTTTAATTTCAATTTCTGTGAACATTGGAATTAAAAATATAGACTCGAGAACATACTTCTGACAAAATAATACAATGAAAAGACAGGACGGGCAAACAGTTTTAATTAATAATTAAATTTTCGAACCTGCTTTTATTTATTTCCACAGGACAGTTAAAAACTGTGTGACGTGCTATGGGGAGAAGTTAAATTGAAGGTACATTTATGTTATTACCAAGTTGAAATATTGTATCCAAAGGATGCACAGTATTATGTGATACGTAAATATAAATACGCCACGCATATGTATTTTTATATAAACTTTCTTCAACTTTAAAACTTTGCAAATATGTTTTATAGCACGCTCATTTCAAAAACATGTATTTTCTCCGTGCGTGTTTACAAGTTTTGTTGATTCTTTTTAAAAAATCATGTTGAATAAACGTTCGCAATATTTTCTAATAATATGACGTATTTATACCGATGTTACGTACTTTATATTTGTTTTTATATGCCTTTTGTTTATATTACAATTAATAAATATACCTCATTAACAGAAACTTACATAAATGTATGCTTACATAGCAATTTGTAAACGGAAAGACGTCGCCGTTTTAGTAACTAAGCTGTACATTTTATGATTCTTTGAAGTTTGGAAGAAAAGCAAATACGAACTGACTCCTTATCCTAAAGAATTTTTCACATTCAAAATATTTCCCTCGTGATCAATGCTAACTGACAAACTGGGATGTGACTTAGCAGCGGAGGTGAGAAAGTTTTTGAGGGAGATTGTGTGTCGGCCGGAATATCATACACGGATACTCTGGAATGATGCTGGGGTCTGCAGATGTTGGGACAAATGGATCCGGAGACGACATCCCGTGAAAAGACGAGAAATTTCTATTTGGCATCAGTAGATAGATAGATTTATTAAAGTTCGCTTTGAGCTAATAGAAGTAGAAGGAAAAGACGTTTGGGGAGAAGATATTTCACGAAGCAGTTAGTATTCTTCTGGCCTATGAATTGCAAGGAGGAAGAAAGGAAAATCTCGCCCTTTAAGTTTGCTCATATTACGTCTAGCGAAGAAAGATGATTTTTGTATCCAAAAAATATTTACAGAAAAATGGATGAAATTGCCAAATAATGTTTATTTTTCACTTATAAAAAGGCAATAAAACAGAAAAAGAGTAAAATACCAAAAGTTGTGCTAAAATTTCAAATGAATTTTTGCCGTTGATGCGCATGTTGAGCGATTAGATAGTGCCAAAAATCGTACCTTTATACATATATTGTTTCTACGAACCTCCAGAGCCGTTCATTGACAATAAAGGTGTTAACCCTTATCCGGGCAACCAATTTGTATGACGCAACCGGGCAAGCGGGGTCCAACGGACCCAGGACTATTTGCTAAGGAGTTATGCTTACAAGTATATTATTTCGACGCAGGTAATGAAACAAAACACGCTAATATGATTATTTTATTTAACAACACCTTTACAAATACTTTACATTTTTTATTTTAAACATTTTTACTAGCATTACAGATCTGACACACTCTATTTACCTGGCTGTATTCATTACATACAGGTTTTGAACAGACGCTACATCTCTGTCTTTGTTTTCTACTTCTTTCCCAATGGCACAAGTGACATCTTTATTTAGCATTGTCTTCATTTTTCTTAGATGTAGAAGGTGCTGCTTCCCCGATAACATGGGTGATTGACAGACGACACTTTTTGTTCAATCCTATTTGACTTTGTCTCCTTAGAATGTATGGACGAACCAAATCCTCTGCGACATCTACAATAAATAATCGCCTGATCTCATGTTTTTTAACATTCCACTCAGGATTGAGGTTTCTCCATATCACATACGCAGCTACACCACATACATCCAACGAGTTCATAAAAAATGTTAATGGCCAGTGATTGCTGCGTCTTTTACATGAGTAGGTATGCACGAGTTAATCCAGAGCATCGACTCCACCTTTGGTTTTGTTGTAATACATAATTATCTCTGGCTTTCCATTACTTGATAGAGTACCATCATGATGCATAGTAGAAAGCAATGCTACTGATCTATTCTTACTAGGCACAAAAGAAACTATCGTAATTTTCCTAGAAAATCCCAAAATCGATGTACCTTCAGGGCGATGTTTATTTGTGAGAAATTGGGAAGGTAAGAAAGTCTTGTTCTTTCGTACCGTACCAACAAGAGTCAGACCACGTGACAAAAGATTTAAGGCAAGATCCTTGTCAGTGAAATCGTCACATGTTACATTTCGATTAGTGCCTTGATATGGTTCAGTTAGTGCTTCCACTACTCGACGTCCTAAGCCAGAAGCTGCTCTTTGTCCATTTTCTTTTCCCAAATAAGGCATACCGTTTAGTGGGTAAAATGTTTCAGAGTCGCATGCCCACCAGACTTTCATCCCATATTTATCAGGCTTAGAAGGTAAATATTGTTTGAATGGGCATCTTCCTCTGAATCCTATTAGTTGCTCATCTACGGTAATGTTGGTACCAGGTAAGTAATACTTTCTAAAATTTGAATTTATCTTCTCCCAAATGTTTCTTATTGGTGCAAATTTGTCTTTTTGCCGTCTAATTGAGCGAGTAGTTTTGTCGTCAAAACGAATAAATGCCAAAATACTCTTGAACCTTTTTAGTCCCATTGTAGCTCTAAATATAGGCGGACCATAGACACTATTCCACAAAGTGTCATAATTGCAATGGTTGCTCTTTAGGTGGCCTGCAGTCAGTAAGAGTCCAATGAAAGCATACATCTCTACTTTGTCACAATCATTCCATTGCTGAGAAGGCCTTTTTTCTTTGTATACTCGTTGAGCTTCTGCATTCGTACAGCGAACAATTTCTGCCACTATTGATTCATCCATGTAAAGACTGAATGCATCCACTGGACATTCTATACATGCACTAGGTGGCAACAAAACTTTATTTATGGACCCCCGTACTATATTATGACTTCGTACTCTGCCTGTACTAGTCGGCTCAGCGAACCATCCTGTGCCATCTTTACCACGATGCTGAGTTACAACTGTTTCAATCCCATTTTCATTATAATATTCTGAATCAGATGCATCAGCTTCCTCATGTTCATCACTGGCCTCTGACGCTAAACTTTCAAAATCTACTTCACTATCACTCTCTTCATCATTATCTGTTGACAATAAATCGTCCCCGTTTTCCGAAATTTGTTCTACTGCTCTCCGAATTTCAGAAGGTGAAAGACCTCTACGTCGGGACATTGCATACAGATACAAAATTATATTGTAAGTAAAACGTATAGTTTTACGGATAGTTTGAAAAACGTGAGACACGAAATGAAACTTTGCATTATCTGCCAGTAAAGTACACCGCGAAATAAAATATAAAATAAAAACAAACATACCTGTTGCTTTGCAGTTTTTCCACAAAACCTGGACAGCACACGACTACAAAAACTCACTCTCTTGACTCTTGGCTACACACTAATCCGCTGCAACAATGTCTATACATAGGAAGGCGTCGTTCTCAGAATCGCATTATCACACGTAATGTCATATAACATCCCGATGAAAAGACGTTGCGTAACCCGACATCCGTTCGTCCCTTGCACGCACAGCTGTTGTCAAATATTCAACCAAACAAAACCAGAAAATACGCTATTACAAGTAGATTAAGACACCTGGGTCCAATGGACACCGCTTGCCCGGTTGCGTCTAAAAAAATATAAATATTTTTTTATTTATTATTCAGTAATGCTTTTGCAAAATGGTTGCGGGAACATTTAGAAAACAATATTGCCAACAAAGTCACAAAAAACTATCGTAATAGCTTTGATAGTTTTCACGTAAAATAATGAAACTTTTGCTTCTGGGTCCAATGGACCCCGGTTGCCCGGATAAGGGTTAAAAAAGAAAAAGAGAAACCATAGCGAAGTCCATCTCCACCGCTAGCGCAGCCTCCCTCCCCTTCTGGCGTTCGCTGTGAAAGGCCGGCCGCCACAGAGATGGCGCTTGGACGCTGAGAGCGTTCGTAAGTCAGCGCAACGGCGGCAGCCGGAGGCGAAGTGGGGTAGGGAGGGGCAGGGGTGGGGGGAAGGGGAGGGGAGGGGAGGGGGCACGCCTTTCAATGGGCTCCTCTCCGCCGGGACTATAATAGAATTGCTGGCGGCAACACGGGCGGCGCGCCACCGCCGCCGGCGGCGAAGAGGCGCTGCGCTGGCGGTGGCGCAGTGGGGGGAAGAGGGGGTAGGAGACGGTCTCAGGGAAGAAGGCCGGCGAAGGTGATAGCGGGGAAGACTTGGCGGAGAACACGCGCTCAACTGACCTCATTTGCGTAGGGGACCCGTAACGCTCCTGCCAACGGAATAAGTTTCGGCGTACCGCAGGGTTCATATTTAGGGCATTTTATGTGGAGTTCGCGGTGGCCAAGCGAGTTTTACTGGTTATCACACGATACTAGACTGTTTGCGGCACAATGTCAGAAAATTATTTTTACTTTCAACTATTCATTTCCCGCGAGTGCTTACTATCGTCTTTCGTTCCGACTGCAAAAAACGACAAAAATTTTAACAATCTGCCGATATTGTGGAAATATGTTGCCTTGTCAAATGAAATAATCATATTTTTCAATGACCACTTTATTAACTAATTAAAACATATTTACATTGGTTACATCTTCAACAGGAGGAGAAGAGAGCCGTATTTTCAGCCTCATCTTTACGAGCAGGTTCTTCTAAGGTTCCTTAGTTCATCTATATCTTCCCTCGTCCCCCCTTCATTAAAAATGGCTTTCCTACAAGGCCATCTGGACAGAGCAGCCCCAGAAGCGCAGCCGACCCCCGATTAAGGCCACCCGGAGTGGCGTCATAATAAATAACAGGGATACAAATAGGTTATTTTGAAAGTAGCTATTTTTCTTGCGTCCCTTTTTTGATATTTGCTATTTTTTCCATTCTTGTAATCGCCTAAATCACACAAATCAAAATTCTGACCAAAATGTTATTACAAATACCATGGAATATTAGGTAATGGAACTATAAAAAAATTCTAACTGACGTTGTGAAAGTTTTGATGGTATTTAGCACTACACACTGAATTCAATTTTATTAAAAAATGAAATACAAATGTAATAATATTAATAGTAGATTAATTTAATACAAATGAAATAATATTAACTAGGAATTTACTAATGTTTAAACGAACATGCAATCCTTTATTCGTGTCCTTTTTTGACATTTGCTCCGTCAACTCGCTTTTCTTTTTCTCACTCAAGTTCTTTGCCCGCTGACATTTCAAAATTTTCGACTTTTTCTTTAGTTTTAGCATTTCATTTCTCTCCATCTCATTCTCTCCCGCCTCTCTCTTTCCCTTTCTCTGTCCCTTTTGTGTCTCTCTCTCTTCGCCTTTTTTCTTCCACTTGACACCTCATTTCCTACCTTGACTGTCTCTGTGCCAGGTAATTTTCTGTGTCCCGACATTTCTTTCCCTGTACCTCATTCTCCTTCCGCGTTGTAAAACGAAATTGCCATCCCATTTTTTCTTTCCTTGTTTCCACCTCTCTGTGTTGCGTCGTTTCGTTTCTTTCTCATCTCCGCGTCTGCCGCTTTGTATTCCTCGTGCAGTTCTTCTTCCTCTGCCTCTCCACTCCCTCGCAGCGCGGCACACGCGTCTCGGGCGGGCGGGCGGGCGGGCGGGCGGGCGGGCGGGCGGGTGGCCGCCCGCCGTCGCCCGAGGTGGCCGTGCGCGCCGCCCCGCGCACCGCCGTGAGGAGCGGTGGCAGCCGCGGGACAGTTCTATTAGCGCGCTATAATTAACATTTTCCGCTCGATGGACGGCGCAGGCCCCGCCCTCTCCCGCCCTCCGAGCTCCCGAGGCGCGTCGCCCGTCGCCTTCCGCGAGACACGGTCGCAGTCGTGCCTTGAGGACGCCCCTCGCACGAAGCTCCCTCGGTGGCTTTCTTGAGCGGATTTTCAAAGCGAGCACATTCACGACACGTTTTCGTATTTCATGTCTCGTCGCGAAATGCAAATGTCTAATTTCAACTTTGATATAATAAACAATAAAAATACCCAATTTCCATTCATCCAGAAAGTTCGTAAGCTTATTTATTCTCATTATTACATAATTTAGGATTTTTTGTCTATTTCAAATAAGAAGTCATTTTTTAATCTTTTACGTCATTTCACTGCTATTTCGCTAATTTAATATATTTTAATGGCATTTAATGGTACTTCTTTCAAACAATATTTACGAGGTGCAACAAATGTTCACCACAGAATTCCTGAGTAACCTATAGGATTTCTTCGCTCATATGCTGTAGTGTCAGTCGTTGTGAGTACAATGTAAGCTAAGGTTCATGTGACGTTTCTCGGCGCCATTGTCAGTTCGGACGATTTCACAATAAATAAGGGCAGAGATTTTCTTTTAAAGAACAGTAAATAACCAAAGTTTGCAAGCAGAGTTCACTTGAACAAGGGAAAGAAACCTCTATTACATCAGTAACATATGCAGCAGCTCGAGTTGTTCATCTGAAGTGGTTTCGATCAAATGTTTACGTCACCGTTCTTTTTTAGGCAATATTCAAAGCATTTTTAAGAGCATTTTATTAATCATTTTGGCAAAGTTTTAGGTCATCAAAATCCTCCCCTAATAAACATATATTAGACGGGAAAAGGAACGGATTCCATGTATTGCCCTACCCTGCCCTACCCTACCTTGCGTGACCCACCTGGGCCAGCCTGCTGTGTCCCTCCGCCGTCCCGCCGTTCTCCCCCTACCCTGTCCCACCCATCCAATCCCTCCAGTCCCTGCTTAATACGTACCGCCCCCCCCCCCATTTTTTCTATGATCATCGTTACTATGATGTAAACAGACGTATTATTGCAAACCAGTAGGGCCTTTGACGAGCTTTCAGAAACGTTTGATTCACGTTCGTGAGTTTACTCAGTGTTTACACGATATTCCCGAAAAATGGAATGAGTGAACACTTATATTTTGCTCTACAAGGTACAACAATATATTTGTTACTAAATATGATATAGACAATCACTTTTATTTTGATGGTCACGTGAACAAAGAAGAGATTAGTTACTCTGGATATATTCTGGAACGTAAACATCTTTATAGTTTACTAGTTGAAAACTGTGTGCTTCTGGATCTGAAACGAAACTCGTTATAGTGCACTTTATATACTTGCGGGCCTTTCGCATTCTTTATGCCTGCGGATTCTTTATTGCGCGTATTTTGAATACTTTATGCCCGTTCCGCAACCAACATAACGAATAACTCTCACTTTTCTGAATTTCATTTATTAAACTTAGAAACAGGAAATATAACAAATAAATGGCATACTTCTCAAAGAAAACATGAAACTAGTTATAAACATTCTTTAAATATGAAAATTGCAATTTCCGTATTTTCCCGCGAATTTCGTTTTTTTCCATCAGTCACACTTATTTCACTGATATTAATAGACACAAATATTTTCTTTCATCAACACGCGCCTTATATAGCAGTAAGACTAGTTTGCAATAAGTACTAACGGAGATAGAAGACTCACCGTGTAACATCCTAGAAATGATTTTTTTATGTAAAGAAATCTTCCTAAATATCTTTCGGATATAGACTCATATAATCTAAAGTACTGTTTCATCTACACAATTCACATTATTTTCCAAACAACTCTCAAATGCACTATTCTCATTTTCATATATACCTCAAGTTGTTACTGGAAACAAACAGCTTGTAGCGTTTTTAGTTTGTCGAGAATTTCCGCATCAAATTCACAACCTTCGTTCTTTTTGTACGAACAACTTTTTCCAACTATCAACTTACATGTGCAACAGTAACGAAATATGCACTCTTCTTCCTTTATTGGATTCCACATTGCCAACTGGCGATAACTATCTTTCACTTTGAATGCAAAACAAATTTAAAGGTATTTCGAATTCCCGTTTGATTCAGCAACAAACTAATAACCATAAAATTGGGTATGCACCACGGAAGTCTTGAAGCTTTTGCCCCTCAGAAGGCTTTTAGACTTTCAAATAAAAACTCCTCGAGACTACAAGTCCCTCTTGGGGACAAACCTTCTGCTTATTGTCCTAGAGACAAAAAATAACGATTATGAACACTATTTTTTCTTACATTGGATCGTAATTAACATTTTACATCACAACTTTTTTGACTATATTTGCGATCCATTGCAAATTTTATATATCATTAATATGGAATAGAATGTTTAATATACTACTTAGGAATACTTATAAATATTTCTGATTGAAGCGTTTTCTAATTAGTTACTACAAATACTCAAAACACACTAACAAAAAACTTTACAATATTTACACATTACCTAATACAATTTTACAAAATTAATGTCGCAACCCTATCATTCTAAAGCTGTTCTACTAATACAAAATAAAAACAAAACAATATAAAATAATTAAGTTTAATATTCAGATATTCTTAAAAAAGTACAATTTACTTAAACTACTTTTAAAATTTTCGACACTGAGGGACCGTCTTCAGGACTGTTGCAGGTAATTTGTTCCAATTTTGTTCCAATTTTTTTGTTCTAATAGTCTCTCTCTACAAAAAATAACTGCGATGACGTCACAATCGTAGTAGCTGTAAAAATGGGATGGTCCGTGAGTTGTGCCAAAGACGAGCTTAATCAGATCCTCAGTCAATCTAGAACACGTCTCACTTACATAGAACGTTGTTGGTAACAGCTGCTCCATTTCACACCGCTGTCTTAGGCCGTTGAGAAATTTACTGTGCTTCCTGGCTGTCGTCACACGTCGCCGTCCTCATCAGTCAAGCCTACCTCGTCGCCCATACCCACGTCTGCCCTGCGAATGGCACTGACACCTTGTCTCTCCCTTCTGTCCCGACAGCCATCGACACCTTCATCGTCTATTACGCCAGTATTAGTCTTCCCTTGAAGAAGACGACTTGCAGACCTATTCCACCTTCACTTTAGAGTTCATATTTTTTTCCTGGGTCTTCCGACCTCAGTTTTCCTCTGCGTTCGGCACTTCATCACTAATCGTGAATTATTTCTTCATCCATTATTTCAATACGATGACTCCACGATTCTCTGCACTCCTCTATCTTTTCATTTACATTCAATGCATTCAGTTCCTTCCCAATAAGATCGTTTCTTTAGTGATCTTGACTCATGCAGTCATTCACATTCCAGAGAAATCTCATTAACGCTGCTTGAATTTTGCTGTTTACTCTCGTTTTTGTAATCCATGAATCTCTTCTATATAGAAGAAAACGAAGATCCATTGTCGTGTGAAATTGCATTAACATACTTTTAAAATAATTTAATATCCCCGAAAGTCATTCTATATTATTAATTTCAGCATTTGACTTCACTCTGTGATCTTTGGTGGAGGAATCTGGTGAAGCAGAAATGGAAGAGTCCTTTCCTTTAAGAGCATTAGCGGGACGGATCAACGAAGGAAAAGACACTCACACATGCAGAGACAAAGATGAAAAAATGTATTTTTGTTATAGAAAACAACGCAAGCAAAAAAACTATAAAAATCAAAATTATAATTAATTTGCTGCATCCGATCTGTCAGATAGATAACTTTGATTTCTCTTTTGAAAATGGATACTTGAGGTGATGCCTATATTTCAACTTACACGCATTGTTGTTAGCTCGCAATGTGTGTGTGTTTTTGACATCAGGTTCTCTTCAGATTGATGTCTGAGCTCGTCGATTTTCCTTTTTCAAAACAGAAGAAAGAAGAGGCTTCGTTCTATACTTCGAAAAGACTGGTCACAATCTTCATCATCTGGTTTACATCGACCATATGAATCCTAAAGATCTAATATTGTAAGAAAAACATTATAAAACTGGTGGAAGTATTAGCAAACCAAACCAGTGATGTGGTACCCAGTGTATTTCAAAATGCATCATCTTTCCTTTCACCTTTTGCTTTCCATCTTCATCATCATTATCATTCCATAAAACAACCAAGCCAGTCTGTGGAGCCGCCATGCAGACCTTTGATCCGTTCTAACTTGCTTACTCCGTCGGAGGGGCCTTGCAAAACCGTGAAACTATCGTTTGGAAAAATAAAATAATTAGTCTTGGGATTAAACAATCTTAACTGGCGCCTCATAATAAATGTTACAAACTTGTTAGGGGATCGAAATTAATCACGTTTTGCCAATAAACTCGCAGTGGGAAAGTTCATATAATGGAGGTACACGTGCGATATTTGCCTGAATGTTAAGCCACCCCCATGCACAGGTGTTCAGCAGGTACATGAAGTCTGCTCTGCTTCAGAACGAGACCCTCAGAACTCCTGTGTAGATACCCTGTGTAACGTTGCTATGAGAATTTGGGTATAGAGTTGCGCGACAATCAGGGCCACATATTTCATGACAGCTCCGTTATTATGAATTTTTCCATTTTATGCTCATTGGCAAAAATGATCATTGTCGATCCCATTACATTCTCCAAAAGTTCGTAACGTTTAATCTGAGTCGGCCTGAATAATTCACAGCGCCGCCTTCACCGCCCGCGCCTTCGTCTCCGCGTCGGCGGCGTTGTCAGGGGCGGATCCCCGAGCGGTTTTGCCCACCCCAAATTCCAGTCCCCAGCCGTGGAAAGCCTGCCGACTAACAGCTATGCGATTTACGCTACTCTATGTAAACACGCATATTTTCTATTTTCTATTTACAGTATTCTGCAACCCACACTTATCTTCGTCAAACTTGTTCAGAGACATCGCCTATGTTCCCTAGAACCTTAAAATTTGTATATTATAAGAGGTAAAACAAACAAACCTTAAAATTTATTTGCATTCCAAACGTATTTCCAAATATTTATTTCGATGTAAATTTTTGGCATATTAGAAAAACTTATTGAGAGCTGTATGTTACGTTAGAGCGTTCTGCAATTCCCTCTCATCTCCGGCAAACTTATTCAGAGTCAGTCTCTATGTTCCCCAGCGCCTTACATATTGTGTACTGTGTAGGGTAAAACAAAATGTTACTTTAAAAAGTAATTGGCATTTCAAAAACACTGTGAAATCTTTCTTTCAGTGTATTTTTTTGGCATATTAGACCAAAATGATTGTGATCTCTGCGTTACGTTACGGCGTTCTGCAACTCCCGCCCATCTGCGATAATCTTATTCAGCGACACCTGGATAATCCGCAGCCCCGGGGCCCCGCTGCGCCGCGCTGCTGCGTCTCCGACTCGGCGAAGTTCGCGGGCGGCGCGCGGCAGGGGGGGGGGACGAAGTCCTGGCGGTGAACTTGGGCGCGGGCTTAACCGCGGCTATGCTTAAGCATAATGGCGCGCTCCGCCGAGTAGGTGAACCGGTCGGGCGAGCGCCGAGGCGCCAAACACGGCCCCAACTCGGGGCGCCAGAGCGCGCGCTTCACTTATCTAATCTCCGATCTTCGCTTCACTGCAGGAGGCCCTTGAAGCTCGAGACAGAAAAGAGGGATATTCCGGAGACGAGCGAGTTGAGGGAGGGAGAGAGAGAGAGTCAGAGAGACACAGAGAAAGACAGAGAAATACAGAGAGAGAGACAGAGAGAGACAAAGAGAGACAGAGAGAGACAGAGAGAGACAGAGAGAGACAGAGAGAGACAGAGAGAGACAGAGAGAGACAGAGAGAGACAGAGAGAGACAGAGAGAGACAGAGAGAGACAGAGAGAGACAGAGAGAGACAGAGAGAGAGACAGAGAGAGACAGAGAGAGAGACAGAGAGAGAGACAGAGAGAGACAGAGAGACAGAGAGAGACAGAAAGAGAGACAGAGAGAGACAGAGAGAGACAGAGAGAGACAGAGAGAGACAGAGAGACAGAGAGAGACAGAAAGAGAGACAGAGAGAGACAGAGAGAGACAGAAAGAGAGACAGAGAGAGACAGAAAGAGAGACAGAGAGAGACAGAAAGAGAGACAGAGAGAGACAGAAAGAGAGACAGAGAGAGACAGAGAGAGACAGAGAGAGACAGAGAGAGACAGAGAAAGACAGAGAGAGACAGAGAGAGACAGAGAGAGACAGAGAAAGACAGAGAGAGACAGAGAGAGACAGAGAGAGACAGAGAGAGACAGAGAGAGACAGAGAGAGACAGAGAGAGACAGAGAGAGAGACAGAGAGAGAGACAGAGAGAGAGACAGAGAGAGAGACAGAGAGAGAGACAGAGAGAGAGACAGAGAGACAGAGAGAGACAGAAAGAGAGACAGAGAGAGACAGAGAGAGACAGAGAGAGGGGGGAACAGGAGCATTAAACTAATACCGGTCGATTCGTAACTGAAAGAGTGCGCTAACCGCGGTTTAAAGCGAAGCCTGCCACTTTTTACGGCGGTCTAGCAAAGGCGTCCGTGGAAGGGGGTCCTGGAAGGGATGTTAACAATAACTCTGTACATCAACTGCTGCTAATGCTGACTGGGAGTCAATATTCTGTGAAACTGCGTCATAAAAATGTCGTAAGAATAACTGACGAACAAACAATAAATATATTTTGGACCAGCGGGTTAAACTAACTGTAAAAGTTTGCCTACAGCTTTAGTAAATGTATTGACATTACATACGTACATGGAGGAAAAGTTACCAGTGATCTCAACGGGAGTACAAACATTTTTTTTAAATTGCTAGAAAAGTATTTACCTGTGTTTACTTACACGCTACCGCCTTATATTCAACATTAACTTCTTAGTGAAAAAATATATGAGCAATTAAAATATTATTATAAAAGAGGGCTTGTAAATGTTTCTTCTATTTCAGGGTGATAATGGATATTATTAAAAATGAACATTATTAGAATTATTATACATCACAAAAAGGTCTGTCTTCTTAATAGATGTGGACTCTACAGATCCCGCCCCTGGATTTCTCAATTCGCTCATCTAAGGGCGGCTCTACGTGATTAACTGCCGCATCGGCTTGATTAACTAATTTGTTTCAATTTATCAATGGCGTCTACTCTCAGATCTTGTTATCCTGATTGCCGTTCACTTGACTACTACCAGACTATCAATCTATCATGACTGACGTCATCTCCAGCCTGTTCGGAGACGTCAATCCATATTGGACAGGTATTCAGTATCAGGTCTTATGATACTCGTAGTTTTGAATAAGAATATGGCTGAATTGAATGATACGTAAATGAGTGGTTTTAGCTGTAGCAATTTTATTTTGTCTTGATTTTTTTGTTATCTATGTGATGTTCGCAGTTTAGTTTGGTGTCTAATTGAATTACGAGGTATTTAAACGGTTTGATGGGAGTAGCCATTCTTTATTATATTGTTGTTCAATGTCATAGGAGTGGGTGGAGTATTAGATCTTAGTGTAAATATTTTAGCAAAATTGTACTTGGGTTTCACTGGATCTTTAGTTTCAAAGCCCAGTTATCTGATATATTAAAATACAATTGCATTAAATGTCTGATTACATTGATGAAGGTGCCTGAAAATTATACGCGGCCGGGTAATTCGCCAATTGATCAGTTTGGATATTACTTACTTTTGGCACAGACGCAACGTATAAGTTGAATATGTTAAAGAAAGTGGAGAGCCTTGCGGGAGACCAGCGTGTAATGTTCTCGGATTTTAGAGGTGCTTATTAACATTTATCGTGAATGTTCTACTGTTAAAAAAACTATTTAAACTATTAAATGTAGTATCAAGTATAAATTTTTATTAGTTTGCACTTAACGGCTTTATCCCTTATTCCGTCATATGCCATTGCCATTTTTATAAAAATCGCCATCCCGCGTTGTTTTTGAAAGGCTGTGTATAGATGAAGCGCAATATAACACTGGCATTCGAATCCATTTCGGGCAAGGAGTAAATAAAGAGAACAACGCGGAAAAGGTTGCACCGCGCGTCGTGCTTTCATTGAAGAACGAGTTTGGCCTGCAGCCGGCGGAGGCGGCGGCGGCGGCAGCGCGGGCCAAGCCCTCAGCTGGCGCAAGAAAGCCGCGCACAACACTTGCTTCCACATCAACTGGCCTCCGCCCCGCCCCGCGCCGCCCCGCCCCGCCCCGCCCCGCGCCGCCCCGCCCCGCCCCGCCCCCGCCCCGTCCCGCCCCGCCTTCCAAATAGCTCTCGTGATTCAGAGGTCGCCACTCGCCAAAGAAACGTACGCGCTCGCTCCGCCGACGATGCAAAGCTCAGAGCGCGTTCATCGTCTTGCGTGGCAGCTTTACAGGTCGATATTCACGAACTTTATTGGAATATTTATCCTGCATTTCATAACATCATTACACGTTGAAGTTCCTCACGTCTAGTGACCTCTGCAGGGGACGTGTTATGTCGTTTCTGCCTACTTTTACTACAATCTTGTAATACACATTTGGTGCTGCAGAAGAATTATGTGGAATTTATTAGGGACGGAATGAGTATCAACGAGAAACAAAACTTCAAAGACGCTGTTGAAGACAAGTGGAGGTGGGGGAATGGGAGGAGAGGAGAGGCGGAGTTGAGGGGGAATGGACGAGGAGGGCAGAATGAGGTTGGAGCGAGGCGAAATGAGTTGTGGTAGGGTGGATGGTGTTCGCACAGTGGAGTGGGCGGGACGGTTTGTGTGGAGTAGTGTTAGCTGGGCAGAGAAGGGCCGGAGGAGTGGAGGGGATGGCAGAGGTGGGATGGAATGAGGACGGGCGGGGCAAAGCGAGGCGTCACAGAGGTCTGGGGGAGGGGGGGGGAGACGGTGCGATGGGCGTGGCAGGGAGTGGCAGGAGGGCATGCTTGCTGGGGGGGGGCGCGATGGAATGGAATGGGATGGTATATTCATAGCGGCCAGGCCGGGGCAGCGGGACGGGTGAAGCGGAGTGGAACTGGGTGGGACGAGACGTGACGAGACGGCACGAGACGAGACGGCACGAGACGAGACGGCACGAGACGAGACGGCACGAGACGAGACGGCACGAGACGAGACGGCACGAGACGAGACGGCACGAGACGAGACGGCACGAGACGAGACGGCACGAGACGAGACGGCACGAGACGAGACGGCACGAGACGAGACGGCACGAGACGAGACGAGACGAGAAGGCAAGAAACGAGACGGCACGAGACGAGACGGCACGAGACGAGACGGCACGAGACGAGACGAGACGGCACGAAACGAGACGGCACGAGACGAGACGGCACGAGACGAGACGGCACGAGACGAGACGGCACGAGACGAGACGGCACGAGACGAGACGGCACGAGACGAGACGGCACGAGACGAGACGGCACGAGACGAGACGGCACGAGACGAGACAGCACGAGACGAGACGACACGAGACGAGACGGCACGAGACGAGACGGCACGAGACGAGACGGCACGAGACGAGACGGCACGAGACGAGACGGCACGAGACGAGACGGCACGAGACGAGACGGCACGAAACGAGACGGCACGAGACGAGACGGCACAAGAAAGACAGCACGAGACGAGACGGCACGAGACGAGACGGCACGAGACGAGACGGCACGAGAGGAGACGGCACGAGGCGAGACGGCACGAGACGAGACGGCACGAGACGAGACGGCACGAGGCGAGACGGCACGAGACGAGACGGCACGAGACGAGACGGCACGTGACGAGACGGCACGAGACGAGACGGCACGAGACGAGACGCCACGAGGCGAGACGGCACGAGACGAGACGGCACGAGACGAGACGGCACGAGACGAGACGGCACGAGGCGAGACGAGACGGCACGAGACGAGACGGCACGAGACGAGACGGCACGAGGCGAGACGGCACGAGACGAGACGGCACGAGACGAGACGGCACGAGACGAGACGGCACGAGACGAGACGGCACGAGACGAGACGGCACGAGGCGAGACGGCACGTGACGAGACGGCACGAGGCGAGACGGCACGAGACGAGACGGCACGAGACGAGACGGCACGAGACGAGACGGCACGAGACGAGACGAGACGGCACGAGACGAGACGGCACGAGACGAGACGGCACGAGGCGAGACGGCACGAGACGAGACGAGACGGCACGAGACGAGACGGCACGAGGCGAGACAGCACGAGACGAGACGAGACGAGACGGCACGAGACGAGACGGCACGAGGCGAGACGGCACGAGACGAGACGGCACGAGACGAGACGGCACGAGACGAGACGGCACGAGACGAGACGGCACGAGACGAGACGGCACGAGACGAGACGGCACGAGGTGAGACGGCACGAGACGAGACGGCACGAGACGAGACGGCACGAGGCGAGACGGCACGAGACGAGACGGCACGAGGCGAGACGGCACGAGACGAGACGGCACGAGGCGAGACGGCACGAGACGAGACGGCACGAGGCGAGACGGCACGAGACGAGACGGCACGAGGCGAGACGGCACGAGACGAGACGGCACGAGACGAGACGGCACGAGACGAGACGGCACGAGACGAGACGGCACGAGACGAGACGGCACGAGACGAGACGGCACGAGGCGAGACGGCACGAGACGAGACGGCACGAGACGGCACGAGGCGAGACGGCACGAGACGAGACGGCACAAGGCGAGACGGCACGAGACGAGACGGCACGATAAGAGACGTCACGAGGCGAGACGGCACGAGACGAGACGGCACGAGACGAGACGGCACGAGGCGAGACGGCACAAGACGAGAAGAGACGGCACGAGACGAGACGGCACGAGACGAGACGGCACGAGGCGAGACGGCACGAGGCGAGACGGCACAAGACGAGAAGGGACGGCACGAGACGAGACGGCACGAGACGAAACGGTACGAGGCGAGACGGCACGAGACGAGACGAGAAGGCACGAGACGAGACGGCACGAGACGAGACGGCACGAGGCGAGACGGCACGAGACGAGACGGCACGAGGCGAGACGGCACGAGACGAGACGGCACGAGGCGAGACGGCACGAGACGAGACGGCACGAGACGAGACGGCACGAGACGAGACGGCACGAGACGAGACGGCACGAGACGAGACGGCACGAGACGAGACGGCACGAGACGAGACGGCACGAGGCGAGACGGCACGTAACGAGACGGCACGAGACGAGACGGCACGAGACGAGACGGCACGAGACGAGACGGCACGAGACGAGACGGCACGAGGCGAGACGGCACGAGACGAGACGGAACGAGACGAGACGGCACGAGACGAGACGGCACGAGGCGAGACGGCACGAGGCGAGACGGCACAAGACGAGAAGAGACGGCACGAGACGAGACGGCACGAGACGAGACGGCACGAGACGAGACGGCACGAGGCGAGACGGCACGAGGCGAGACGGCACGAGGCGAGACGGCACGAGACGAGACGGAACGAGACGAGACGGCACGAGACGAGACGGCACGAGGCGAGACGGCACGAGGCGAGACGGCACAAGACGAGAAGAGACGGCACGAGACGAGACGGCACGAGACGAGACGGCACGAGACGAGACGGCACGAGACGAGACGGCACGAGACGAGACGGCACGAGGCGAGACGGCACGAGGCGAGACGGCACGAGGCGAGACGGCACGAGGCGAGACGGCACGAGGCGAGACGGCACGAGGCGAGACGGCACGAGGCGAGACGGCACGAGACGAGACGAGACGGCACGAGACGAGACGGCACGAGACGAGACGGCACGAGACGAGACGGCACGAGACGAGACGGCACGAGGCGAGACGGCACGAGACGAGACGGCACGAGACGAGACGGCACGAGGCGAGACGGCACGAGACGAGACGAGACGGCACGAGACGAGACGGCACGAGACGAGACGGCACGAGACGAGACGGCACGAGGCGAGACGGCACGAGACGAGACGGCACGAGGCGAGACGGCACGAGACGAGACGGCACGAGGCGAGACGGCACGAGACGAGACGGCACGAGACGAGACGGCACGAGACGAGACGGCACGAGACGAGACGGCACGAGACGAGACGCCACGAGGCGAGACGGCACGAGACGAGACGGCACGAGACGAGACGGCACGAGACGAGACGGCACGAGACGAGACGGCACGAGGCGAGACGGCACGAGGCGAGACGGCACGAGACGAGACGGAACGAGACGAGACGGCACGAGACGAGACGGCACGAGGAGAGACGGCACGAGGCGAGACGGCACAAGACGAGAAGAGACGGCACGAGACGAGACGGCACGAGACGAGACGCCACGAGGCGAGACGGCACGAGACGAGACGGCACGAGACGAGACGGCACGAGACGAGACGGCACGAGACGAGACGGCACGAGACGAGACGGCACGAGGCGAGACGGCACGAGACGAGACGGCACGAGACGAGACGGCACGAGACGAGACGGCACGAGGCGAGACGGCACGAGACGAGACGGCACGAGACGAGACGGCACGAGACGAGACGGCACGAGACGAGACGGCACGAGACGAGACGGCACGAGGCGAGACGGCACGAGATGAGACGGCACGAGACGAGACGGCACGATGCGAGACGGCACGAGACGAGACGAGACGGCACGAGACGAAACGGCACGAGACGAGACGGCACGAGGCGAGACGGCACGAGACGAGACGGCACGAGGCGAGACGGCCCGAGACGAGACGGCACGAGGCGAGACGGCACGAGACGAGACGGCACGAGGCGAGACGGCACGAGACGAGACGGCACGAGACGAGACGGCACGAGACGAGACGGCACGAGACGAGACGGCACGAGACGAGACGGCACGAGACGAGACGGCACGAGGCGAGACGGCACGAGACGAGACGGCACGAGAAGAGACGGCACGAGGCGAGACGGCACGAGACGAGACGGCACGAGACGAGACGGCACGAGGCGAGACGGCACGAGACGAGAAGAGACGGCACGAGACGAGACGGCACGAGACGAGACGGCACGAGGCGAGACGGCACGAGACGAGACGGCACGAGGCGAGACGGCACGAGACGAGACGGCACGAGGCGAGACGGCACGAGACGAGACGTCACGAGAAGTGACGGCACGAGGCGAGACGGCACGAGAGGAGAAGAGTCGGCACGAGACGAGACGGCACGAGAAGAGACGGCACGAGACGAGACGGCACGAGACGAGACGGCACGAGGCGAGACGGCACGAGACGAGACGGCACGAGACGAGACGGCACGAGGCGAGACGGCACGAGACGAGAAGAGACGGCACGAGACGAGACGGCACGAGACGAGACGGCACGAGACGAGACGGCACGAGGCGAGACGGCACGAGACGAGACGAGACGGCACGAGACGAGACGGCACGAGGCGAGACGGCACGAGACGAGACGGCACGAGGCGAGACGGCACGAGACGAGACGGCACGAGACGAGACGGCACGAGACGAGACGGCACGAGACGAGACGGCACGAGACGAGACGGCACGAGACGAGACGGCACGAGACGAGACGGCACGAGGCGAGACGGCACGTAACGAGACGGCACGAGACGAGACGGCACGAGACGAGACGGCACGAGACGAGACGGCACGAGACGAGACGGCACGAGGCGAGACGGCACGAGACGAGACGGAACGAGACGAGACGGCACGAGACGAGACGGCACGAGGCGAGACGGCACGAGGCGAGACGGCACAAGACGAGAAGAGACGGCACGAGACGAGACGGCACGAGACGAGACGGCACGAGACGAGACGGCACGAGGCGAGACGGCACGAGGCGAGACGGCACGAGGCGAGACGGCACGAGACGAGACGGAACGAGACGAGACGGCACGAGACGAGACGGCACGAGGCGAGACGGCACGAGGCGAGACGGCACAAGACGAGAAGAGACGGCACGAGACGAGACGGCACGAGACGAGACGGCACGAGACGAGACGGCACGAGACGAGACGGCACGAGACGAGACGGCACGAGACGAGACGGCACGAGGCGAGACGGCACGAGGCGAGACGGCACGAGGCGAGACGGCACGAGGCGAGACGGCACGAGGCGAGACGGCACGAGGCGAGACGGCACGAGGCGAGACGGCACGAGACGAGACGAGACGGCACGAGACGAGACGGCACGAGACGAGACGGCACGAGACGAGACGGCACGAGGCGAGACGGCACGAGACGAGACGGCACGAGACGAGACGGCACGAGGCGAGACGGCACGAGACGAGACGAGACGGCACGAGACGAGACGGCACGAGACGAGACGGCACGAGACGAGACGCCACGAGGCGAGACGGCACGAGACGAGACGGCACGAGACGAGACGGCACGAGACGAGACGGCACGAAACGAGACGGCACGAGACGAGACGGCACAAGAAAGACAGCACGAGACGAGACGGCACGAGACGAGACGGCACGAGACGAGACGGCACGAGAGGAGACGGCACGAGGCGAGACGGCACGAGACGAGACGGCACGAGACGAGACGGCACGAGGCGAGACGGCACGAGACGAGACGGCACGAGACGAGACGGCACGTGACGAGACGGCACGAGACGAGACGGCACGAGACGAGACGCCACGAGGCGAGACGGCACGAGACGAGACGGCACGAGACGAGACGGCACGAGACGAGACGGCACGAGGCGAGACGAGACGGCACGAGACGAGACGGCACGAGACGAGACGGCACGAGGCGAGACGGCACGAGACGAGACGGCACGAGACGAGACGGCACGAGACGAGACGGCACGAGACGAGACGGCACGAGACGAGACGGCACGAGGCGAGACGGCACGTGACGAGACGGCACGAGGCGAGACGGCACGAGACGAGACGGCACGAGACGAGACGGCACGAGACGAGACGGCACGAGACGAGACGAGACGGCACGAGACGAGACGGCACGAGACGAGACGGCACGAGGCGAGACGGCACGAGACGAGACGAGACGGCACGAGACGAGACGGCACGAGGCGAGACAGCACGAGACGAGACGAGACGAGACGGCACGAGACGAGACGGCACGAGGCGAGACGGCACGAGACGAGACGGCACGAGACGAGACGGCACGAGACGAGACGGCACGAGACGAGACGGCACGAGACGAGACGGCACGAGACGAGACGGCACGAGGTGAGACGGCACGAGACGAGACGGCACGAGACGAGACGGCACGAGGCGAGACGGCACGAGACGAGACGGCACGAGGCGAGACGGCACGAGACGAGACGGCACGAGGCGAGACGGCACGAGACGAGACGGCACGAGGCGAGACGGCACGAGACGAGACGGCACGAGGCGAGACGGCACGAGACGAGACGGCAGGAGACGAGACGGCACGAGACGAGACGGCACGAGACGAGACGGCACGAGACGAGACGGCACGAGGCGAGACGGCACGAGACGAGACGGCACGAGACGGCACGAGGCGAGACGGCACGAGACGAGACGGCACAAGGCGAGACGGCACGAGACGAGACGGCACGATAAGAGACGTCACGAGGCGAGACGGCACGAGACGAGACGGCACGAGACGAGACGGCACGAGGCGAGACGGCACAAGACGAGAAGAGACGGCACGAGACGAGACGGCACGAGACGAGACGGCACGAGGCGAGACGGCACGAGGCGAGACGGCACAAGACGAGAAGGGACGGCACGAGACGAGACGGCACGAGACGAAACGGTACGAGGCGAGACGGCACGAGACGAGACGAGAAGGCACGAGACGAGACGGCACGAGACGAGACGGCACGAGGCGAGACGGCACGAGACGAGACGGCACGAGGCGAGACGGCACGAGACGAGACGGCACGAGGCGAGACGGCACGAGACGAGACGGCACGAGACGAGACGGCACGAGACGAGACGGCACGAGACGAGACGGCACGAGACGAGACGGCACGAGACGAGACGGCACGAGACGAGACGGCACGAGGCGAGACGGCACGTAACGAGACGGCACGAGACGAGACGGCACGAGACGAGACGGCACGAGACGAGACGGCACGAGGCGAGACGGCACGAGGCGAGACGGCACAAGACGAGAAGAGACGGCACGAGACGAGACGGCACGAGACGAGACGGCACGAGACGAGACGGCACGAGGCGAGACGGCACGAGGCGAGACGGCACGAGGCGAGACGGCACGAGACGAGACGGAACGAGACGAGACGGCACGAGACGAGACGGCACGAGGCGAGACGGCACGAGGCGAGACGGCACAAGACGAGAAGAGACGGCACGAGACGAGACGGCACGAGACGAGACGGCACGAGACGAGACGGCACGAGACGAGACGGCACGAGACGAGACGGCACGAGGCGAGACGGCACGAGGCGAGACGGCACGAGGCGAGACGGCACGAGGCGAGACGGCACGAGGCGAGACGGCACGAGGCGAGACGGCACGAGGCGAGACGGCACGAGACGAGACGAGACGGCACGAGACGAGACGGCACGAGACGAGACGGCACGAGACGAGACGGCACGAGACGAGACGGCACGAGGCGAGACGGCACGAGACGAGACGGCACGAGACGAGACGGCACGAGGCGAGACGGCACGAGACGAGACGAGACGGCACGAGACGAGACGGCACGAGACGAGACGGCACGAGACGAGACGGCACGAGGCGAGACGGCACGAGACGAGACGGCACGAGGCGAGACGGCACGAGACGAGACGGCACGAGGCGAGACGGCACGAGACGAGACGGCACGAGACGAGACGGCACGAGACGAGACGGCACGAGACGAGACGGCACGAGACGAGACGCCACGAGGCGAGACGGCACGAGACGAGACGGCACGAGACGAGACGGCACGAGACGAGACGGCACGAGACGAGACGGCACGAGGCGAGACGGCACGAGGCGAGACGGCACGAGACGAGACGCAACGAGACGAGACGGCACGAGACGAGACGGCACGAGGAGAGACGGCACGAGGCGAGACGGCACAAGACGAGAAGAGACGGCACGAGACGAGACGGCACGAGACGAGACGGCACGAGAGGAGACGGCACGAGGCGAGACGGCACGAGACGAGACGGCACGAGACGAGACGGCACGAGGCGAGACGGCACGAGACGAGACGGCACGAGACGAGACGGCACGTGACGAGACGGCACGAGACGAGACGGCACGAGACGAGACGCCACGAGGCGAGACGGCACGAGACGAGACGGCACGAGACGAGACGGCACGAGACGAGACGGCACGAGGCGAGACGAGACGGCACGAGACGAGACGGCACGAGACGAGACGGCACGAGGCGAGACGGCACGAGACGAGACGGCACGAGACGAGACGGCACGAGACGAGACGGCACGAGACGAGACGGCACGAGACGAGACGGCACGAGGCGAGACGGCACGTGACGAGACGGCACGAGGCGAGACGGCACGAGACGAGACGGCACGAGACGAGACGGCACGAGACGAGACGGCACGAGACGAGACGAGACGGCACGAGACGAGACGGCACGAGACGAGACGGCACGAGGCGAGACGGCACGAGACGAGACGAGACGGCACGAGACGAGACGGCACGAGGCGAGACAGCACGAGACGAGACGAGACGAGACGGCACGAGACGAGACGGCACGAGGCGAGACGGCACGAGACGAGACGGCACGAGACGAGACGGCACGAGACGAGACGGCACGAGACGAGACGGCACGAGACGAGACGGCACGAGACGAGACGGCACGAGGTGAGACGGCACGAGACGAGACGGCACGAGACGAGACGGCACGAGGCGAGACGGCACGAGACGAGACGGCACGAGGCGAGACGGCACGAGACGAGACGGCACGAGGCGAGACGGCACGAGACGAGACGGCACGAGGCGAGACGGCACGAGACGAGACGGCACGAGGCGAGACGGCACGAGACGAGACGGCACGAGACGAGACGGCACGAGACGAGACGGCACGAGACGAGACGGCACGAGACGAGACGGCACGAGGCGAGACGGCACGAGACGAGACGGCACGAGACGGCACGAGGCGAGACGGCACGAGACGAGACGGCACAAGGCGAGACGGCACGAGACGAGACGGCACGATAAGAGACGTCACGAGGCGAGACGGCACGAGACGAGACGGCACGAGACGAGACGGCACGAGGCGAGACGGCACAAGACGAGAAGAGACGGCACGAGACGAGACGGCACGAGACGAGACGGCACGAGGCGAGACGGCACGAGGCGAGACGGCACAAGACGAGAAGGGACGGCACGAGACGAGACGGCACGAGACGAAACGGTACGAGGCGAGACGGCACGAGACGAGACGAGAAGGCACGAGACGAGACGGCACGAGACGAGACGGCACGAGGCGAGACGGCACGAGACGAGACGGCACGAGGCGAGACGGCACGAGACGAGACGGCACGAGGCGAGACGGCACGAGACGAGACGGCACGAGACGAGACGGCACGAGACGAGACGGCACGAGACGAGACGGCACGAGACGAGACGGCACGAGACGAGACGGCACGAGACGAGACGGCACGAGGCGAGACGGCACGTAACGAGACGGCACGAGACGAGACGGCACGAGACGAGACGGCACGAGACGAGACGGCACGAGGCGAGACGGCACGAGGCGAGACGGCACAAGACGAGAAGAGACGGCACGAGACGAGACGGCACGAGACGAGACGGCACGAGACGAGACGGCACGAGGCGAGACGGCACGAGGCGAGACGGCACGAGGCGAGACGGCACGAGACGAGACGGAACGAGACGAGACGGCACGAGACGAGACGGCACGAGGCGAGACGGCACGAGGCGAGACGGCACAAGACGAGAAGAGACGGCACGAGACGAGACGGCACGAGACGAGACGGCACGAGACGAGACGGCACGAGACGAGACGGCACGAGACGAGACGGCACGAGGCGAGACGGCACGAGGCGAGACGGCACGAGGCGAGACGGCACGAGGCGAGACGGCACGAGGCGAGACGGCACGAGGCGAGACGGCACGAGGCGAGACGGCACGAGACGAGACGAGACGGCACGAGACGAGACGGCACGAGACGAGACGGCACGAGACGAGACGGCACGAGACGAGACGGCACGAGGCGAGACGGCACGAGACGAGACGGCACGAGACGAGACGGCACGAGGCGAGACGGCACGAGACGAGACGAGACGGCACGAGACGAGACGGCACGAGACGAGACGGCACGAGACGAGACGGCACGAGGCGAGACGGCACGAGACGAGACGGCACGAGGCGAGACGGCACGAGACGAGACGGCACGAGGCGAGACGGCACGAGACGAGACGGCACGAGACGAGACGGCACGAGACGAGACGGCACGAGACGAGACGGCACGAGACGAGACGGCACGAGGCGAGACGGCACGAGACGAGACGGCACGAGACGAGACGGCACGAGACGAGACGGCACGAGACGAGACGAGACGGCACGAGACGAGACGGCACGAGACGAGACGGCACGAGACGAGACGGCACGAGGCGAGACGGCACGAGACGAGACGGCACGAGGCGAGACGGCACGAGACGAGACGGCACGAGGCGAGACGGCACGAGACGAGACGGCACGAGACGAGACGGCACGAGACGAGACGGCACGAGACGAGACGGCACGAGACGAGACGCCACGAGGCGAGACGGCACGAGACGAGACGGCACGAGACGAGACGGCACGAGACGAGACGGCACGAGACGAGACGGCACGAGGCGAGACGGCACGAGGCGAGACGGCACGAGACGAGACGGAACGAGACGAGACGGCACGAGACGAGACGGCACGAGGAGAGACGGCACGAGGCGAGACGGCACAAGACGAGAAGAGACGGCACGAGACGAGACGGCACGAGACGAGACGCCACGAGGCGAGACGGCACGAGACGAGACGGCACGAGACGAGACGGCACGAGACGAGACGGCACGAGACGAGACGGCACGAGACGAGACGGCACGAGGCGAGACGGCACGAGACGAGACGGCACGAGACGAGACGGCACGAGACGAGACGGCACGAGGCGAGACGGCACGAGACGAGACGGCACGAGACGAGACGGCACGAGACGAGACGGCACGAGACGAGACGGCACGAGACGAGACGGCACGAGGCGAGACGGCACGAGATGAGACGGCACGAGACGAGACGGCACGATGCGAGACGGCACGAGACGAGACGAGACGGCACGAGACGAAACGGCACGAGACGAGACGGCACGAGGCGAGACGGCACGAGACGAGACGGCACGAGGCGAGACGGCCCGAGACGAGACGGCACGAGGCGAGACGGCACGAGACGAGACGGCACGAGGCGAGACGGCACGAGACGAGACGGCACGAGACGAGACGGCACGAGACGAGACGGCACGAGACGAGACGGCACGAGACGAGACGGCACGAGACGAGACGGCACGAGGCGAGACGGCACGAGACGAGACGGCACGAGAAGAGACGGCACGAGGCGAGACGGCACGAGACGAGACGGCACGAGACGAGACGGCACGAGGCGAGACGGCACGAGACGAGAAGAGACGGCACGAGACGAGACGGCACGAGACGAGACGGCACGAGGCGAGACGGCACGAGACGAGACGGCACGAGGCGAGACGGCACGAGACGAGACGGCACGAGGCGAGACGGCACGAGACGAGACGTCACGAGAAGTGACGGCACGAGGCGAGACGGCACGAGAGGAGAAGAGTCGGCACGAGACGAGACGGCACGAGAAGAGACGGCACGAGACGAGACGGCACGAGACGAGACGGCACGAGGCGAGACGGCACGAGACGAGACGGCACGAGACGAGACGGCACGAGGCGAGACGGCACGAGACGAGAAGAGACGGCACGAGACGAGACGGCACGAGACGAGACGGCACGAGACGAGACGGCACGAGGCGAGACGGCACGAGACGAGACGAGACGGCACGAGACGAGACGGCACGAGGCGAGACGGCACGAGACGAGACGGCACGAGGCGAGACGGCACGAGACGAGACGGCACGAGACGAGACGGCACGAGACGAGACGGCACGAGACGAGACGGCACGAGACGAGACGGCACGAGACGAGACGGCACGAGACGAGACGGCACGAGGCGAGACGGCACGTAACGAGACGGCACGAGACGAGACGGCACGAGACGAGACGGCACGAGACGAGACGGCACGAGACGAGACGGCACGAGGCGAGACGGCACGAGACGAGACGGAACGAGACGAGACGGCACGAGACGAGACGGCACGAGGCGAGACGGCACGAGGCGAGACGGCACAAGACGAGAAGAGACGGCACGAGACGAGACGGCACGAGACGAGACGGCACGAGGCGAGACGGCACGTAACGAGACGGCACGAGACGAGACGGCACGAGACGAGACGGCACGAGACGAGACGGCACGAGACGAGACGGCACGAGACGAGACGGCACGAGGCGAGACGGCACGAGGCGAGACGGCACGAGGCGAGACGGCACGAGGCGAGACGGCACGAGGCGAGACGGCACGAGGCGAGACGGCACGAGGCGAGACGGCACGAGACGAGACGAGACGGCACGAGACGAGACGGCACGAGACGAGACGGCACGAGACGAGACGGCACGAGACGAGACGGCACGAGGCGAGACGGCACGAGACGAGACGGCACGAGACGAGACGGCACGAGGCGAGACGGCACGAGACGAGACGAGACGGCACGAGACGAGACGGCACGAGACGAGACGGCACGAGACGAGACGGCACGAGGCGAGACGGCACGAGACGAGACGGCACGAGGCGAGACGGCACGAGACGAGACGGCACGAGGCGAGACGGCACGAGACGAGACGGCACGAGACGAGACGGCACGAGACGAGACGGCACGAGACGAGACGGCACGAGACGAGACGCCACGAGGCGAGACGGCACGAGACGAGACGGCACGAGACGAGACGGCACGAGACGAGACGGCACGAGACGAGACGGCACGAGGCGAGACTGCACGAGGCGAGACGGCACGAGACGAGACGGAACGAGACGAGACGGCACGAGACGAGACGGCACGAGGAGAGACGGCACGAGGCGAGACGGCACAAGACGAGAAGAGACGGCACGAGACGAGACGGCACGAGACGAGACGCCACGAGGCGAGACGGCACGAGACGAGACGGCACGAGACGAGACGGCACGAGACGAGACGGCACGAGACGAGACGGCACGAGACGAGACGGCACGAGGCGAGACGGCACGAGACGAGACGGCACGAGACGAGACGGCACGAGACGAGACGGCACGAGGCGAGACGGCACGAGACGAGACGGCACGAGACGAGACGGCACGAGACGAGACGGCACGAGACGAGACGGCACGAGACGAGACGGCACGAGGCGAGACGGCACGAGATGAGACGGCACGAGACGAGACGGCACGATGCGAGACGGCACGAGACGAGACGAGACGGCACGAGACGAAACGGCACGAGACGAGACGGCACGAGGCGAGACGGCACGAGACGAGACGGCACGAGGCGAGACGGCCCGAGACGAGACGGCACGAGGCGAGACGGCACGAGACGAGACGGCACGAGGCGAGACGGCACGAGACGAGACGGCACGAGACGAGACGGCACGAGACGAGACGGCACGAGACGAGACGGCACGAGACGAGACGGCACGAGACGAGACGGCACGAGGCGAGACGGCACGAGACGAGACGGCACGAGAAGAGACGGCACGAGGCGAGACGGCACGAGACGAGACGGCACGAGACGAGACGGCACGAGGCGAGACGGCACGAGACGAGAAGAGACGGCACGAGACGAGACGGCACGAGACGAGACGGCACGAGGCGAGACGGCACGAGACGAGACGGCACGAGGCGAGACGGCACGAGACGAGACGGCACGAGGCGAGACGGCACGAGACGAGACGTCACGAGAAGTGACGGCACGAGGCGAGACGGCACGAGAGGAGAAGAGTCGGCACGAGACGAGACGGCACGAGAAGAGACGGCACGAGACGAGACGGCACGAGACGAGACGGCACGAGGCGAGACGGCACGAGACGAGACGGCACGAGACGAGACGGCACGAGGCGAGACGGCACGAGACGAGAAGAGACGGCACGAGACGAGACGGCACGAGACGAGACGGCACGAGACGAGACGGCACGAGGCGAGACGGCACGAGACGAGACGAGACGGCACGAGACGAGACGGCACGAGGCGAGACGGCACGAGACGAGACGGCACGAGGCGAGACGGCACGAGACGAGACGGCACGAGACGAGACGGCACGAGACGAGACGGCACGAGACGAGACGGCACGAGACGAGACGGCACGAGACGAGACGGCACGAGACGAGACGGCACGAGGCGAGACGGCACGTAACGAGACGGCACGAGACGAGACGGCACGAGACGAGACGGCACGAGACGAGACGGCACGAGACGAGACGGCACGAGGCGAGACGGCACGAGACGAGACGGAACGAGACGAGACGGCACGAGACGAGACGGCACGAGGCGAGACGGCACGAGGCGAGACGGCACAAGACGAGAAGAGACGGCACGAGACGAGACGGCACGAGACGAGACGGCACGAGACGAGACGGCACGAGGCGAGACGGCACGAGGCGAGACGGCACGAGGCGAGACGGCACGAGACGAGACGGAACGAGACGAGACGGCACGAGACGAGACGGCACGAGGCGAGACGGCACGAGGCGAGACGGCACAAGACGAGAAGAGACGGCACGAGACGAGACGGCACGAGACGAGACGGCACGAGACGAAACGGCACGAGACGAGACGGCACGAGACGAGACGGCACGAGACGAGACGGCACGAGGCGAGACGGCACGAGGCGAGACGGCACGAGGCGAGACGGCACGAGGCGACACGGCACGAGGCGAGACGGCACGAGGCGAGACGGCACGAGGCGAGACGGCACGAGACGAGACGAGACGGCACGAGACGAGACGGCACGAGACGAGACGGCACGAGACGAGACGGCACGAGGCGAGACGGCACGAGACGAGACGGCACGAGACGAGACGGCACGAGGCGAGACGGCACGAGACGAGACGAGACGGCACGAGACGAGACGGCACGAGACGAGACGGCACGAGACGAGACGGCACGAGGCGAGACGGCACGAGACGAGACGGCACGAGGCGAGACGGCACGAGACGAGACGGCACGAGGCGAGACGGCACGAGACGAGACGGCACGAGACGAGACGGCACGAGACGAGACGGCACGAGACGAGACGGCACGAGACGAGACGCCACGAGGCGAGACGGCACGAGACGAGACGGCACGAGACGAGACGGCACGAGACGAGACGGCACGAGACGAGACGGCACGAGGCGAGACGGCACGAGGCGAGACGGCACGAGACGAGACGGAACGAGACGAGACGGCACGAGACGAGACGGCACGAGGAGAGACGGCATGAGGCGAGACGGCACAAGACGAGAAGAGACGGCACGAGACGAGACGGCACGAGACGAGACGCCACGAGGCGAGACGGCACGAGACGAGACGGCACGAGACGAGACGGCACGAGACGAGACGGCACGAGACGAGACGGCACGAGACGAGACGGCACGAGGCGAGACGGCACGAGACGAGACGGCACGAGACGAGACGGCACGAGACGAGACGGCACGAGGCGAGACGGCACGAGACGAGACGGCACGAGACGAGACGGCACGAGACGAGACGGCACGAGACGAGACGGCACGAGACGAGACGGCACGAGGCGAGACGGCACGAGATGAGACGGCACGAGACGAGACGGCACGATGCGAGACGGCACGAGACGAGACGAGACGGCACGAGACGAAACGGCACGAGACGAGACGGCACGAGGCGAGACGGCACGAGACGAGACGGCACGAGGCGAGACGGCCCGAGACGAGACGGCACGAGGCGAGACGGCACGAGACGAGACGGCACGAGGCGAGACGGCACGAGACGAGACGGCACGAGACGAGACGGCACGAGACGAGACGGCACGAGACGAGACGGCACGAGACGAGACGGCACGAGACGAGACGGCACGAGGCGAGACGGCACGAGACGAGACGGCACGAGAAGAGACGGCACGAGGCGAGACGACACGAGACGAGACGGCACGAGACGAGACGGCACGAGGCGAGACGGCACGAGACGAGAAGAGACGGCACGAGACGAGACGGCACGAGACGAGACGGCACGAGGCGAGACGGCACGAGACGAGACGGCACGAGGCGAGACGGCACGAGACGAGACGGCACGAGGCGAGACGGCACGAGACGAGACGTCACGAAAAGTGACGGCACGAGGCGAGACGGCACGAGAGGAGAAGAGTCGGCACGAGACGAGACGGCACGAGAAGAGACGGCACGAGACGAGACGGCACGAGACGAGACGGCACGAGGCGAGACGGCACGAGACGAGACGGCACGAGACGAGACGGCACGAGGCGAGACGGCACGAGACGAGAAGAGACGGCACGAGACGAGACGGCACGAGACGAGACGGCACGAGACGAGACGGCACGAGGCGAGACGGCACGAGACGAGACGAGACGGCACGAGACGAGACGGCACGAGACGAGACGGCACGAGTCGAGACGAGATGTTCGCGGTGGGCGATTGTGTTCGCGGGGCTTCGTTGGGTGGCGCTGGGGCGTAGAGCCGCCTGAATTGCTCCAAGTCGCACGCCATCGCCCTCGCTCTTATTATTGTTTTTACCATTATTTTATTACGAGACGTATTGAATCAGTCTCTTAATATCTCGGCCATCCATCGCAAAATTGACTGACGTCATTAATCACAATTCCTTCTTCAATTTAACTAAGAATGTGCAGGTTGTTATTTTGCATGTGGTTTGTTGTAAGACAAAATATTAATTAATTTACAGAATTATTAATAAAATAATTATTAATGCAATTGAAACAAAATTTATAAAAATAATCGGTCAAGTACTTATGAAGCAGCAATAGTGATTGGTAGCTCCGATAAATAGTGAAACATTTCATGATGGAAGGTAAAAGAACATATGTTCCTTTGAAAAGTGTTTTCCAACACCATTGTGTTCTTCTGATGTCATAACGGCGAATTACACAAAATATCACAAGAAATTTACAAGTTAAAATGTCTTAATTCCTTTATAAGGCTAATGATGACAATGTACCTAATACTTCATAAGAGTAATGATAATTAGCAAATGTAACACATTTTTCTCGTGAATATCGATTCAAACAAAAAAAACAATAACAAAAGGAAACAACAAACAACGTTGGGTGTACGGTTTTATTTTTTTGAAAAATGAGCGTTATGGTAACTAAGAATTTATAACCTAGCCGATAGTGTTATGTCATTTATTTCTCCGAAGCAAAATATCAATCAATCGCGTTCCCATATCCAGCGCCTCGAAGGGTCCATTTCTGTGCTTCAATCTCTTCCGTGCCATCCACGACATCCCGTCGCATCAGGGCCGAGCAGCGGCCGGGCTGTGAATAATGCGACGACAGGGGGGCGGGGCGGGGCGAGGCGAGGCGAGGCGGAGTGTGGCGGGGCGGCGCGAGACGTAGCGAGGCGGGGCGAGGCGGGACGGGGCGAGGCGGGACGGGGCGAGGCGGGACGGGGCGAGGCAGGGCGGGGCGGGGCGAGGCGAGGCGGGGCGAGGCGGGGCGAAGCGGGAAGAGGCGGGGCGAGGCGGGGCGGGGCGGGGCGAGGCGGGGCGGGGCGAGGCGAGGCGGGACGAGACGGGGCGGGGCGGGGCGGGGCGAGGCGAGGCGGGGCGAGGCGGGGCGGGGCGAGGCGGCGCGAGGCGGCGCGAGGCGGCGCGAGGCGGCGCGAGGCGGCGCGAGGCGGGGCGAGGCGGGAAAAGGCGGGGCGAGGCGGGACGAGGCGGGGGAGGGGGGCGGGGAAGCCTTATCGCGAATGACGCGCAGGTGACCGGCGCGATGCCGCCCCCACCCTCGTGGCTGGGGGATCGATGCTCGTGCGGTTTCCGGCCGGCACGCGCCCGGGCGCTGGGCTGCACCGGCGGCGGCACCGGGGTCTTGCGCAATGCACGCGCAATGCACCGCCGCCGCTTACGGGCAAATAAATCACGGAAAAAAGTCAAACAGAATACCATAGTGATATTTGCTTCATTGGTTGTTTTGGTGCTCCGAGGCGAGTCAACTGCTACAGCCATTACGCCCGTAATGATAGTGCATCCAGAGAAATCGCAGTGTTCTACCGCTTAAACGACATAAATCCGGGACCAACCTACTCGTCAGCCTGCGGGCTTTTCCCCTCTTCACTGGCTATGCACCGTCCTATTGGAGTCTAGCTCTAAGCAATGATACTCATCTCCGATATGAACGTTAGTGTAGGGTATGTATGCGTGCGCGCGCGCGTGTGTGTGTATAGGGGAGACTATGGGACAAGGATGAAGAAATGAAGATATCTCGTGGTCCATGACCCGTTGTATCCAGCGGGAAAACCACACAAACCACCGGGCAGAGCAGCAGGCCGCTACTATTACCCTCCACACAGCGACTGAAACGGCCCAGAGTAACAACTCTTATGAAAGTGCCCCTTGATAGGTTTGTCTCAATGGTTGACTCCCGATGGTTGCAGGATTTTCGACGCTATTTAATGTGGTTTGACCGAATTTAGAGGCTGTCTGAAGGAGAATCCTAGCGACAAACTGCTCTTATCTCTAGTTTTTCCGTGGTTTCTCCGATCAACACCAGGCGAATGCCGAAGCAGTTCCTTACGAAACGAGCCAATACTCATGCGCTATATCTCCTTCCTCAACCTAATCCCCTACTCTCCTCTTGCTTCCACATGCATACATACATACACACACACACATTATATGCACTACACTAACACATTTGCCGTGGGAACAATCGGGAGCTATACGTTTGTCCCAGTTGGGACTGTGTACCCCTGGTAGAGATACCTTGAACAACAGACTCGGGAATTCATGTTCTAGCATGGGAGAACATCGCCACATCCAAAAATACATTATACATTACACTTACATAATCAATGACCATAACGGATATCGCTTTTCGAAACAAGAAATCATCACTCAATAAATCCACTTAGTGGTTGAATTCGAACTTGCTCTTTGACTAGTATCGGGACGCAACCCCCAAAGCATCCCAGCCAAAGATGATGCACAGGCATAAGCTGTTTTCGTGAGTCATCAGTGAATTATTCTAATGTTCAATATTTATTGTACTGCTATGTCAAGATGTACAAATGAAGTGGGAATTGAGCGATATCCAAAAAACCTACATGTGTAGCCATCAATTCAAAATATATACATGGTTAAAGATACTGTTGTATGTAACAACGCAATATGTAAACTAATAATAACAAATGGATATTTCATTGAAAAAAAAACGAAAGAATAAAGTACAGATGATTATTTTATAACAATCATCAATAGTAATTTTTGTTAAGAACTAAAGCTACTACAGATTTAATGTGCATTCTGAAGAATACCAGTTCTTAAAATATTTAATTTAACCGGTTTTATATCACACATGTGCACTTATAAATAAATATTTAAAATAAAGATACTCCAATGCCATATATGAAATAGGATCGAGCAATTACTGGCCTTTTGGGTAGTTTAACATTGCGCAAAAGGATACACGTATGATCTCAAAAGATTTCAGTAATGAAACTTCAAAACAAAATAATTAAATGACCTCAAGACCAAATCTTCAGAAAACAACAAATTCCCAGATCATACAAAACTCACGTCTACTTTTTTTGTCTTTAAAAGAAATGTGAAAACGCCAGCAAAGTGAAGACAGACCCATTCTAATGATAAAAAATAAGACCACGTAGAAATAACAAGAAAAAATATTGTAAAGGGTTAATACAGATGATCGGAATTTTCAAATACAAAATGGAATAATATATAGGGAAGCAAAAAAAGAATGTCGTGAAATCTTAGGAGATTTAAATATAGAAGCAAGAATACACTTTTCTAAGTAGCAAAAATAGAAGCAAAAAATAGTAGGCAAAATAGATGATGAAAAGATAACATGTCCGAAAATCGTGAACTTTTACTATTACAAACGTTATGAATCGCTAGTGGAAGACAATAAACTCGTTTCTAGTGAAAAAAGACACGAAATCAGTCGAAGGCCTTGCTAGTAAAAGGGCCGTTGAGCGAATGCCGCTCGGGGTCGGGGGAGCCGTGGGGGTGGCTGCGGCCGCCGCCCGGGGGTGTAATGCCTGCGGAGGGGCGTTGTGGGGACTGCGGTGCGTGGGGGCGGCGGGGTGGGGGGCGGGGAAGGGGCGCGCGGCTCGCCTTGCACCCAATCCCCCTAATGGACCGTGTGCCGCCGCCACCGCCACCGCCACCGCCGCAGCACTGCAGTGGGAGACGGGGGGGGGGGTGGCGGGAAGGCTTCGAGGAAGCGGAGGTATCCGCGCTAATTAGC
The DNA here is from genome assembly GCA_038098605.1 of Gryllus longicercus. Lineage (NCBI taxonomy): Eukaryota > Metazoa > Arthropoda > Insecta > Orthoptera > Gryllidae > Gryllus > Gryllus longicercus. Next base: position 59,105 of record JAZDUA010000757.1, on the reverse strand, counting down.
AGCCGGCCGGGCGGGCCGTCGGGCGGGCGTTGGGCGGGCGGCGTACGCTCGGGGCGGCGAGGGGCGTGGAGCAGCGGAGCGTGAAGGCGCGTGGTGGCCGAGCGAAGCCGTGGCGGGGGGAATACGGTTGCGGCAGGAGGTGTGTAGGAGGTATGTCAGGCAGGAGGAGCCAACAGGGAAGGATGAGCGAGAGGAAGTATGTGGCAACGAGAGTGGGGGAGGTCGTCAGGGAGGGAGGGAAGGGCGGGGGTAGTAAAGAAGTGCGGGTTGGGTGGGTTGCGGAGGGAAGTAAGGGCAGAGGTGGGTTAATTGGGTGCGGTGAGCGGGGAGGGGTAAACGGGCGGGTGAGCTAGCGAGATGCACACGGAGTGAGTGGGGCGTGAAGAGGTATAGGTGGGCGGGTGGGCGGTCCAATGTGTGTGCGCTTGAGTAAATTTGTGGGTAGATGTGTAAGACAACGGGAGGTAATAGAAATTGATGAGAGGGTGATAGAAAGGATAAACGTGGGGTGGAAGGTGAGAGAATATACGGAAGATCTGCCCTGTAAGCACGCAAGCGAATGAATGCAAGGGTGAATTAATTTGAAAGAGGGTGAGTCGGCAAAAGTATAAGACTGTGTTTATTATTATTATTATTATTATTATTATTATTATTATTATTATTATTATTATTATTATTATTATTATTATTATTATTATTATTATTATTATTATTATTATTATTATTATTATTATCATTATTATTATTATTATCATTATTATTTTATTAATTAGATTTAAAAAAGCTCAGTGGTTCCTCACCTGCGTAGAACAATGATACAAATGACTTCTGCTGTTTTAATGCGTAAATAATAGCCATAATACTGAGGTGAATGATGACGAAGCAATAGTAAAATGAGAGGCCACGAAACCAAACCCCTAAAAATTTCGCTTCTCCCACATCAAATTTCACACTACGTGGCCGGGGCTCGAGCACGAGTCCCAACTACGTCACGCGCCGCCCTTACGAGCAGGGAGGGGGAGCGGCGGTTCGTAGAAGTAGATGGCGCCGCTGGAAGGGGAGAGAGATGGAACTGGTGATGGTGGTTGTGGGAGCAGTGCGGGGAGAGGGGGGGAGGGCAGAGCTCCGCAGCAGAAGCCCCGCTCTGGGGCCGCTTTGAGATTCCCATTGGCCTGCAGCGGCTAATCGCCGGATAATGGAATAAGAGACTGGCGCCCAGGGAAAACAGTGCGGAGCTCCGGAGAGGAGCCAAGTTCCGCCGCGCCAAGAGCTTAGGGAAGTCTCTGAAATATGTGACACTTTTCCTAAAAGGGAGGAAAGAAATGAAACAACGTCGGAAATAGTTCGTTTTTCGTAGCTTTAAAGATTTTAAACGTTTTTTTGTTTGGTAGTATTTTTTAGTTACTTTTTAATTATGATTGAAACGTTTTCTCGCTTAACAATCTATTTCAATCCACAATATTGAATTTAAGCAAAATAGACAGCTCGTACGTATAACATACTTCAGTTCATAACTATCAGTTTGTAATGGAATCACAATTTTACAGAATTAATTAACAGAAGTGTGTTCAATATTACTATGTAATACAGTTCCTGATATTTATGGAACGTAGAATTTTATGGCGAATGCACAAGAGGCATATAAACGTTTTATTATTTCTTTCTCGTAATAAAACCTCGTCAGTTGGCGTGCAGGACACCCAGAATAAAGAGCAACATCGGCATCATTTAGTTGCACGGACGTATGATACAAATGAAGGGAGAGGGAAATAAATTGAAAAACATATATCAATAAAGTGATGAAGAATGATATTCTCTATTTCTGGCTACCTTGCACTTCAAAAGTTAATAGAATCGCGATCTAATCTTTTAAAATTACACACGAGAAATAAATCTCCTCCGACATCATTTGTTTCGATCACAAAACAATATGCTTCCCGAGGATTGCCGTCTGATAACGCGAGGCTGACAAGCGACGTCGTCTGTGCGTTTGCACTTGCGAAGCGAATTCGATTCAATCTGTTCCGCAGCCGCACCGCGTCCGCCCCTCGTGGGCCGCTTCCACAGCGGATAATGAAGCGGCTGCCACAATTTATGGGAAACCAATCGCCCGATGAGTTTCCTTAAATTATGTTTTAATAACTGGGCGCACGTCAAAAACCCGATGGCTGCGCGGATCCCCCCGCCCCCAGCTCTTCCTGCGCGCGGGGCCATCGCCCGCGTTTTGGGGAATGAAAGGGTCCGACTCCGTATGTGAGCGACTGGCGTGAAGTTTTTCGGTTACTCAATGCACAGACAACACTCGGAGACAGAATCAGAAAGAAGTTTTATAAAGAGATTCGGGAAAAAAGAGAAATTTGGAGAGGAGGAGGAACCCAATGTGGAAGGGGAAGGAGAGTTGCAAACAGATCACTTGTCTAAAAGATGAAATGGAGGCCAACTGTGAAGGATTAATATTACGTATAAATTCAAAGATACTTCACATTAGGCCATTTTTGGAAAATACGATATACTCTTTATTACTGTGTTTATTTTTCATATTTTGTGATGCACCCGAGCTGCAACCACATATCGAGCATGCGAACAGTGGCTAATTTGGAACCCTAAATCCGACGGCGAATCGCGAAAGTAATATGACACGTCGCTTGTGGGCCCTGCATCACACAGGCTGCGAGTTTGAATCCTATTGCGCATGAAGACGTTCCTTTACTTTAACACACACATCTCCGTTACGAAGTATGGAGAGAAAACTGTTTCAAATCAAAAGAGGCTCAAAAATCTAAATTAAGTGTGCCCTCAGGGGACGGTGAGCAGAGGGGACGTGTCCTGAAAATTTTAAAAGAGGGTCCGCAGTCTTGCGTAATTAAACATTTAATTTTCTGAAACAATTTTAATCCCTTAATTTTCCACTTTTAACCACATAATTTGGAAAATAGTTATATATCTGGAAAAGAGCCTCTCCAAACATCTGGAAACCGTGTAAGTAGCTAACGTAAAGTAAATCGTATTTATTAAATAATTTTTTGTGCAGTATGTTTTATGTATGTACGAGTAGTGTACAGTAGTATGTATGTAGTAAACGAGTAAAATAAGTCATATATTTAGTGAAATTCCGTATATTCGGAGTGCCACAAAAACATTAAAATTGCAAATGAAAGAGTTCAATGGCAAAAGAGGCTTGAAATGAAGAGTCCCTTGTTTTAAGATGTGCCCGCCTGCGCTCGTGGGAGCTTCTGGTGTCGGGGTAGCTGCTCGGAGGAGACGGCGCGCGGCACGCGCTCAGGTGCGCGCCTGGTGGCCGTCGCCGAATTTAATCAGCGAAGTATTAATCACCCGCTCCCTCGCAGCTCTTGTCAGCGTTCCCTCCCCCCCATCATCATCCCTCCACTTGGGCGTCGCCACACACGCCTTCCTCGCTGCGGGCGCTCCGCCTCACTTTCCACCACACCCTCGTCGCCCACGCCTCCCTCGCCCGATCGTTCCCCATTTCGTCTCCGCCCAACACGACCGCCAACTGCGCGTCAGCCCACATTCGTCGCTTCGCCCAAGCCAGAGTGTGCCTTCTCGCGCTCTCTCTCTCGCCTGCACCTTCCGGGAAGGTCTCACTCCATGACGTCCTCGCTGGCATCGCCTAGTTTCGCCGACTCGCGTACTCTGAGCGCTATCCGTTGCTTTCTCCCGTAAGAACTTCATACTACAGTCTCTCATTTTCAGACGTACTTCGCCTCCTCGTCCTCACGATCTCCATTACCATTTCTTTCAACACTATTTCCATCACCATTCCTATCATTACCGTATCAATATTTCCATTTCCATTAGAAACGTTTCCATTTCAATCATTCGCGTCACCATTTCCATCATTCGCGTCACCATTTCCACCATTCGCGTCACCATTTCCACCATTCGCGTCACCATTTCCAACATTCGCGTCGCCATTTCCATCATTCGCGTCACCATTTCCATCATTCGCGTCAGCATTTGCAACATTAGCGTCAGCATTTGCATCATTAGCGTCAGCATTTGCAACATTAGCGTCAGCATTTCCATAACTAGCATCCCCATTTCTATTATTAGCATCCTCATTTCCAACAGTTATCACCATTTCCATCAGTCATCTCTAAATCTATCCCATCAACATCAGTTCCATAATCACTTCAAAGATAATAACCGTCATTGTCACGTCATTTCCATCACCATTTACATATTATTTTCATCTTAGCTCTGTTATTACCTTCCTCTGTTCTTCTCCCTCTTATCACCTCTCCTCCGCAACCACTATTGCACCGCCTTCGCCTCCGCGCCGCACGTCCCTCGGCGCGCCGCCGCAAGTCACAGAGACGGACGCCCGCGCGTCGTGGAGACACGTTCTCAGTAGGGAGACGCAAATTTACAGCGGCGCCGCGCCGCTGCCTCCGCAGAGTGCACCTGGTCGATCGCCCGACTTAAAGCAACGCGGAGACTTTCACCCGGAGAATTTTATCTCGCGCGCGGAGGAGGAGGCGCCCTGCCTAATGGAGATAGTTTCATCTAATGGAGTTGAAAATTGAATGAGACATTGGCTCGATCGCACTGAAATAGACCAGCTTAAAGACGTTACGGCTTTGAACATACGTGCACGAGAGAGAAGTGGTTTTTCAAAAAGACTTGCAGCTGGTTCATAAGTAATTAAACCGATACACATATTTAAATCAATCGATGAAAAGAATTGATATGAACTGTGTAACCATAAACATATATCGTTCCAATGTACACGAATTGCTTTCTGGAGTACTTTCGAAATATTAATTTAGCTGTTTGTTGGTGAGAATATAATAAATAAAGTAATTAATGTAATATAATACAATTTAAATTACTTATAAAAAGTATATCTTCCTTGCTTTAACAATTTTCTGACAAAATACTCAGTGACACTCAAATAAAGGTTTGTTTTTTTTACAAAAAGAGGCCAGTAAATTACTTTGCATCAGATCAACCACTTTATTCTAAATTGGAAGGATTCGGATATATCAGTAAGCTTCCATAATGATTATAATTGTCAGTTTGCCATCCTAACAACTCTTTACAAGTACATTTTAATATAGTTAAATCACCCTTAATGCCGGCTACTCTCAAAGATAATTAATAACCTAATAACCGACGTAATTTTATATCTTAAAGGGTAATAAAAATACTTTCAGTTAATCCAGTCTCTGATAATAAAGCACCAAGTGGCGCTATCTGAATAATAATGTTCGCGGATTTACTGTTAACAGTCAAAAGACAGTAACACGACCATCTTTCTTAAGGGGACGTTCTTAAGGAGCTTTGTAGACGATCACGATCGAGGAGGAAACCGAATGAAACAGCTGCTTGCAGATAGAAAACCATCGCCAGATTCCGCTCATTACGCGGCGTCGTAAAGATCAAGCAGAAATACAGCCGAAGGAACCGCGGAGTCGTATTACCTTCTCCCCAGGGACGTTAAGTGTCAAACGCTTTCCCGCAATGGAGCGGGTGGATCCGGAGGCGCGCAGAGCAAGGGGGGAGGGAAGAGCGGGGAGAAATGGAGGTGGGGAAGTGGCAGGAAAATACACGCAGGCTGCATGAAGCGGCGAGAAAGGGGTAGGGAAACGATGAACGGAGAGAAAAGTGCGGGGAGCAAAGGGCGGGGAGCGAGGGGCGGGGCGCGAGGGGCGGGGCGCGAGGGGCGGGGCGCGAGGGGCGGGGCGCGAGGGGCGGGGCGCGAGGGGCGGGGCGCGAGGGGCGGGGCGCGAGGGGCGGGGCGCGAGGGGCGGGGCGCGAGGGGCGGGGCGCGAGGGGCGGGGCGCGAGGGGCGGGGCGCGAGGGGCGGGGGTGAGGGGCGGGGGTGAGGGGCGGGTGTGAAGGAGGTAGTGAGGGGCGGGCAGTAAGGGGCGGGGACCGAGGGGCTGGGGGCAATGGGAGATAAACAGGTGTGGGGAGAGGGGGAGAGGAGAAGCAGAAGGGGCAGAGGCGGAGAGGCCGCAGAGGGGCGCTTAGCGGATGAAACGGCGGCGGCGGCGGCGGCAGCGGCAACGCCCCGTCCCCCGTCCCCGGTCCCCCGTCCCCCGTCCCCCGCCTGCGGCCGCCGCTTCCTGCGGGCGCTGGGGCGCGAGCGGCGCAAATTTGATTTCCGACCTTAAGTCGGGGAAACTTCCATAAAACTGAATTAGGCGCCGCGGAATCGGCCCTAGTGCGAAGGTGCGCGATCGCCGGCGGGAACGTGCCGGCGAATGGTGGGGCAAGGGCTCGCCAGGGAAGAACGACGAGGAGCGGGCATGGACGGAGCTCGAAAGAGAGTGCTTGAAAGTGCTTTAGATGCATGGTTTTTAAATGTGGGAACATGGGAAGTTGGGTGCCGCTTGACATGGGTAACAGTTCATACCAAGGCGGAATCAGGAAGTGTGGTAGGTGGGGAGGGCAGGGGCTGGACAGGGGGCGCGGCAGCCGACAATGATAATGAACACAAAGAAGGATACAGACTGAATTTGGAATCAATATTTCATGCTACAGGTGCAGAAGAGAGGGGAGAAAGAAAGCGTAACAAAGAATTTTGTAGGAGTGTGACTATAGCGGTGAATGGAGCCATGTGGTGGAGCAATGCAATGCAATGCAATGCAACGGACGATGCAGGATAGCGGGAAGGCGCCGCACTCAATGGTAGCGAGTGGCCGAGCGCACTTCGCTGCGCGAGTTGGTGACAGCGTGTTCTGAGACAAACCAGAGAGGTAAAGACTGCACAGTCGTTGAGGCGGACGAGCCTGGATTGAAAGCGAATGCGGGGGCCATGACACGACAGTAACGTTGGCAGAAAGCGGCGATTTTACAATGTGGCAATGGAGAGGGCGCCCCCGGACGCAACAGAAATGTTAGTAACGTGGTAGAATATGCGGAATCAGGAAAAAGATACAGGTTGCATTGCTGTGAAAGAGGCAATAACAGAACTATTATTATTATTATTATTATTATTATTATTATTATTATTATTATTATTATTATTATTATTAGGCAGTTTAATTGTTATTATTAGGACAAGGGCCTCTTGAACGGGGCAAGGAGTCTTATATTATTAAGTTGGTTGCATGGATAACTCATTAAACTAATGAATTTATTCTTAACACCCTTAAACATCTTTCATACTATTCTACGTAACATAAATACATTCAATATCGATAGTTTATTATAATTTTCTTTCTTCTTTTGTTATTCACTTGTGACATACCATATTTTTGTATCGCTTTTTTATTAATGGAGTCCCATTCAGACAATGGAATAAGAATAATCAATTACAAGATCCAATCTTTCCTTGAAATTTACTAATCGGATTTCGTTTTAATAAAATCATAACTTTCAGTGAAACTTCAATGGCTTATAGAAGCCAATAAACACATAATATATCACTCAATTAAATATCTCGTTTTCCGACGCCTTTTTACTTGAAGTGCATGGTTATAAACTCGTGTTTTTCAATATACTATTGTATCACAATTGAAAGAGACATATGACGGCAACTAAAAGAGAGACAGGAGGGGGATGGGATAGACATAACATTGAAATATACGCACGAAATGCAGTCAAAAGATGAAACATACAAAGCACTGCAAATGACATTAACGAAGATCTGATGTCAAACACAACTGAAGAAGATCCTTTTGAAGTACTCGTTTGAAACGGAGCTGACTGAAAAGAATATTTGAAATATGTAAGGGGAAAGGTTTATGAAGTCATTTTCTATTCATTCAGAAAAAATGTAATGTAACATCTAAAACCACCGGTACAAAATTTCTGGAAAATTTGGATTTTTACGTTACAAACAGATGGCATCAGATATCTGCTTTCAAAGCATTAAAAAGAGCTCTGTTTGGTCTCTCTAGTACTATACAAGATTAAAAAAAGAATATTCTGCCTCTCATTACGTTTTACATTGGAGGAGTCGGATTTGATTTTCGTATTTTCAGAAGTAGTAAAAAGGTTCCGTTGGTTACTAAAAATAAAAGTCTACTTTGTAAAGAACAAAAAAAATGAACCAAACATCCATCTACCACGTTAACAATATATGAAACATTTTGATCCTTGTTACCACGAGAAGAATGATTTACTTTACTTTATTTGGAAAAAATGTTAATAGGTATATACTGATAACGTGGTGGTTCTTCCTATCCTCCTCCATCTCCTTACTAATTGTTACCCTTCCTTTACTTGCACACACACACACACACACACACACACACACACACACACATTTTGAGTAAGCTTCCCACGATAGCAACTGCGGCTAGGCTAGCAACTTCGTGACAAGGCAAAACCGGACACGGAAAGCTCACCACTAGAAAATTAATGCGTCACTTGTGAGAATGTAATATAATCATGATTACAATCAATTAATTCACAGGAGAAAACCTACCATTCAAAACAGAACATTTAAAACATTCTTACAAGTCATTAATTTGAAAACCTATGATAAAATTCCATGCAAAAGTAGATATTTTGAAATTATCTTCATAACGTTATTTTTTTACGTTTAACGACGTTTTGGGGATTGCAGAGTATTACGAGATGACATAACGTTGCACTAACAGATTTAAAGTAAACGACCGCTGTTGTAAAAATTAAAGCCTCATAATTCGTTCATGAAAATAACACACACAACCCGTGTGAATCTACCACAATACCAACCAATCCACTCACCGGACAATGCCTCCTCGCAACATAAAAGATTTTAAGGCTTCCCAGAAAAAAGGAAAGTTCGAAATACAAGCAGCATTACAAGACATTTCTGTGTTTATCAAAAATATTGGTCTTCAGAAACTGCATGATAGAAAACTTCTTTTAGACGTAACCTAAGCAAATTTTAGGGCAACGGCGATAAAGGTATTGATTAAAAAGCGATCCCTCAGCCGAGGAAATGTCATGTACTGCCCGCGCGGAGCCATCGTGACCTCACTCGATCCAATCACAAGCGCTCCTGCCGCTTCTGACGTGGCTCCTCATAAAAGTCCCCCCCCCCCTCCGTCATGGAAATTGCCATGCGCCCCCAATATCTAAAATTACACGACAGCTTTATTACAAGCGAAGCGCCATTTCTGAGAAGCCTGCGGTGGTTGGTAGAAGCAAAGGCTGGGATCTCTTATACAGCGTGGAAGAATTGAATTAGCGATGGTAAAACGGCATGTACCTTCACGCACATTTACACAAAAAGTACTAAATTTTTTGAAAAAGTGTAAATGAATTTATTTGAAAATCTACCTTTTTGGATTACATTTAATTAAGGGGAAAATTTTATCTTTAATATTTTACTTGTTTGAAAATTTGAAATTTTGCAATTTTTAAAATATTAGGTTTTTTAACAAACATGAGACCGGCACCTTCTCTTAAACGTTCTTCACACAATCCGACTACAACATTTATTTTAAAACGTAGGAGCCATTTTTTTTAATATTTTTAAAATATCCCATGCGCTTTATGTAAAGTACCCCCAAAAAATAAAATATTGGTTTCAAATTCCAGAGGCCGTGACCGTAGCCAAATCGAATGCGGAATATCAATTTTGAAGAAAATAGGCAAAACGATTTAGCCGCTAGCGTAGTTCAGATACGAACGGATAGACATTCAAATTTTCGGTATCAAGAACCCACAAAACATGGATTCTGGCTACATCGCGTGTTAAATGATTTTTTTTTCGAAATATACAAACTGGATTTATTCATTTCTCCGTTACCGGGCCCTGCAATAAGACTTTATCTGCCTCCACTACGAGGCGAGAAAGTAAAAAGGAATTGAGAAAGCTTTCACAAGGCAGAGCCCGACGCACTCTCAGAAATACGATCTACAATAGTGAAAGTAGGTTCAAGCGAAGTGGGAGAAATGTCAAATGAATGGAAAGAGGAATATTGAAAACGGATTAATAAGAGCCAGTACATCCAGGGAGTACATTTAAACAGGCTGTTTCAATTTATTTTGCTTATTTGGTTCCATTTGTGTCCACAGTGGTGTATTTTAGTTTTCGTCATCCTTGTTATTAGTTATTCAATTTATTGGCGGATGAGGTTGTGGGGCAGCATGTGTGGGCACCATCTGTGGTGGAGGGCACAGAAATTCTATTTTCGATTATTTTTCATACCTTGTGAAAGGTGAAATCATGAACATGAATCCATTCCGTCTTGGGCCGTACGTCGCTGAAGATGGTGACTGCACTAGCAAACTCTTCGGTCGTTATAAAAATATATTATTGTTGTTATTATCATTCTTATTATCATTATTATATTGGACTACGCAGTCTGTCGCCAAAACAGCGGAAGTAGAAGTAGAGGACAAATATTAGATTCCCAATACAGTATTCGTGACGCTATGGATAGTTGCAACACAGAGGTCCACACAAACGTAGCAATATCTGAAGCTCATACTGTTGGCTTCCGGGGTCACGTGACAGAATTTGCGGTAGTGGCTGTGTTGATAGAGGTGGTGGTGATGGTAGTGGTAATAGAAGTGGCGGTAGAGGTTAGCGTTTGATAACAGTGTTGTTCTTGTGGTGGAGGTGGTAATAGTAGTCGAAGTGGTGGTTGTGGTGGAGATGCTGGTAGCAGTGGTCGTCGTGGAAATAGCAGCGGAGATAGTAGAGGTGGCAGGCGCGGGCGCGCAGACGCTGGGGGCGGCGGCAGCTGTGGTAGTTTCCGGTGGGTCCGAGTTCGACCTCCTGCGCGCCATCGCGGTCTCTCAGGGTGGCTCAATTTCCGGCGCCGTCGCTGACGACTGCAGCAAGCTGCCTGCGCGCGGCCTCCAGCCCACTCCCCCACCCCACCCCCGCTCTGTCCCGCCCTGGCCGAGAGAGAGCGCGACCCAGCGAACTTCGGTGGAATATTGAGGAAGTGGGCGGCAAGCAAAACCAGCCACCCGAGATGATACAACGGATAAAGGCTGCCTGGCTGCGAGGGGTATGTGAACCTTGTGGAACACCAGGAAGTTCTGGACGGTAAAGGGCTGCGGTAGCAATAGACAGGCATCTTGGCAGTGGTTCACAACTCTCCGCTGTAGTTTCCTTTTTCCGAAACAAGTCTTCCTTTACTTCGCCCTGAAACACACTGCTATTTCATGTCACCTACATTTGGGAAATATTTATCGGTTTTGGACAACTTTGAAAATTTGTTTAATTTTTATTGCAGAACCTTTAAATATTTTTCTTGACACTAAAATAAAAATGCCATAAATAAATGCCTTACTATACTTAACTACTGCCTTGGTCATCACAAAAAGCAATTTATATTAAAATTATTTTGTTAATATTTTTCGAATTGCGGTGCTTTCAAAATACATAAAAACGCATATTGAAAAAATCATGTAATGATGATCACTTTCTGCTTGCTAAAGGTCAGCAACTGAATGCAATATTATATTAATTTTTACGTAGGCGGAAAGTAAATATTTTCAATCCTTTGACATGACCTAGAAATGATTTGTTTGCCTCGAATTCGCCCGGACGGATAAAACGAAACGGGTAAAAGTGTCTTGCATCCTCAGCGTGCCCAGGCGTTCGCCGCGCAGCGGATGTTTTACGATGTTGGGTGGTTAATTTGCGGATGTGCCGGTGGACGCGCTGGCGGCGAAGGCGCCATTTCCTAGACGTAACAAGACACACGTGGCGGCGTGGCGCCATGAAGCGGGAAACGAAACTATTCCATTCTCGAGGCGCGCAAAGCACTTCGGAATATAGTAAACAATTACTTCATCCTCACACACATCTTGTGCATTTACGCATTGTGTATGTTTAAGTTACATTGTGTAGAATCGACTTCCATTAGAGATGGAAGTTGGTGCTAAGAGACGTAGGATATGGTATCAGGCGATGGTGAAAACTGCAGCCTCATGGGTGACGCGGAAGGTTGCCCATATTTACTGCGAGGTAGAGGTCAGCCGGAGATGTGGTGTGGTTGAGAACTGAAATGCAGGCGAGGCGGCATGAGGAGCGTTAGGGTGTATAAGGTGGGGCGGAGGGCGGGGCGGAGGGCGGGGCGGAGGGCGGGGCGGAGAGCGGGGGCGGAGAGCGGGGGCGGAGAGCGGGGGCGAAGAGCGGGTGGGGAGGGCGGGGAGGGGGAGGGCGGGGGGGAGGGCGGGGAGGAGGAGGGCGGGGAAGAGGAGGGCGGGGAAGAGGAGGGCGGGGAGGAGGAGGGCGGGGAAGAGGAGGGCGGGGAGGAGGAGGGCGGGGAGGAGGAGGGCGGGGAGGAGGAGGGCGGTGTGGAAGGCGGAGCGGAGGGCGGGGCGGAGGGTGGGGAGGAGGGCGCGCGGTGGGCGGGCAGTGACCGGGGCGTTGGGTAGGCCAAAGAAAGTGGCCGGGAGGTGGGAAGCAACGCGACGCGCGACGCGCGGGTGGAGTCGAGACGGAGACGCCTTCGCGGGCGGCGATAAGGCCCGGGCGATAAGGGCGCGCCGCGGAGCCCAGCGCCGGGGTGGGGTGCAGGCAAGTCGGAGGCGGGGACGAGCGCGTGGCGCGGCCCTACGCCACAGGCGCAGCAGAGCGGAGAAGAGCCGTGCGCAGCCGCGTCGACGCCCTCGCCGTCCCCTCGGACCCATCGCCCGCCAGGTGAAGTTTGCAGAACAAGCTCCTAGACAACACAGATACCAAATGGCTCCTCCCCTCCACCGCTGCTGGCGCCGCTCCGGAAAGAAAACAAGTTAATTGCGCTAGAAAATAACACGCTCATCGGCGATCTATCGTATTTTTCGGTTTTTTATTAGCATAATAACTCGCTCTAAATAACGGTTCTGCAGCTTGGTTATATTTCGTTGGCGACTCCATTGAGGCGCTCGGTATGACGGCGAATCAACCTATTGTTTGTTTGTTTTCATCATCTGAACTGATGATTCGTGGACCTGGTTCATTTATCGCCGTTGCACTCCCGCCTAATGTTTAAAAGCTAACGCCTAATGTTTAAAAGTTAACGCCTAATGTTTAAAAGAATTGGCATCAGTAGAGTGCAGGTAAAAATTTCTCTCTTGGGAATAAAGGTGTGCGTCATGTGAACGCGAACGAAAAAATGTGAAAGTGAATAATAAACTTATTTCATAGTGTAGGAAATGTTGACTGAGAAGAATATGTGACGGCTGTAACGAAAGCTATCGATTGATAGATGAATTAGATTCAGCATCACTGAATGCTTCTTTCTTGGTAGAAATCACAACTCCTGACATCCATACAATACAAATATTTCTAATATTTTTTATATATCACGCACCAAACGGGAATTGATCAATATATGAAACCGTCCGAAGCATGGCAGTGTTATCTTCTTGGCCCGCTGTTTTCCGGCACTTTCCGGGATCAATCGGAGAAAACCAGGGAAACGAACGAACAGCGCGGCCAACCCCCAGCACACACTTAGGGGCTGTGGCGACGTTCGCCAAAACGCGAACGTAGCACCCCCTGGCGTAAGGCCTGGTTTTTGACAGCTTCTGTAAGAGTTGAGCATCACCGAAGGACGCGTGACTGCGAAATGGATACCTCCACAGCCATAAGAGTTAGAGCGCGAGCTGTTAATGTCTTAAATATCCGGAAGCGCATGTGGCTTATGAATAGTTTCACACAAACACTCATTTACATTGTTTCAATTTTGTTACTAATAATCAAAGTTGAAACAATTGATTAAAATCATGTCCGATAGTAGACGAGATTATGTAACCGTGCGAAATAATTTATTAAACGTGTGTAAATGGACAAGCGCTGAATATCGAATTTAAAAGAACCCTTATCGAATATTTTCATCACGTTTTTAATTAAAGTCACAATATACTAAATTACAATCACACAATGATGACTGTAAATAATATTTCTTAAAAAGTAAGATATACAGTAATACGCTTTGGCTACATATATACATTGTTATCACGCAAACATTTTTCAGTTGGCGAAATGACAAGAATAGGTAGGAAAACGGCTCAAGCTTAAGAGAGCCAAAGTTTCTGAAATAAATATGAATGATTTCCAGATATTAATTAGCGACCACGCCCCCAATTTAGTGTTAATAAATGTTAAACAACCCCGTGACTGAACAGACATTATGAAGCTAGAGTTGCGGACTGGACACCATTCTACGCTAACGACTAAACTGTCAAACCTTCACCTTACTTCTACCAAGCTGCGTCCTTTCCTATCTGCCGTTTCGCTCTCCCGTCAGCAGAGCTCGCGCCCGCAACCCTCCCTCGTTTCCAGCGACCCTCGCCCCTCCCCCCACCCGCCGGCCCCATCCCACAACCCTGCGGTCGACAAACCGGCGCTGAAGGACTCGGGCCGCGACGCAATAACTAACCGCACAACTCCATTCTACAACCAACTCCAAACTACTGCAGCGGAGTCAAGCAGTCAGGTTACAGAACTCAATATCGGCACTACTTCACCCGTAGTAAATTTTGGAATGCTGGTTTTATTTATTAACAACTGGGAGTTGCGTACTATGAGGAGAAGTACAATATGTACAAGATTCCTTGAGCCCTGCTCCACTTGAGTTGAATTGTAAATGTTAGTAACAACGAGCGTTTTTGGCAAGAAATAATAAGAAAGTATTCGCTCCTGTGTAACAGAAACCATTTGCTAAGGGAAATATGACTTTCGGTTGTTACACCTTATTATGGCCTTCGCGATGGAATTGACTTAAACCTCCGGAATATGGGGAATGATTATTTGCATTACTTTATTCCTCACTGAGCTTACGAAAATATGCACATATATTCAACCTAGACTTATCTCCTGACGCAAAAGTTGGGCCCATCGAAGCAATTGTTCAAAATATCAGGAACAACTAGACCAAAACTCCTATCGAGATAGGGCTTTTTTTCCAGAAACCGAGGGCCAAACTGGATACAAGTATATTTAGTTAAGAAATGTGTCGACTGAAATGAGATTGTTGGAACAAAAACAGATCATATTGGAACCCAGATTCGAACAGTCAGACATTAGAGTGTTCTCATCATTTTTATAGGTCGAATACTATGGATGGGTTAACTTAATAATAATTGATCATTTTGTTATTACTTACGTATCGGCCATTTCTGACCACACTACACAATTAACGTTTGTAACTATGAGGATCAGCTTTTCAGCAGAAATCCTACCATGCCTACCTAGGACTCGAACCTGCAGCCTCCTTGGTGCAGGCGACGGCTACCGCAACCGTCTGCGCCACGGGCTCGGCTTATTATTTGTATTATTATTACTATTATTATTACTATTATTATTATTACTATTATTATTACCATTAGACATTTCTTTGTAGGAAAAAGCTCAAAAACGGAAAGGAGTGCGAGGGGAACGTTCAAATCATCACATCCAAGTAAGCCAAGCCTCATGAGCGAATATTCTAATATGACTTCGTATGTGTTTACATACAGAAAATCTTAGAACTGTACTGATAATTTGCACAGAATATAATAGTTGATTTGATTTAACTCAGTAATATTAACAACAACAACAACAACAACCAAAATCAAACAACGCCTGATATGACGCTTGGACGTCAGAAGTGAATTGTGCAGAATCTCCAAAACACATCAAGGAATAGGAAGTTGTGGAAAATCATGAGATGTCAAAGAATCGGCCCCAAATGAAAGATTAATCAAATATACTAAATTTAACAATTTAATAAAAATATGTAATATGAAATAGTAACAAAAAGTCACCTGTTTCAGGGAATAATCATACCTTCAATATATTTTCAAAGAGCAGCTTAATTAACTAATCTCAGGTTATGATCACCAGAACTAAACAAATATATTAGAAAAATGTACTATTAATGTATTAAACTTGAGAGAGACTTTATTACAAAATAATTTTCCACCTAAGGGTCAGTTATGAAACATAATGTACCAAACAAGGATTTTACCTTTAATTTTATAGGTATCTACAAAATTTCATTTGATGTCATTTTACTAATCCCACCATTTCTCCGATTCAATTATTTTCCATATTATCAAAATTACATAGCGAACTCAAAATTATTGCTGTTACAAATAATATTTAAGAATACAATAAGCTTTATAAGTACTACGAAACTCTTAGAAATAAACATATTTATGGATTGCAATATTAAACTGGAATTTATAAAAGTTCGACTTCCGAGAAAAGACGTGCTCTATCAAATGATATTCGAAATGAATATCAAATGCTGAAAGCAATCAGACGATGCATTTATGTAAATGGAACGAGAAATAATAAGCACAAGAGATTTATTCAAACACATTTTAACATTGGTGTTTACATAGAATTCGAAGTCAATTTTCCGTTTGCACGAACCCGACGAGCTCCTGAAGCCAATCGCAAATGAACGTTCCGCAAAAAGCGTCGAGCATCTACTCTGTTCCTAGAAAAAGTACTTAGAGGTTCAATGAAAAGGAACAAATGCCGTCACAGTTTGCATACTTCGAAGAGAATTCTGTCCACCGGAAAATGAAATTGACTTTTTCCGGAAATACCTCAACGCTTTGCGCTACCAGAAAAATTCATTACCTTACAAATAATCAGAGAATATATGTGCTGTTGTTAGCACCACTAGTTTTTTGCACTTGAAACTCCCGTTCATTAGAGAAGAGTTTTGGTCAAACTGGTGAACGGTGAACGAGGAATTGCTTGCGCGGACTACCCAATCCTCACTGTATGCTTCCCTGGAAATACGTTCGTTTTAGGACGATCTCAAGTTTGTTTCGACCAGCAAACCTTTGCAAATAAATCTCATGTGATATCAACTCAGGGAAAATAGAGTTCTAAAAGTCACGACAGAGCATTTATTTATAAGTTCACAAAGGAA
The DNA here is from genome assembly GCA_038098605.1 of Gryllus longicercus. Taxonomy (NCBI): domain Eukaryota; kingdom Metazoa; phylum Arthropoda; class Insecta; order Orthoptera; family Gryllidae; genus Gryllus; species Gryllus longicercus. The sequence goes on along the minus strand of JAZDUA010000757.1, from coordinate 42,321 downwards.
ACCCACTAATACAGAAGCAATTCTTTCTGTCCATATGGCTGGGTCAAATTTGTATAAAACGTGGACATACACATAGTAACGTGCCGCATATTTACAGTTTTCTTCAGTACTATTCTGCATCAATTTGCGCTTACTAGTGCTTAGACTCCCTCTTTTCTTCTCCACCCCACCCCATCTTTGACTGTTCTCTTCACTCGTGACATTTTTCTCGCCCACTTCAGTTCATACATCAACGTCTGTTTCAACACTTCTGTCCTTGCTCCACCTTCCTTTCCATAACCTCCTACACTCCCTATCCTTAACGTGAATTCAATAAAACTCGTATTTCCTCTTCTTAGGTTGTATTCAAGAAATGGAATGTTGCAATAATGCTACTTAAGAAACTTCCATTTTTAATTCGATATTCTTGTATGTAAAAGAAAAACTAACCTCAAATTAATGTCATAGTTGTTTACTTAATGTTATTATTTATGATTACATATGATCAATTACAGCGTGGTTACTTAACGTGATCGAAGAACTGTGGACATTAAAATGGTACTAAATACATTGCTCTTGTCATATATAGAAGTTTTTTAAGTTAAACTAATAAAAAACACATTTTATCGCCATTCTTGGTAGTGTAATATTCATCTGAAATGGTAGGTCAAAGCCAGAAATGTACACGTAACATTATCATTTTATTTTTAAAGAAGACAATATTTTACAATATGGAATATGAATAAGGAAAAGTACGCAAAGTAACAACCGCTTACGCATCGCTTAAGCAAGTTAAACGCACAAGAAATTCGGTAGTTTTGGACCAAGAAGAAGAAAGTCGACATTAAAGAATCATGAAGTTATTACGCCTTCTGCAATTTCTGAAAACAACATCAATGCCACACATTATATGTGCTACTATTAATCGAACAGTTCCAGAATTTTGATTCCTTCATGTGAGGAAAGAAGGGACAACGAGAACATAATCAGAAAGAAGTAAATATACCTTCACTAGTGACATGCTTCCTTAAGCTCTCTTTTTTTTTATCGAGATAGGAACAGAGCCAGGAAATGGATTCCCACTCTATTAGCGATAATTAACTTTACAGTTCGTTTGACGATACAGATACGTTTTGTCTGAACCACAAGAACGAACATTTCTAATTCTCGAACATTGTTAATATTGCCTTGTAGGTACTTCATGATTCAACTATACATTGCAAGAAGTTGTAAAAGGAATACTGTAGCTCAAGAAAACGTGTTCTTCCCAACACGACTAATAGCTTTTTACTGTTACTATTTTAGTATTACGAAAATAAATCAAAATTCATCAAATCAAAGCAGAATCAAAAGTAAAAGCAAACTAGTGATGTAACTCTAAATCCGGGCGCCATCAAACAGCCGAGAGCTGACATCAGCGTGAACTGCCCCGAGCTCTCACCTCCCTTCCTCCGCCCAGCCACGGGCGAAGCGGGCCTCGAAGCAATGTCCAGCCCCGCCCCGCCCCGCCCCGCCCCGCCCCGCCCCGCCCCCGCCCCTCCACACGCGAGGCAGCGCCTCCCCGCGCATAGCGAGATTGAAACGTGTGCACAGTGTTCAATTCATTAAGAGTGCATTAGCGAAATTAGTTTAATTAAATACCTGTAGTCATTAGTTGCCGGCTGCAATTTGCTCGGCGGCGGAGGCGGAGGCGGAGGGACCGTGTTTGCGTGAGTCGTGGCCCGGCCGGCTGGCCGGTCCCGCGCGCTCGCCCTCCGCCCGCGTTCGTTTGTTTGCCTCCCCTTAGGTTGGTACCCTTGGAGCGGCTGGCCGGGCGGTCGGCGAGGCGCTTTTGTTTGCCATGGGCGCCAACTCGGAGCGGAGCGGTCCTCGGACCTCTTGTCGCCCGCACTCGCGTTTCATTTCAACACCAAAACAGGCTCACGGCAATTTCTCTGCCATTCCAGAAAATTTCAGCAATTCCACGAGACCCCCCCCCCCCACGAACACTGTCCCCAGTGTTTCTTTAGTAGCTTTCGAAGGTAGAAGAGTTCAGTTTTCATCCTTATTTTCTGAAAGACTGAATGGACAGTATTCACCATCGGCCTACGCATACAAGTAACTACTATTCATTCAGGTTCTTGAAAAAGATTTTTGGTTTTAGATTGTGTAAACATGCACAAGGAGGTAAATTACGGCAAAAAGATAACGCTGCATCTGTGGCTGAGATTCTCAGAAGCTTATCTTTGGGGGAGGGGGTCGTAATTATTTTACCGTTATTGGCATGCAACCCATCATGCATTGCTATTTGGCAGATCACGTTTCGACGTCGACTGTGATTTTGTTTACCCGCTGCATTCGTGTATGTATCTATGCATGTGTTGTTGCATATATATTGTGATGATACGAATAGCTTGTTGAAAATAGATAGTTTGTTTTAAAACAAAGGTACTATCATTTTATAAAGAAATTTATGAACGTATTCACTGTTAGTATTTCATGACCACTGCGGAGGGTGCGTTGGGCATTGTTGAACGCACACTGACCGGCAGCATCAGACGAGAACAATGGAAATCGATTTGACGTTTCTAATAAATAAAATGTAAAGGGATATTTTCTCCCTCTTTCTAAACTTTTGCTTTCGGAAAATCCTTGTGCCATTCCACGAACCTTCTATACACTACAGAGGAGTTGTAAATTAGTGTCTATAAATATATTTGAAGTAAATGTCCTTAATTTCATTCGCTATACAGAAGGAATCTTTGTATTAGACAAAATAGAAAGTTATCAAACAATAGAATTCATCATTCAAATTAGGAACTAATGTAAATATATTAAATAGAAATATGGTTGAGCGTCCGTAATGTAGTAGAAAATGGATGTTACAGAAATTCCTTAATAGCCAGCACAAAATTTATAGTTAAAAACATATTGATTTTAATTTTTGTTAGATATAAAAACAATATTACCTGTTACTAAATAAATAAAAACATATTTGGATATTATTTGTTCAATTCACGAGCGGAAAATGTGAAACAAAAGGATGGTGAACGGAATTCATTATGCGTAAATGAAATAGGCGCGCCTGAGCTGCATTAAACTTCCTCTCGCCTGTTGGGAAAGAGATAGACGGTGACGAATTGAATTGAATGCCTTATTTTTTACGTGGCGAGACTCAGGCCATCAGGTCTGCTCTTCCGTCTGACCACGCAAATTTCGCTACGCTTCTTTCACCAACTACCAGAGAAAGGAGGTAATTTTTGGCGAGAAATAGGCGATTTGAATTTAGTTCAGAGGCTTCATTTAGGCTTGAGGATCTTTTACATGCAAGTAAATCTACCAAAATGGACAGCCGGCTTTACTTCCCCTCCGAAGGAAGGCGTACGAAGGATTTTTTAGCCCTTAAAAATCCACGGCTTCGATCGGGCTTGAACCCGCCAACTCGGGCACAACGGTCCGATACGCTAACCGTTACACCATCGCCGCGCGTGACACCATGGTGATGGTGAATGAGACGGGGATGGTGATATTTACCTTTTGACCTGGTCAAATATATATCCTTCAAAAAATGATATTAATTTATTGTTTCCCTGTTATAGTATTAAAATCATTGTTTTTTTATATCATAAGATTTCTCACCATTAGTGAATCGAGATACATTTAATACATGCTAAAATAGATTCTGTACATAAATTTGATGAGTACGAATTAATACATAAATTATGGCATACTACATCACATTGGCGAAACACGAGTTAAAATAGGAGAAGAGAGGAAAAAAGGGAGAGACGAGATGTTTAAGCCGAGAAGAGATGAAAAGGAGGGGTGGAAGAAAGATTGAGATAATGGGGAGAAAAGAAGGAAAAGGAAATAGGAAAAAAGCGAATGTTAGAAAGTAGAAGTAAGTGCATGCGGAAGGAAGGATCAGAGATATCAGGGTAAAAGTGAATTTTTATAAAGAGAGGAAGAAGAATACGAAAGGTCGAAGGCAAAAAGAAAGATGAAAAGTGTAGGAGGAGTACAAAGAATATAGGAGAAAAGGGAGTGAGAGGGAAGATGGAAGAGTGAGGAAGAGAAATAGAAGGAAGCGGGTAATAAAGAGGCACAAGAAATGGCATGGTACGAAGTATGAGGAAGGGGGGGGTGTAGGCATTCGAGGCTTACCAAAGCCAACACTAGTACCTGCTCGGGCAAGGTAAGGCAGGCAGCTCGAATCGCAAATTTTCTTCGCTGCCTGAGAACTTTCGCGTCCACTTGATGCGTGCGAATGCAGTTAAGTTACGTAATTAAGCGCTGCTCTGACTGTTACAAACGTGCATTCATTCAGAAGTTTGATTTGGCGTTTACATTCTATTTCCAAGTGGCTTTGTGAATTCATTCGGAACTTCAGAACACTAGTTCCCGGTTGGTGCTCTTGTAAATCTGAGAAATTAATCAGGCCACTTCAGGGCCTTTGCGATTTCACCCATTGTGCTCAAGCGGTTTCCCTAAAATTCCACAAATTATGAAATATACAACGTGGAACTCTACGAGTCTTTTGACGCAACATTTTTGGTATGTTGATGACGACAGTAACTTCAAGAAGGTATACTAAAAAATCTTAAACTCGTACTGTTATTATTTATAATATCAAGGAACAAATTATAAATTAAACGGTCACTGGTAATTCACCAAAACTTTCAAAAAAGAACCGGATATGGGAAAGTTAATTTTGGATATATTACAATCAATATTATAAGTGTGATTGTTGTGGATTAATTTCTATCTCACATTAGGGATAACCACAAGATATGTTACCACAACAAAATTTAAAATAAATAATAAAATAATTGTAATAGAGAAAAATCATTTTATATTGTATTAAAAGACTTCAAGACTCAGTACTGTGAACGGATATTCACAACTATATCGTTTTCTATCACTAATAATAAAGTAATGAAGATTCTATAATTCTAAAACTAATAAATATGAAAATGGGAAACTATAAAAATTAATGCATTATAAACTACAGAATTTACACAATTAAAAAAGTATTCAGTTTATAGGTTTGGAAAAATACCCCTCCCCCCCAAAAAACCTTCAATAATCACATAAGAATGATATCACATGTCCCAACATACGTCACATTGTACGAGTATTTAGATCGTTACTCTGAGGCCCTGAAGTTTCTCAAAATTTTGAATAAATTGATGCAAAGTTGTACTTCCATCCCACCAATTCAAATTAATTTTTATTCTCTACTACTCGGTTACAATTTTCGTTTAACGGAGCGTCATAACACATCATTCAGTACACATATAATGAATAGTAAATATGACCAGCACTTCTGTCCTTCATCGTACTTTCGTTCAAAAACGTGACCAAACAACAGCTTAATAAAATAATATTGTATTTCTACTAGAGTAGTCAAACCCTGCCAATGAAGTTTATATATAAATACTCGCTAAACAACACGTCAAACAGGCTCTAAAAAGTTAAATAATACTACATTGAAATAGATGCATAATTTAGAGAAGCAGATTCATCTTTCACAATCAGCAATCCCAAATCCTCAGTGCATAGCAATTAATCCTTTTACATTAAAAAATTAAGTGCTTTAATTTTCTAGTCAGCTTGTAATGAAAATGCTCCTATTTAAATAACAAAAATTTAGAAAAATGTTTGTAAGACCGCTGAGAAACAAGAGTACTTGGATTATTTCGTCACTTTTAAAGTCTTCTTCGAAGTGTAAGAAGGAAATCGGGTTGTGACAAAAATAGCAGCGAGGAATGATATAAATGAACTTTCCCTTCTATTTGTGAATTTGTTAGACAGGCAATAACTGAACTCCCCATTTTTTTTATTCCCTTTGGTTTAGGCTAGCAATTTTAACATTCCACATACTCTTGCATATTGCCTTCTATCCCCGCCCAAAGTACATTTTTTTAAAAAAATTAATACATCTGTATCCTAATAGTAGAGTGGAAATATTATTTTAAAAATATTAAATAACAGTAAAACTTCGTCCTAAATGGAAATTTTCTTTGAAAAAATTTGGAGCCGTTTTTAAGAAATGGCGCTTATGCGATTCAGTAAATTCGAAATGTACAGCACTTTTTCACAGAAAAGTTTTGAGTTTTCGAAAAATTCATTTGAAGCATATTAACTCACAAATACAAGTTTTACAAATTCTAGAAAATGTGCATATTACCGGCTTGAGAGATCTTTAAAAAAAATGACATTTGTGTAATTTTTGAAGAAAAAAAGTCCTGAAATGAACTTTATCTCAAATAAAAAAGTGCAATTAGCACAATCGTGTCGAAAATTTTGAAGACAAAAATTGGAGCAGTTTTTGAGAAAATGTCGTTTGGGCGTTTCTGAAAATGCTGAATTCTGAACTACTTTTCACAGAAAACGTTGAGTTTCGAGAAGCAGAAGCATTATATGACATCATTTAAACAACATGTACTCATAAATATAATAATTTGAACAAATGGCCGCTAACATAAATAATAAAGACATGAGAGACAAGTGTAAAATTGTGATATTTTAATAAGTTTTGTAAAAACAAAAAAAAATATGTAATATGGCGTTTATGTCATCATATAGAGTATCTTTAGCACTATCCCTACTGAAAGTTTAAAGAAAAAAATTTGGAGCAGTTTTTGAAAAAAAAATCTTTGGTTTTATATTTTTTTAATTGCACATTTTGTATGCAATATTGCGCGAAGACTACTAACATTAAAACAGTATATGGCCTTAATGAAAGAACGCACTATGGAAAACAAATTTTATTTGAAAGAAAAATGTATGTCTTTAATTTTGTATTTGCAGGAAGACATCGAATATAATCCATACTTTTGAAGTTTTAGAAAATTCAGGGTTAACCGTGAAAATCGGACCTATGTCACGTTTATATTTTGCTCTACTATTATGAGAAAATTAAAGAAAAAAAATTAGAGCCGATTTTGAGGAAAGTTTGAAAATGTCCGGAGAGGTTCATATAAAGTACCCCCAAATATTCAATCATCTTTTTCAAAATCTCAAAGTTTCGAATCGAGCCAGATGGGCAGGATTTCCTTCAATTTGTAAAAGAAATCTTCATATGGTTTAGGCACTAGTAGTGTTTACAGACATCAGATGGTCGGACGGACAGACTGACGGACGGTTTGAAAAAAAAAAAAAAAAAAAAAAAAATTGGTATCTGGGAATCTCAAAACGTGAATTTCCTTTGAAATCTCGAAATCGATTTTCCACAGAATTACACAACGTTCCCTACACTATGTATATTACTCTGTATATACATACGTATACAGGAAAGTAAAAATGAGAAATGTAAAAAAGGCAAAATAAAGTATGAAATACTGTAGTCGGTCTTACATTGTTTGTTGTTACTGCGATCATCTTCAATTAATAATGAATTTGTTTAAATAATGGAGTTGCAGTGTATCAACTTCTATCTTCTCTTCAACTTTACGATAACTTTCCGCCAATAATATGACGTACCATTTTATATACGAACACTATTACTTCCATACTTTCTATAGTATGTGTACTTGTATTGAAAAAAATAATTGAGTGAATTTTTTAATGGTTTATAATTGTGTCCATGTAAAGAAGTATCCACACTTGCGATTTTACGCTAACCACCATCTGGAATTTTTAAAACTTTTTATTGACAATTCTTTATGAATATTTCTTGTTTTCAAATGTACATGAAATCTTTCGTTTCACTACGGTACAATGTACTCGTGGTCTTGTATTGTGATATGCGATTATTAATATTTTCAAAAAGGAAGGTTTATTTATTAGTCATACTTCAAAGAAAATTTCATATTGAATTTCGGGACAAAACGAATTACGACTTCTGATTTGTGACTGCGATCGAAAGCTTCTACAATTAGAACACTCACAATAGCAAAACACTCAGTCGCTTAAAAATAATAGGCCTACATAAAATACAATCGATTAGTCAAGTAAGAAGTCTGTAGTCTTTGAACTTACATTTTCAGAAAACTTTAGTCTTGAGCACGCTTCAAAATGTAGTTACAGCATTGCCAGTTGTATTCAATACAAAGGAACAAACGAAAAGGTCTTTGCTCCCAAATTAATGCCCGTAGGAAAAAGCTAAAAACGCAATATTTTATAATGTTTTTTAAGAAAGTGCTGTCATTTATATATGATAAAACCAGGAAGAATTGCAGGTTCGAATCCCGCCTCAGACATGGATGTATTTGTGATCGTCCCTTCACCCTTCATGATCATACTATCATTTCATGAAAAGAAGGATTAAAAATTCCCTGCGCGAAATGGAGGCACGTGTCTTTAATGGGATGTGCATTTCGCTAATACAAAAAATACACATATCAAGATAGTTTATGAGAGTAAGTAAACGAAAAATATTATTATTTTGACATTAATTTTATTTACAATTTACATTCCATTACTAAACATATATTATTTATTTACAACGTTAATAGTAAACAATAATGGTATATCATACATGCGTATGATGATAGCTAGTACATCATATACATGCGTATATTGTGTGCAGTGCTGAGTAGTATTAAAAATGTGACGTAATATATTTTTAAGTTTCATAATCAATGAGAAAATGGATAATTTCAATACAGATAACATACTTTAAATTAAGAAATAATGAATAAATAGAACAAAAGCGAGTGAAAAAATACGTTACGTCATCCGACAGTCAATATTACCTTTCGTCCATACGAAGTTATTCATGAAATATTCTGCCTCCACCACTTGATTGCACATTCATTTTGGGTAATACAGTAACGTAGGCAAGCAATGTAGAAAGGCGACGCAACTTTCCGGACATGTAATTCCTGGCAAGTACGAATGGCCTGCTCCAGCTTTTGACGGCAAGGCCGATAATCCTTCAGCAGCGATTACGCGGAGCGGCCGACGCAGAGCAAGCAAACCCTTGAGCAACACACACGGCCGGGCGAGCGAGCGAAGGAGAGTCCGCACGCAGGGAATGAGGCGAAAGCAAACACGCGCCGGTGGAGCGGCGAGTGCGGTGCCGAGCAAGTGCGGAGCGAGGCCGGCGAAGCGGCCGCGACGTGTCAAAGGGGAGAGGAGGGAGTCGGGGAAGGAGGGGGGAGAGGTGGGTGCGGTCGCGTCGCGAGTGACAGCTCAGGGCGCGGTGGGGCGGGGAGTGGAGGGACGCGTCGGGGCGGAGCGGAGAGGGGACGGACACATCGCGAGGGCGGGGAAGCGGGCGGAGCGGGGTGGAGCAGCTCCGGGCGGAGCGGGGCGGGCAACGGTGGGGCGTGGCAGAGCGGGAGGGACAGGGAAGGGCGAAAAGAGACAGGGCGAGGCGGGGAAGGGCGGGGAGAGACAGGGCAGGGCGGGGGAGAGCTGAGCGACAAATGGCGGGAAGGGGCGGAGCGTGGCGGAGCGGGGCGGAGCGGAGCAGAGCGGGGCGTAGCGGGGCTGAGCGAGGTGGAGCGGGGAGGAAGCGAAACGGGGCGAAACGGGGCGAAACGGGGCGAAACGGAGCGAAGAGTGGCGAAGCGGGGGAAAGCGGGGCAAAGTGGGGCAATGCGGGGCAATGCGGGAGAAAGCGGGGGAAAGCGGGGGGAAAGCGGGGAAAGCGGGGCGAAGCGGGGCGAAGCGAGGCGAAGCTGGGCGAAGCGGGGCGAAGCGGGGGAAAGCGGGGCGAAGCGGGGGAAAGCGGGGGAAAGCGGGGGAAAGCTGGGCGAAGCGGGGCGAAGCGGGGCGAAGCGGGGGAAAGCGGGTGAAGCGGGGGGAAAGCGGGGGAAAGCGGGGGAAAGCGGGGGAAAGCGGGGGGAAAGCGGGGCGAAGAGGGTTGCGTCGCGAGTGATTGCACTGGGCGGGCTTAATTGTTTAACTGACTACTAGTAATTACTAGTGATTTCGGGCTCGCCAACTGCTAAGGTCTTTAGTCCCGGACGTGTAGCGGTTACTTTGCTCGAGAGGTGGCGGTGATCCCGCTCCGCTGGATGGCGAGATCTGTTGCCGACTTATCGTTGGACAGATGTTTTTCAAAACTAAATATCTCCCACCAGCGGGGCACCGCCCTAGACGAGAGAAGGTTTTAGCTCCCGACCGGTCTTCCGCCGAGTGTGGTAATGTAGTGCAAGTGTGTGTGTGAGAGTATGTGTATGCGTGTGTAAGGATTTGTGAAGGTAGCGGGGCGGGAGCGGGGCGGGAGCGGGGCGGGAGCGGGGCGGGAGCGGGGCGGGAGCGGGGCGGGAGCGGGGCGGGAGCGGGGCGGGAGCGGGGCGGGAGCGGGGCGGGAGCGGGGCGGGAGCGGGGCGGGAGCGGGGCGGGAGCGGGGCGGGAGCGGGGCGGGAGCGGGGCGGGAGCGGGGCGGGAGCGGGGCGGGAGCGGGGCGGGAGCGGGGCGGGAGCGGGGCGGGAGCGGGGCGGGAACGGGGCGGGAACGGGGCGGGAACGGGGCGGGAATGGGGCGGGTCGGGGCAGCACGCAAGTTGGGTGTGCAAAAGTGGTGGGACAGCACAGCGAGAAGGGCGGGCTCAGGAAAATGAATGGCATGGGCGGTAGTTGCTTTGCTGGACAATGAGGACTCGTGGGACTAATTTCATATGATAACCAGAGACCGGATTGTAAAAGACTTCTTTCGTTTCCACGACTGTACAATGGTGAACAGAAGAATTAACCTTTACGGGATCTACATTCTACCAGCAAGAGTAAGTGGTTTTAATTCATATCTCCTCTCTTTGAAAAATTTTGTGAATTTCGACTTTTGGATTTAATGAAAAACGTCAATACTAAGAATTGAAATTTTCAGTTCTGAACTGCATGGTTCTATATCACGATTATTAAGAAAGTTCATCGACACATATCGAAAAGTGACGCTAAATCAACATATTCTGAAATGAAGAAGGTAAATTGCAGATTGGTTTGAACAAGCCCGATATGGTATTGATACTACAAAATATAGCCTCATAGGACAAACATTTAAGAGAAAAATGTATGGTAAGCTAAATAAAATTATCGTTTCTCTAAAGTTCACTGAAAACAGTTTCAGAATTTGCCATTTATTGTTGCGGAATATACCATAAAATGTCATTTATTGGCAGTAATATTTTATTTTCAAATCATACGATGTTTTTGTAAAGTTCTTTTTGAAGTTCATTTAGAATCAAATGGTTAGCGACAACGAATAACGTGCAGTTCTTCTCTTAATCGTCTTGTATTGAACGCAGGTTAATTTGCCTCGTCCTCTACTTTTTCATTCTCTGTTAGTCCATAAAAAGATCAAATGTTTTTTCAAGGTAGCTATCAGATGTGGGAGATTATTTACTTTCAGTATGATTAATTAAACTTTTTTCATGACCAGCTTTTTTTGTTAATAAAAAGCACAGTGTCTCATCTCCGAATGAAGATCGGAAAAACATGATCTACAATAGTTATCTAATTAAAGTGGAGTGAATAAATGCAGAAATATTTCACAAAAATAAACTAGCCAAACGGGATGTAAGGAACGAGAAAACGTGGTGACAGAAGAGGTGAAAAGTACTAACCCGATGTGGGTTAGTACTTTAGTACTCAGCTGTTGTGGAATGCAAAACTGGGTAAGAGAAGAAGTGAGGACGAAACTCAAGAAATAAAGTCCATAAAGCAGAATTATATTGCATTAACTTTTCTGTATGTACCATCTGCTTCTTTTGTTCTAAGTTGGTATCCACACCAGCACTATGAAGTGTGAAGTGATCAAAGGTACAAGATGTCAATAACTTCAACACAGGATAATTATGAATAGCATTTGCGCTAATACGGTTCATACTTTCTTTACTGATCGTCCTTATATTATAGGAAGGAAAAATATTGAAGCGAAACAATACATAGAATTCACTCCTTTGTTGCGTAACAGGTTACCATTAATAAACACCTGGGCAATACAGTGTGGTCGGCTAGTAGCATATATGATATAGAATCTGAAACTTAAATTATGACTTACCACCTCCAATCATTGTTTAGAAGAAATTTCGTGACGCCATTGTACTCACCTGAAACAAAACAAAGTAAAATTAGAAGTAGTAAAATACCCTTTTTTTGTTATTTAAGGTCGCATGCACTACTAGGTCATTAGCGACCACTATTGCGTGTAACTATGAGTAAGACACGATATGACGATGATGGGGGTGTGAAAGGACGAACACAATACAACCATGCTCGAGGCGGGACTCAAACCCGCAACTCTTCGGTCAGAGATCGCTACGGCACTACTTCCTTATCAATATCGGCCATCCGGACCGGCAATATCTGTGCTTGTTGAAACAAATCGGAGCAAATGACACATGTATACCTTTGTTGCGTGACATCCCCCCCAGGTTTATTGATATATTGCGATCATTTTCCACCTAACTTTAAATGTGCGAGATGATTGTAATAGAGACGTTTGTTTAAGAAGGGACTAGTACGAGAGATCTGGAAACAAATGTACGTCATGACGGACAGAGTATTTCATGTAAATTTGTATGTGGAAAGGGGAGAGTATATGGAAAGGGACAGGAACAAAAGATCACACGGGGTTCGTGGCCCATTTGTTATGGTATTGCTCCGGACTTCGTCGTGTGGCATAGGTATGAAGACTACAGCAAACTGCTTATCAGAGCAGCGGGCCACTAGAATTCTTCTCAAAACAAGGCTGTATTTCACCCAGATATTTGTTGGTGTTGAAGACCTCCTACTATAGAGACTAGAAACCCAAGACCACCCGGTCAGATTCGGTGCAGAGATGGTTGTTTGTGCAACGTTCAGCCGGTCAGACGCCAGAAACTTGACGTCTAAGTTCTCGTTCATATTTCCACGGTTATACCCGTGGTGTTCTAGTTGATCGCCAACTGTTGATAGTCATGTTGTTCACAAGGATCTCGCTTATTGAATCAGGAAAAACGTATATGTACTACAATAATTTTTAAGCCGTTTCTGATGCGGGTCTCCGATGGTGTAACGGTTACCGTATCTAACTCTTACATCCAAGTTCGCTAGTTAAACCCCATAGAATCTGTAAATTTTTTAAGGTGACAAATTCCTTTGCACGTTTTCCTTTGGAGGGGAAGTAAATCCGGTCGTCCTGTGTTTTAGATTCGCAGCATCTGATTTACAAGATCCTCAAGCGTAAAAGAAGTCCCTGAGAAAACTTAAAATCGCCAGTTTCATGGCCTGAGACAGACCTCCTTCGACTGTGAAACAAAGCTTAGGTATTAATTTAATTTAAAATTCTAGCATGAAATATCGTTTCTTTCTAATCTAAATGTCCGAGGTGGCTGTGAGCGAGTGCCAAGCACGCACCTCGGTTGAAAGCACGCAAGGTTGGGCGATTGTTGTTTGTTTTCGTGTACTATGTGTGTGTTGTCACGACGAGTCGCTTTTTCTGGTGATCCAGATAGTGTAACACTCCCGGTCGTCTCGTGAGAGAACGCCCGGTAAGCGGCCCTGAAATAGCTCAGTCGGTGATGGAAGGAATCGTTAACAGATACTGGTAACATGAAAGAAACACTTTGATCACTGGTAAAATCACTTTTATTCCTGGGCAAAATAATTCAAAATGCCCCAGGGAAGTTACACATGTAAATAGGATCAGAAATCTGAAAATTAGGTGGACAGATAAGAAGATGAAAAGTTAGTAGCCAGTGTAAAGCTTAGAAATTAGGAAGACTTATAGTTAGCATCACAATGGTAACAAATATTACAGATCAGTGTGTCTTAGCGCGACACCGCATTACAGGATTTTCGCAGGGATGAATACCCTGAATTATATTGCCTTGGTAAAGTTTCTTTTTGTGGGCCCGAAACGGGCGCGTTGCCGTCGAGGGGAGACGGCGGCAACCTTCGCAGAGGGCGCGGCCGGGGCGATGTCCTTGTGCCCACCCAGGCACGCACGTCAGCTGATCGGCCGTCTGAAGGCGTCACCCAAAGGGGGGGGGGGGGCGCGGCCAAGGGAAGGCGGCGGCACGGCCGAGGGAGCGGCGTTGTAACGGCGCCTGGCAGTCTGGTTGAGCTCGGGGTCGGCCAGCAGTCACTCTCGATTTCAAGAGCGTAGTAACCAGTCACGGATTCTTCTGATACTCGTGATTATTCACAATTGCAACTTTGGAAAGTCTAGAAATCCTGCAGCGACACATTCGCTTCACTTTGCAACTGATTCCCGCTTCAGAGAATTTTCTCTGCCCACGTTACTCTGCTCTATTACAATAGCCCACACCGAAGTTTTTTCTAAGTCCATCAGAGGCGAACTTGCCTCTGGTCGGTGAATAGCTCTCCCCCTCAGAGAAGTTTCTCTCCCGACTGCCCTGCTTTGAATGCCAATTTTATAAGTCAAATCTTATTAGGTTAACTTTTACCCCCCACTCGTTTTCTCGCATGTTCTGGCTCCTTAAGATAGTTGCGTCGCTATTGGCCGAAAGAAATGGCGCATTACGTTATTTCGACCAATGGTGATAGGGGTAGTGAATGGAGTTCCGACTCTTTGCATAACTGTGAGCGTCCAGAATTTTCTTTGCCCTTCTAGAACATGCTCGCACAAGACGGGCGTTGTCCGTGAAAGAATTTGTCGATTTCGGATTCACTGGATGTCGATTTCAAAAGCGATCTAGAAGGTTCGCGCAGCTGGCCATGCGAACACGTGCTCCACAGTAAATCTGTCGACGACTGACCCTTTAACGACTTTCTTAATGTGCCGGAGGCGGAGACGGCTGTCAGATAAGCAGGGTTGCGCGCGTGAGGCCGTGTCGCAATCTGTTCCCAGTCGAACTCATGGTGGCCGAGTCAGTTTGTTTAATTTAATTTTCCTGGCATGAGGAAATCGGTTTCGCTACAATAGAAAGAGCCAAAAACTGTGATAGTGTATAATCTCCAGTGTAGGATTTAAGATGATGAGATGACGAGAGAAACATATTTCGGCTTGTAGATATCTAAAAATTATTACACGCTGCCCTCATCAACTCAATATTATTTCAGATGTAAAAGATACTCTACAATTTAAAATGCATTTTTAAATCATTCAACAATCAGTTGCGATAATACAAGTACATACTGCATGCATTTTCTTTTTCACAGAATCTTAGGACACCTTCATTCTTTGAACAATCCTAATGTTATTACATTTAACAATTTCTATTATGTATCTATTTTTCCTATTCGGAGTCTAGTGACTTACTTTTCGTTAACACCAGGCAGACGTATTTATTCATCCCACTTACGCTCATTGACTAGAAAACTCAAAACGATTGAAACAAGATAAAATCTAATACCATATTTACGCGAATATAATGCATAGTAATCAAAATCCTGGTGCAATATTAGATTCGACGGCGCATTAGATTGGAGTATTATAGTTGTTCTGTATAAATGTAAATAAAATACTTTGCCTATTATTCTGTCGTTGATAGGCATTACAGTCGATAAAAAACCATTTTTTCGTTATTTTATGCATCAAATACGGGGTGGTCCGTAGATTCGATACAGCGTTCGATTCTCGTGAATATATTATTATATTTATATTGTGATATTACAGTCAATTAAAGGTTAGAAAAATACCCAACAAAAAGGGAACAAAGATTCGCGCCGCTTTGACGGGGCTCAAATGGGCAGAAGGCCGCGTACCGAGAGATGGGCGCGCCCGCAGGTGGGCGGAGGAGGGGGCGGGGCCGGGTGGGCTGGGCGTGGCAGCGCATGTTCCACGCCCGAGGAGGGGGCGGGGACGGGCGACGGGAGCCGCGCCCATCTGGGCGCCCGCGGGCGAAATGAATTGAATAATGGCGCCGGCTGATCGCAGCAAGGGCTTTATCGCATGGGGAGGGGTGCGGTGCGAAAACACGGGCCGACGGTGTGGCGTGCGGGGCGGAAAATTATAGAGATGTGTGGGGAAAAATGAAGACGTAATGAACGCTAGGGGCCCTCCCATGCCAGCGCCGGTCACGCGCCGGCTCTTATGCTCTTCATTGTCCGAAAGGCGTGGGTAATGCAATTGGTGCGACGCATGACCGAGCTCAAAAGAAGTTCAGAACTTTCCATCTTGATTTTTATTTTCGCGTAAAACGAGCTAACTTGTAGACCTCAGTACGTAGCAATCAATAACACGAAAACTAAAAAAATAACACGGGAAGTGAACTTTTATTCTTGTATACAATACTTTGAATTACACGTGCTAAATCAGCCAGATTGTGACGATTAAATACGATGATAACGATAATTCAGTAATTGATAAATTATTGAGAGTGAATGCATTATGTACGAATTGATAAAATACGTTTCAGGTAAATTAATATACCCTTTACGCTATTATTCTGTGTAATTGAATCCATGATCCTGCAAACCAAAATGTAAAGCTCTTTTTAGGAAACACGTTTGTGCACTGAACACAATGAATTCGAAATTCTTGAAAATGTTAAAATATTTTTAATGAGAAAATAATGCAAAGTGAAATGTCAACGGAAGAAGTTATAATGTTTAAAGAGCAATGTTAAAAGACAGCTATTTACAACAAAAGCAAAAAGCTATGTATGAAGGGAGCCACATTTGTTCTGAACCCTTCTGTGTTTAGTCTATCTTTCGTAGTACATATTGTTCAATAACCGATCGAATTTCTGTGTCTGTTAATACCGCGTCGAGAGCTATCTATTCCAGTACATATGACTGTTCTGCGGCAGGCAGTTTAGAGGTTTTCTGTCTAATCGTGAAGAGTGATGTCTCCAAAAACGAACTGTTTCGTGATATTGTAGATGTATGAATAATGTGTAAGATACGTCACTATAAATGCAACAACAAATCGAAACGTATATAAAACGACAAATAATTCTAAATATATCCATTAATGGACGTACGTTAAGAAATGCAAGGTATTTCCCATTATAAATACTAATAAAATACGTTTGAAAACCTAATGGACAAACATTCTTAACATCATCCGCCACAAGAACGCGTTGAAAATTCCAGCAAAACCATTTGCTACATGCCTGTAAATCTGAGTGTCATTGGTGAGCCACCCACTGTGGGAATTGCACTCCTAAATAGAGAGTCCTAAATCAGTACCCCGAGTGGTGCGCAGACAACAACGCAACAATGGCGTCGGGTTCATTCCCACTCGACCGCACAGAGGAATGCGGCGCTGGCGGAGCGAAATGGAACCGGCACAGCGGCGGCGGGCAGAGGCACGGGATGGCTCGAGTGCGCGGGATAAGCGAACACACATGACGGGAGGGAACCGTCAGGTATAGGCAGAGCATGAATTGAAAGGGACCAATCCGCAAATAATTGCACAAGCACAGCGATTGTCGGGTGGGGCCCAGAGAGCAGAAACGGGCAAAAGAGGGGGGAGAGAGAAAGTGAGGAGAGAGCATGGAGTGACATGGGAACAAGGTGATGCGATATGGGAGAGGGTGAGGCCTACGGCGCGGTTCGACACGGCCCCAGCTCGACACGGCCCCAGCTCGACACGGCCCCAGCTCGACACGGCCCCAGCTCGACACGGCCCCAGCTCGACACGGCCCCAGCTCGACACGGCCCCAGCTCGACACGGCCCCAGCTCGACTCGGCCCCAGCTCGACATGCCTCCCGCTCTACTCGGCCCGGGCCTCGGCCTGGCTCGCCCCGGTTCGACCCAGAGCGAAACAGAGTCGGGCCGTGGCCGAGACGAGGCGATGTGGAGCCGGTGTGAGGCGAAAAATAGAAGCGTGTTGAAAAAGGTTGCACAGACGAAAGGGGGGGTGCTTGATGGATAGTTCGCGAGCGAGACGGGGCGAAGAGGGTGGAGGGCGAGTGCGCGAAGGAATGTCGAGTGTTAAAGGGATGTGTTGTGAGTGTCAAAGGGCGATCTCACCGGAATCGTAAAGCAGGAAGGGTGAGCTACTCGTAGCGGAAGGAAACTTGTCTTGGTGGTCAAGATGCCGGAACAGAGCTGCGAAGGGCGTAATAAGGCTGAGACTGAGTAGGCGGTAGCGTCTGGGGAACAGATGGGTGGTCGGAGCTGGAAGAGGGCGCCGGGCAGCGGCGCTAGGCCTTCGCAGAGGGCACGGAGCAGGGTTGGGGGCAGAGCGGGTGCCGCTGCGGCGGGGGGGGGGAGGTGAAGATCGGAGCGTGGGGCAGGGTAATTGAATTCCAGAAGGAGGCTCCGGCCGGAAGCAGGCGCTCCGCACCCGCAGCACGGAAGCCGTCACGCGACGCAGGGCGTCAGCTGGCGCGGCGGCTGCGGCGCCGGCGCCGGACACCTCGCCCCAACACAAATTGCCTTCCCTCGTTGGGACGTGGCCCACATCGCCAAGCCTACTCTACGGATTTCGCAATTAAAATCCATCCGTTTGTTTGGTACATGAATTGACTGTTTCCCGGCGCGTGAATTGTTATGGCCTTTAACCCTATACGTTTTGTGCGTATTACACGGCGGGAGGTGACAGTGTCCCTCCATCGAGGAACATGCGATCCGGCTACGACCTACATGTCCATTTGAGGGGTTTCTCCATCCACGTATTAGAACTCAGCAGGCATCCGAACCCCAAGGGACAAGTGCTAAAAGACTAATTGTTTCTCCGATGTAGGAGCTAGTGTGCTGGCTTAATAATGTGTGTGTGTGTGTGTGTGTGTGTGTGTGTGTGCATGTAGAGGGACAGGTTGTGACGAGATTGTGTAAGAAGATCCAGCGTTTCCGTCGCTCGTTTTTAAGGTATTACTCCTTCATTTGCCTAAATTGACCCGAGAAACCACGGAAAACTTCTGATCGGAGCAGCGGGCTGCTAGTAACCTCTCCCAAACAGCAAACCAAACCTACCAAATCGAACGTTCTTTACCATTGGGACTCGCACGGTCTCGCCCTCCCGGAGAGTCGCTACAGTGGCAGTAAAGGTTACCCAGTTGCGACGCAGCCTGTACGCGTACTCTGAGCAGAGAGGTAAAGTGTGCAGGTTCCACCACCTATTTCTCGGTATTTCAGCAGATAGGGATCCGTTTAAACAGATTTCTTACCCGCCATTTCCTTTCAAACAAGAGTACCCTATGACACAAAGTGTTCAATGCAGGCAACGATGGTGATGATTATGATTTTTTTATCGCTCTATGGAAACGAAATGTAATGATGTACTGAAATGGAATGGGATGTTAGCGATACACCGTTTTGTTTAATAATATTAGCTCATATCTCTTTTTCCTCTAATTCCATAGGTTCCAAATCACGAAGTACAGAGTAATCACAATACAGCCCTCTACATAAATGATGAGATGATAGCCTGTGTCACAAAATTATATTGAACATATATAGGTTACGATTGGTGTTTGCCTCTAAAAGGCGAAACTATCCATTATTTCTATAGGATTTAACACCCAAAATACATTACTCAGTAGTTGCCACTACAGTTATCTTTACGTAAATAAGTTTCAGGTCCAATGAAAATATCTTAATGTGGATTAATGATGTTCAGCTTTGATAAGTTATCTTTCTGGAAATCACGCACTGTCTCTACGGATTTTTTGTCAACGCATTCGATTGTCGTGTAACATCACGGCGGCGAGAGAAGAGTGCGTGCAGCGTGTGTCTGTGCAGCGGGCCAGCGTTCCCGCGAGCAGACACCAGTCACGCAACGCCACGCACGTCATGCAAATGCCAGCAGAGGCTTTTTGTGAGGAAGGGATGCGGACAACCAGTGCTCGCAACTCGATTTCCCCGCTCGGAATCCCTTGCGTGATCAGAAGGGGTGGAGTTTAGTATTTTAGAATAACTGGTTTTATTTGCGCTAAAACTTTAATACACACATACGAGGTTCACAGTAGACAACAAAATTTTCCTGGCGTGACAACTGGCAACTGGGGTGTCGTGCTTGATTCAGGAGGCAACACTTTTCCACGGCAAGCACTTTACCATCTCTTTCCCGCCACTGTATCACCAACGCTAATCCACTTTTCCTACCGCCGACCCGCGTACTTCCGAGTGTCTCCCAGGATCAAGACTCGCGTCACTCCCGAGGGACGCCGTGGCAGTGGCGGTGGCGGTGGCAGTGGCGGTGGCGGTGGCGGTGGTGGTGGCGGTGGCGGTGGCGGTGGCGGTGGCGGTGGCGGAGGAGGGGGCGAAGGCAGAGGCGGTGGCATAGGCGGAGGCGGAGGCGGAGGCGGTGGCGGAGGCGGAGGCGGAGGCGGAGGCGGAGGCGGAGGCGGAGGCGGAGGCGGAGGCGGAGGCGGTGGCGGAGGCGGAGGCGGAGGCGGAGGCGGAGGCGGTGGCGGAGGCGGTGGTGGTGGCGATGGCAGCGTTGGCGGGGCCGTGGCGGCAGGGGTGAAGGCGGTGAAGTCGGGGCTGGCAGGGACGTGGCGCGGGGGCAGTGGGAGGGGGAGGGGGGAGGGGAGGGGAGGGGATGCGGATTTGCGCTCGGCGCATAATCACGGAAAACTGCGCTCTAATGCTCTTAGCTGCGGCGGCCACCGCCACCGGGTAATTAACGGCCGTGACGTCAGCCACGCCGTCGCGACGCCCGCCGTGAGAGTGGCTGCGGCCACGCCCCACACGTGCCCCACGGCGCACGCCCGTCCGTTCGCGCAGCACTCCCAACCTGCCTCCCCCACCACTTCCCGTCCACTTACCCGCCCTCCTCCCATATCCCCATACTTTTTCTCATTCTCACAACCACTCCCACCGGTCCCCCACGCTGAGGCTCTCCGTCTCTCTCCCACCTGCTCGCCTGCCTGTATTCCTGAAGGCGTCACAACAGGTACAGTGGTCAGATCGCCAACCTCTGGGTACCGAAATTCAAAGCGGCATCGATCCTCATGCAATTTGTGGTGGACAAAGTTTTGTTGTAGATTTTCTCGGAGGTCTCTTGTTTCCACTGCCTCTGGTTCTACCACTGCCCAATATTAACTCACATCATATTCAAAACGTTCGTAGCATTTTGATCACGATTATGATCTGTTTCTACTGCAGGATGTGTCCACATTTGCAGGTGCAGACGATTCCAATAAGAAAATTCAACTACGTCCAGCAAGGGAAAAATAAGAACAACACATTATAAAGACTTTAATATTTTAAATTAGCTTAGCATTCTATCGAGTTACAGCACAGTACCTCGAATGATTTTAATCTAGGTTCGAGCAGTACGAAATGTGATGTGCATTGTACTTGTTACATTAGTGTCACTTTGAGTAAACACCACGCTGTCACATAAGACGCACACACTTACGGCAACTCTTTACAAATATTTCATTCAAATTCCATTTTTGGATTTTTATATGACAGTATATATTCAATTTGTTTCTAGCAATTTCTTTTGCATTTCTGTGTTAGAAGTTGGTGTCACAGTTGCAGGGTCCACAAGACCTCCCCTCCCCCGGCGTATGCTTCTCGTGGCAGGGTAGGTTAGGACGGCAAATCCTCGCAATCCGTGGCCTTTTGCATTGCGCACCGAGTTGACATTCGCTTGTAACTGATCGGAAAAAATCTCGGATACAACTGTTCAGATCATTCGGCTCACGAATTAATTCTGGCAGACGCAACAAACTACTGATTCTAAAATCAGCAAGAAAATTGTGTGCAATTTGCTTTAGGAGATAAATGTAGATTCATTTCGCGCAGGTTTATTTGGTTGGTTTATTGATTCGTGACACCGAACACGACAACTGGTAAAAAAACGTTAATACCATAAGCGTAGTACATTTTTTATCGCGGGAGGTGGCGGTGAGCAGCCATCCGTTAGAATTGTCTTGCAGGCAGCAGCTGAACTTGACCTAGCTGAAAAGTTATCCAGCCCCCGCCGGGACTGAAACCCTACGACCTCTCGGCCAGAGGCACTGAAGAGATATCAATTGAAGCCCTGCGTTCGTTTTTCCGGTCGCAGGTTTGTTGTTTTCCATTTTGTTGTGATAGGAGTCAACCCGGAAGTATGGGTTGCTATTTTGTTAGAAATACCATAAATAAATTTTGTAGTTTGGTAAGCAATGCATACAACACTTCTATAACGTACTAGAAGCGAAAACGTCAAATTTAAAATTATGCTAGTCTATTCTTTTATTATTCCTTTTATTCATCAATTTATTGTGAAAATGTGGGGAATGATTCTAAAACTCAAGAAAACGTGTATAGATTCAACTTCTTTCCAACCCATTATATAAATTTTCTACCGATTTGGATGAAAATAAATCAAGTAAATTATATAAATCACCTGAGTGCAAAGCTAGCTAACAGAATAGTCATTTAAATTCATAGTGAAAGGCACCACTGTTTCCTTTCAATGAATACAAGCGACATGTGCAAAACAACACTCTGTTATGTTGTTCTTCATTTAGAACCAGTTATTGTTTATCCGATATACATAATTTTTAATCAAATGGAACTTGAGGGCAATTTTCCGTATCTACACAATTACCATTTTATTAAGAGAAAAATATGTAAATTTAATCATGTTGTCTCGATCCCGATGAAAGAATTGTTTAAGAGTTTGCGAGGTTTTTGAATTTACTATTTTCACGTTAAAGAATTCAAAAAAGCATTTACTTATGATTATACACTTGAGAAAATACTGAATTATAACTATTACAGTTTTATGTATCGCGATACCAAATAACTGTTTCAGAGCAAATTTATACTTTTAATTTTTAAAAAAATAGAATGTCCGCAAAGAAATACACATTTCCTAATCTCAAATCTAACTCCAATTTTCATATTCATCTCAATAAATCGAATAACTTTCCAGTAATCCATTCATAACTGTAGACCTTCACTTTTATTATTAATAATTTGTGGGCAACGAATTTATTTTATTTATAAACACTCTCATACGAAAGCCATTCTGATACCTAGAGAACCCCAGTGTGAGGTCAATGGCACACCTCAGAATAGATTGCGATACGACTGAAGCAATATTTTTACTTAATAAATAAATAATTTCTTTAGAAATATACAATGTTTTTCTCCGTATTTGTTTACATAATTTCAGATTTTGAGATATGAGAAGAGCGAAATTCTGTTCTTGCGGTCCTTTCCGCGAGGACACAGATGGACACATTTTTGAAGAACTTGTTGAACATTAACTATCTTGCTCCCAATGCAAATTGTTCTCTTCGTAGACATTATGTAAACAATAATTTGAATGTGATTAGGCCTGGAAAAGAACGCCCGGGTTTCTAAGAAGCCATTCTGCATGATCAGAATTGTTTTGTTAACATTTGATAAGCATTGAATGGCAAAACTATCTCTTAGGGTTAAAAAAGATTCTAAAAAGTAGAAGCCCTAAAGTATAAAACTGCAACTCCCTACTTACACTTGTATAAGAAATAAACAAGCGAGTGAGGGCTGGCATAGGGTTCGTAGTTGTCCGCTTCCCTGGTCTGGGTCTGTTAATTAATATGATTTAATGCCTTCAAACGTTATTGGTCACGACTTCTCCAAAGCTTTTAGAGGGTAGGTGTAAGGGCGCACCGCTTTAAGCTTGTTTTCGTGTCCTAAGGCGATGTAATGTCCACCTTTCCCAACAGGAGAGTCGCGTAATGAAGTACGAGGTTGATCAGTGGTTGCGTGTGACGGACGTGGGCGTGTCACTTGAACACAGAGGTTCCCCAAGGACGCTTCCTCTGCCCTCATTCTCGCAGCCGCCTCCACCGTCGCCTGTGTGGAGAGGGAGGGATATTTTACTTCTCTGACTGCTGAGGGACGTGCACGCAGAGACCCGTCAAGCAACGGACACGTGCAGGTGCTGCTGGGATATTGCTGCTGAGATTTTCCTCAAAGGCAATGTGGGCGGGGCCATGCGACACAAGCGCTGACGGTTTACATTAAGTTCACGCCTATCCCCTTTTTGGTGGCGTAAATATTTGTTATGTTCGTCACGACTTTTCACATTTCGTTATTATTCTACTAGCGTAATAAGACTGTATTTAAATTAGATTGAAATATTAAATAATTTCAAGCATTTTTCCCAACGCTGGAAGTTAATGAGAAATATCTCCTTATACACGGAGAAGGCAACGATGAGTCGACAATGGGCAAGCAGAGCCTTGTAAAAGCTCATGCACTTTTGGCCTAAGATATCTTCTTGACTTATTGATCCTGAGAACAAAGGAATTTGTTCTTTTGAAGAATTTTGTAACACCAGTTATTAAACGTTTTGTCGGAAGTTTCTTCCTTCTCGAAATCCCATAAATACAAAATTGAATTAAATATTTATTGCATATAATCTTTGACGTAATCTAATTATTATTAAATGCAATAGTTGGAGTTAAGGAATCCAACTGGAGATTTTTAGCCATGCATGCCTAAGTAATTACTCGTAATTGTCATACAATGTTCCTAGAATTGATTCGCAGACAATATTTTAGTTAATTAATACTTGTTTTATCTTGTATTTTGGATATATTGTTATATATCGTAGACTTTTCTAATCATATTGAGATAATGGTTGTTATTTTCTCAGTCATTGCTTTATTAATAATTTCAATACAATAGGGGCATGCGTCACAATACAAATCTTGTCACTATACATTTTTTACATAGACATAAACGCATATACACTGTTGAATAATTACTATGCATTCATAATCATTCTTCATATCAACGCGCATCTTTATTTTGTAAAATCGGATAATGAATTAGGTATTTTCTTGATTAGTAGGATACTAGTAAACTATGTATTTATAAGAAATTTCGTTCATCGTTTCTACATTGTAAAGAAGCCAATCTGATAATTCTGAAATCTTCAAATCTTATTATTTTTATGCGGTTTCCATGCTTAATGTTCTTCATGTGTTTCTAACCTCAAAATAAGCGAAACACACTGTCAGAGTATTCGCACAATCTATTCTAAACGGCGCGCCGCTCGCGTGGGTGAATCGCGTTGTCAGATATCGATCCAATAAAATCAATAACCCAGTGATTCCAGAATAAATCATAGCTAATTGATTTATTTTTTAATTGCTGGTGAAGCTTTATATGATTTTTTTAGTAAGATATCCACATCGTAAGTAATAATATGCAACAACCCAGCCTATCTCACATCAAATGCTCATACTTTCAGATACACTCGTGGAGATACAGAAAACTTCGTTTGGTGATCTGCAGAGAAAGGAATAATATTGGTATACACTATTAATTATTTTCAGAAGATAATTAATTTTCAAATTAGTCGACTATTGAGGCATTTGGTTAAAATCCAATATTATTATTTAATTTCAAATTGATAATTCCGCATCAGGAAAAATATAAAGCACGGTAATTAAAAATCTAGTCTCTTTTTTAGTAGAATCCATAGCATTTTTCCATGATGTCGACTTCCATTAGAGAGATATTAGGAAAGAGATTCCGATCTTTCCGTGGAAACTGCGAGTCACAGGCGGATCGAAGCGCTGAGCTGTTGGTGGGGGAGGCGCTTATTTTTCCTGCACCTCCACAATCATATCGTCTTCCATCTCCTATGAAAATATCAACAAACGTCATCACACGGAACGACGTAATGAAACATCTGAAGCAAACTGCTTATTTTAAGTTTGCGATTCATAAGCGAGCATAAAGTCCGCCTTCAAAAACTGTATTTCAAATATTTTGAATCTTCACAAAGTTAAATTCTCTAAGGCGTTGTCTCAACATTGAAACCTCAGCTTGTTGCAGCGTGAAATTGTGTTCTCATGAAATGTTCAAATACAGCAGTACTGGTTAAGTTCGTCGCAAAAGCTTCCTTTTTAAATTATTTAAATTTAATTGAAAGATGTTATAAACCAACCTAAAGTACACATAATTTCCAAAGTCTGATGATCAGATATTCTAAAATTTATTTTTCAAATAATTAAACATTGATATTAGTTCGTATACTGATCTTATATTAAAATAACCAAAATTAAAATGCTATTTTTGAAGGAATTGAATGAACATTGCTCCAAAGACTGGGGAAAACAAGTCATGACCTAGAAAAACTTTAGTCTCAAGTCTCCCACCTACTAAAACGTTTGCGATACTCTTAAAACTCATCCTGTTAATGTGTTCTACTTGTGGTCAACATTTTATATTTCATTCACAAAAAAGAGGCATGGCAATGAAAATATGATAAAGTATTACGAGTAGATGAGCCTTTAAGCTTAAGACATTTCAAAATAATGTAGAAATGCAAAATATTTTTTCTGTCTTTATGTGTATTAACTATTGGGTTTGGACGATATTCAAAAACATGATGGCATGCCATGATGGGGTGATGGTTTGATACCTTTACAGTGGCTAAGGCTGATGACATGACTCCCTGTCGACACAACAGCCTGGCGGCCTGAATGCATGACAGAATGGAAGCATGACGATTGACAACATACGGAACTGGCATGACGGCGTGCCTGCCTGACGACATGGCGCCGTGAATGCATGACGACATTACGCCGTGGCAGAATGATAGCAGTATGTGACGCTGTGTCGGCGTGTCGGTATGACGGTTTGAAGGCATGACGGCTTGAAGACGTGACGGCGTGAAGGCATGACCGCGTGAAGGCATGACCGCGTGAAGGCATGACCGCGTGAAGGCATGACCGCGTGAAGGCATGACCGTGTGAAGGCATGACCGCGTGAAGGCATGACCGCGTGAAGGCATGACCGCGTGAAGGCATGACCGCGTGAAGGCATGACCGCGTGAAGGCATGGCGCCTTGAAGGCATGACGGCGTGAAGGCATGGCCGCGTGAAGGCGCATGACAGATTAACTCCGCGACGGTGTAATGACATGATGAATTGATGGCATGACAGGAGGGTGACATGACGTTAAGGCATGACGTGTCGGCATGACGCTGAACGGCATAACATCGTCGGCTGCATGTCGTCGTGACGACAAGAGACCGTGACGGAATGACGGCAAAAGAGAGCATGACGGTATAAACGTGTCGTAACTGAGCGTGGCAGCGAGACAGCGTTGAAGCTGTGGGAAGTGGCAACCTGGCAGCTTACCCCTTCAGTACCGCAATTCATTAGTGGCCAACAGGGTAGCTTCGTATCCTGACAGATTTAGAGGGTAGTAGCAAGGCAGCATTACTCCTTGGCAGGGGGTCAGTGGGGGATGTGCATTGACTGATTTGCGGCTGCGTGACTGCATAGCTGCTCGTCTACGCGAAGGCTTTGTGGTTTGGAGAAACTAGCTTCTGATCAGAGCGCAGGCAGCGGTTGGGGAGCGGTGAAGCGGCGTGTCCGCGTGGATGCATACCAGTTGAGGTATATGAACGGGTAGAGGCATGGCAACTTAGCTACATGGCGGTACGGTGATGTCGTGATCGTGGCAGCGTGTTGGACATGGAATGGTGACTTAGCGGGCTGGTGAGATAGCGGGGTGGTGACGTAGCAACGTGACGAGATGGTGGGAAGGTAGCACATTACAGTTGTAGCATTAATATAGCAGAGATGCGTATAATTTCAGTTGCTACGAGCAGATACGAAGATGGGAGACAATGCGGGTTGCGCGACTCGCCCTAAATATTTTCAAGAACCTATATCCAGTGTTGTTCTAACTTAATATTTTGAATAAAGACAATATCAGGAAACTACTGTAAAGATATTAGTTCTTTAAATAAGGGAAACTGTGAAACGTAATGTGTGAGAAGTATTGGGAAACGAGACAGTGAAACGAAGTGATATTAGTAGACATCACAAGACAAAGTTTCCGGACGATTGCAATAAGAGAGTCTAGGAACTGCGGTCGTTTCAAGGAAAGTGTCATTTGTAATATCATCTACAATATTTTATTTGAGCCATGAATTTCATGAACATGTCTCCTTTTGATACATGAATTTAACTTGTCGTTCATAAATTCTCACTGCATATTTTTCCGCTTTGAAGTTGGTTCGTATTTTGTCTTCAAATTGTTGCACAGTCAGTATTACTACAAAAATTACATGCGGTACAATTTCAGGGTGATGTTGAAATAGGTAAAGTTTCATTGCCGAATACTGTCACTTTCTAGATGGTCAAGAATTTTAAAAAAATGTTGTGCTGTAATTCTTTATCTGAAACGGCGGCGGCGGCGGTGGCGGTGGCGGTGGCGGTGGCGGCGGCGGCGGCGGCGGCGGCAGCGGCGGTGGCGGTGGCGGTGGCGGTGGCGGTGGCGGTGGCGGTGGCGGTGGCGGTGGCGGTGGCGGTGGCGGTGGCGGTGGCGGTGGCGGTGGCGGAGGAAGGAGCGGCCGTGGAGGCGGAGGAAATATACGAAATGCTGCAGACCTTCTCCAGGGCGGCAGGACAGCCTTAAGCTGTTCACTCCGGCTACGGAAGCCCACGCTGTCTTGGAATTATCATCAGAAGTCAAGGCGTCTTCTGCACCCCCTGCACCTTGTTCTCTGGAATATATCGAAAGAAATAACTGTCGTAACATAAACAAATTCCCTGGTGGTCACTAGCATTCGCATAACTTCCTTTGAGGCGCGCCCCTCCCATGGCGTCCGCGAGAGCGCGAGTGGGTGGGGATGGGGGTAGGGGTGGGCGTGGCCAGCTGCGGGGCGGTCAGCGCCCCGGAATGCCCGGGAGGCGCCTAGGCCGCCGGCGGGACGCGTTCTCAAAGCGACGCGCGCCCTCCGCCCTTAATTGCAGTTCCGGCCGCCAGGCGGCGCTAATTGCGCGCGGCCGCCGCGCCCCCAACCCCTCCCTCTCCCCTCCTACTCACCCGCGCATCGCCAGGCGGCGGCGGCAGCGGGCGGTGGGGGGCGCGAAGCGGAGAGGGGAATGGAGGGGAACCAATTTGCTCGCGCTGACAAGGACAGATGTTTGCGGAGTTCGGGCGGTCGTGCGCATTCTTATGTCGGAGCCGCTGCGGAGAAATTTTGGAGCGCCTCGCCGCGTGAAACTATGCCCATGTACAGGCGCTGGAGTGGAATTAAGCAACTATTAGCGCGGGGATTGTGCGGGGAATAGCTACAGGCCTACAACCACGACTTCCCCTGCAAGAGCAAGTACTTTTAATTAATAACACAATAGAAAAATAAATATGGGTACTATTTCGAAAAAAATGTTAAGTACTCGTATCTATTTCCTAAACGAAATTCAAAAAACATTTATCGAATCAAGTCAGCAAACTTTATTGTCCCAAGTGTGTAGAAAATGATAGTAATGATAAAGTCTTTCTTCACACTTCTCTGCGTTCGGTTGCGAGTAAATACGCGAGACATATGGAATCCTTGTGAAGGAGTGGGCCCTCCGATTCCTTGTCCACTGTTGTCCACAGATTTCACACATCGTATGCTTCCGGCGAGAGTTACGAAGACCCTGGTAATCGAAACGCCACCGACGGGAGAGGAAGATCTGGTGGCTAACTTCCGCTGCAGCCCATTTTAGACCCCTTTAAAAGGGTCCATAACGAAGTGCTTCGTCGACATTATGCGATTCCTAGGCCGTTTTTTCCGTAAACGTCTCGTGAACGCAGTTAAAACTAAAATAAGAGGAAATTACTTAATATTGTCATTGTCAGAGGTGAGGCCGTCGCCTGAAGTTTTGGCAATTAAAGATTGACAGTCCCAAATGTCACTTATGTAACTTCGTTAACAGATTATTCGCATCAAATGTTCACTGACAAATAGTTATCTTCGACTATAGGATCTAAAAGTTTAATGCTGTACCATCATAAAAGTACCCAGAATTTTTTTTCTAAAACCAAAAGCAGATTAATAAGAACACTCCTGTCACATGTGCAGATAAATGAAGGATTAAACAACCTCAACATTTTATTTTCTTACATTTTTTACGTCTTACTTCTTAAGGAAAATTTGATACTAAAAATTAAACAAAAAAGAAAAAAATGTTATGTACAGAAAACTATAGGCATAAACGATTGGCATATGCCACACGGTACAAACCAATTATCACTGCAATTTTTTGTCAGTTCTTGTATCCGCGTGGAATGTTGCATAGACCAAGCTACTCTCATTTCTCCATAAAGGACAATAAACTACTAGATTCCATCACAATGTCAATTACACCCGAACGCCTAAATTACCTCCCTGTGTGTTGGTGCCGTTCCAAACTCGGTCACCGTACAATGTATCCACCTGCACCCTCCGTGACATCTCCGTGCTCGTGGTTTCGCTCACGAAGGGAATCGATCCGAGGTTGTGAACGGCCCTCGGCCATGACGGCGCGACGAAGCAGCATCTGGGCCGCGTTACGTCGCGGCGGGCAGGCACCTGCACGTGTGTGGGCGGGGTCAGCGCTCGACGAGCGGTACCTCCGTCTTAATCCCGGCCGTCGCGCTTCACGAACCTTCGGAACGAAGCTACTTAAAGAATACTAGTTCATTACACTGTCCTACACACTTAATGCACATTTCACCACACTTGTAGAGACCCATCTGGAGCGTAGAGCTTGTCCAGACTGGAACGGTGCCCCTTTGAAGGTACCTGGAGAAGGTTTACTCAGGGAATCGATGTGTAGGTTGGCCCCAGATCTCCAATCATGCTGGAGATAAACGTTGCCATTTCCCGGTACATTACATGCCCTAGGCGACTAATGTTCATAGCAGATGACGCGCGCGGGAAATATTATCAATCAATTAATTAATAAATTAATGAAAAAGAAATTAGAAGCAGAGCGAAAATGAGTTTATTAAAATTCTCCTTACACGAATTAAACATGTGGTTAGGAAAGTGTGTAGGATACACGGAGTAAGAAACAGGTACAACGCTTGAAAACCAACTACCAAATTTCACAATTTTTTCATATTAGCGATTTGGTACAAAACTACGACTACCTCCTCATCACTTGCAACAATCTTTATCGCTTTTAGAATAGCACTAACATTCCTTTTTCCTGAACCAATTTATTCTATATGTGTCTTTAAGTGGCCAAATTTAACGTGACACGAACGCACTCACGCACGCACGCACACACACACAAACATCTATTCCTTTATCCTATTATACATTCCCCCATTCTATCATCCATCCCCACAAACATAGTAGATATAAAAGTCGTGATAAAAATTACTTTATTTTCATCTCACGTAGCCTCCAAACGAAAATCTGCATTTTAAAGAAATATTCCAGAAATTGTCAAACCAGAAACGAGAAAAAAATAATGATTTAACACTAAAGCATGTTGTCCCATAAATAACTAGTAATGAATGACATAATGTTAATGATGAAATAATTTTTTCAGATTAGAATTGCGAATAACGGTGAAATGCAATTTCTTCTATGAGCATTATTTATCAATGCAGCGTTTATCTCAACTAGGGGGGAGGGGTGAGCCCCATTGCTTCGCATCCCAGTGCATGTAGTTGCGCTTCCTAGCAACGCCCACCACACGCCAGTGCGGAGAGGGAGCGGGCGGAGGGCCAAAGGACAATCGCGAATGCAGAATGCGCGGAATTCCGGTGCGCGTGGCGAAGGCGTGGGGCCAGGGGGCGTGGGACTTCCCCCTCCAGGAATCTCCCTCAACGGGGCACTCGCCGGAACAAGCTCTAAGCTCCCGAGTGAACTCTTGACATATGAATGGATGAAAACCAGAACGATGTAAGTGACATGTAATAAAGTCTGCGAAAAACGTGTTTATTTTCGGCTTTATTTCAGTAGCAATGTACTTTCGTGGTTTTAATAAACAATTGAAAAGCCGTGGTTTAGTGATGAAACAAAGCATCACTTTACAGTGATATTGACTTAATCAAATTTCTCAGAGTTTATAAAATGTCACATATACCGTTCTGATTTTCACCCATTACTATGAGTGTGTATGTAATGTATGCGGCATTCGCCTCGTGTTGTTCGGCGAATCCGCGAAAAACTACCGATCTCGATTTGAGTCTCTGGAGTGACCACAGCAATGCAGTCGCCAAACTGTATCACCCGGTACGGCGTTGGCACAGAGATGGGAGGGGCGGGGTGGTGCAGGAGAGGGAGGGCTACAGAAGGAGGTATGTTGACGATGCAGGCGGCGAGAGCGTGGGGAGGTCGGTGGCGGCATGCACGGCAAGGTGCGGCAGGGGCGGGGGAGTGCGTGAGAGTGGGTAGAGGGCGGGCAAAGGGCGGGCAGAGGGCGGGCAGAGGGCGGGCAGAGGGCGGGCAGAGGGCGGGCAGAGGGCGGGAGAGGGCGGGGAGAGGGCGGGGAGAGAGCGGGAAGAGGGCGGGGAGAGGGCGGGGAGAGGGCGGGCAGAGGGCGGGCAGAGGGCGGGCAGAGGCCGGGGAGAGGGCGGGGAGGGGCGGGGATTAGGGTGGGGAGGGGGCGGGCAGGGGGCGGGGAGAGGGCGGGGGGAGGGCGGGGAGGGCGGGGGAGGGCGGGGAGTGGGCGGGGAGATGAGTCGGGGGTGCGGTGGGTGCTGAGAGAGTTCGCGGCTTCATGGGCACCAGGGATGGCTGCGCCGGTCGAGGGCGGGCGGCCAGGGTGATGACAGTGATGGGGTGCAAACGAGGCCGCCGTTTCGGGCAGCGCCGCGCCGACAGAGCGACGAGAGTTATGCGCATGCGCAATGAGCTGCGCCTGAGGTCGCCGAGCGGAGCACCTCCTAAACACCCACCCGACCAAACATTGCAAAGAAGAAATTAAAAAGAAATTATCTATCAAAGAGTATGGGACTCAACCGATGCGAAATAAATTTATCAAAAGCCTACGCAAGTGATCTCTTTCGTGTTGAATATGAATTAATTGACCAGATCTACTTTTTTTACTGATCAACTACTACATTTTGTTTCCGCTCGTTAAAATGTACTAATGACAATGTGTCGTTCATTATCCACTTACTTTATAAACGTAGAGAATAGAATGAAAGGCAAAATCAATAGTTCCATCTTCGGAGAACAATAAAATGCAAACCTATTGATGAACTGTGTTCAAGGTATCCTAAAATGTAGGTTATTTCGATAATGTTAATGTACGTACTATATAGCTTATGAGTAAGACAGGTCATTTTAATTTTTCAGATATTCTCTTACAAGCATGAGACAACTTCGTGAGAAAATTGTGGAGATATTTTCATTCTATTAAGAGTCCTGCTTATATAAGAGTAAGTTAAAAAAATTACGACCTTCTTTAACGGTTTAACCACTGTTGTATATTTAACTTCAGGTTTCTGAATGTTTTCTCCCCCCACCTTACTGCTATTACATGTTACGAAATATTTAAAAAATTGTAAACAAGTGAATGAAATGAGCCTCCTTGATTATGAGTCACGTTATACACAGAGAATTTTCTAAGAAATTATAGTAAGTAAGCAGCTAGTGTATAATCCACATTTTGATCGAGCTTATTTTAATGAAATATTGTGGGAATATAGTGGAAATTCTTACCAAATATCACAGCTTATCAGTTCTGTGAAGACGTCTGTGTCTTGGGACATCTGGAAGCTGTAAATTAATATTTGAAGTGCATAAATAAATAAAATAAATAATAAATCAAAATAATATAAATAAATCAAAAATGAAAATTGATCAAAAATAAAACAAATAAATAAATAAATAAATCAAAAAATTCAAAAAAGAAACTAAGTTTAAAATAAATAAATAAAAAATAAAACAAAACAAAAATAAATCAAGAAAGAATTGAAAAAAATAATCAAGTATAAAATAAATAAATAAAAAATAAATAAATTGATTAGTATTTGTGCTACTCAGAACAAAATTTCAGCGATAATCTGAGAAGAAAGTACGAAAATAACAAAATAAATAAGTTTCTCATGTGGGAAAATTCTTTTGAAACATGAAGTGGTATAGAGGTAGGACACTTGCATTCAGAAAATGGATATATACAATTTTTGGTAAATAAATGACTACGTATACGGATCGAAATGCCTATTGCCTGAATTATTACCAGACCACTTTAACTCTAGGACAGCCAATCGGTA
Organism: Gryllus longicercus; assembly: GCA_038098605.1. Lineage (NCBI taxonomy): Eukaryota > Metazoa > Arthropoda > Insecta > Orthoptera > Gryllidae > Gryllus > Gryllus longicercus. The sequence goes on along the minus strand of JAZDUA010000757.1, from coordinate 8,625 downwards.
AACGTGTAGGACAGTGGCAAGATAATATTTAAAAATTATATAAATATATACTCGAAACTCTTAATTTTTTTCTGAAATTTAGACGCTAGATTTCTAAAACGTCTGGAATTTTTATTTTTGTCATTCATTATTCATAGTAAAGTTGAAACATCCAAGCACTACATTGTAATTAACGTGTCATTTCCTCGTCTTCATTTTGGTAGAGCTTAGAGACGCGAGAGCCCACTGACAAGGTGTCAACGCAATGCGGCGTGGGAGTTGCGACCCGAGGAAGCCAGCGGCGCAAGAGGCGAGGGCGATGGGGGAGGAGGAGGAACAACTGCAGTGAAGGTAAAGAAGGAACGGAAGAGAAGGAAAATAAGAAGAGGAGAGAAAGAAGAACAGAAGGAGAAGAGAACAAGAAGTAGATGATGGGGTACAAAAAGAGGAAGATGGAGGATAACAATAATAATAAAAATAAAAAAGCCAATGGGGAAATAGAAAAGAAGGCATTAACGAACAAAGAGGAGAAGGCGGATGCAAGGTCGAGGAGAAGGCGAAGAAGGCGGGGGCCATAGTAGCCGGTTGGTGGGGGCGGCAGCCAGTGAAGATACGGGGGAAAGGCGAGGGAGGACACATTGTCTGCGCCGGAGGCACGGCCAGTGTCGGAGGCAGAGGCGGCAGAGAACATGGCGGCGGCGAGGGCGTGGGTATCGGTGTAGGCAACGGTGTCAGGGGCCCCACATACGCGGGCGGGGCGGGGAGGGGGCGAAGGGAGCGCCGATGCATCATGCATGCCATGGAGATGAGATGGAAATGGCCGCCGGATGATGTGCGCCGTCGCCGCCCTCGCAATGAACTCAGCCGCGCCGCGCCGTCCCTGGGCGGTCGCCGTCACGCAGACCCTCCCCCCTTTCCCCGCGCGCCTGCTTACCCCGTACGCTGCGACCAAGCCCGTTCTCCCTGCACACTGCGCCTTCACTGCACCCCTCCCAGTCCTTCCCCACACCAAACTCCCAACGACCTTTGGCTCCCCGGGCCCCCCGTCCGACCCGCCCACTCGATATCCACCTGTGTATCACGCGCCTTTTCTTCTTCTTCTCCTCCTCCTCTTCCTCCATCTTACTCTTCTTGTTCTGCATCACCTACTTCCCGTCCTCTTCTTTCTCTCCTCTCATTCTTATTTTACTTCTCCATTCCTTCATTTCTTCTTTCACCCTCACTGTACCCGTTCTCTCTGCACACTGTCCACCCCCTCCCTACGCCCCCTTGTCGATTCCTACACCGCCCCGCCACGCCCCGCCACGCCCCGCCATGCCCCGCCACTCCCCGCCACTCCCCGCCCCGCCCCGCCCCGCCCCGCCCCGCCCCGCTCACCCCCTGCCGCTCGCCTTCCAGAATCACTTGTCTCCGCGCGGTCCGTGGCTTCCTCGCGCATTCAGCTGCTCGCTCTGCATTCGCTATTCGCTGTCGTGGCTGCTTTCGTCGCCCCGTGGTTACCCAGGCGGCGATGGACTACGTATCAGTTCGCCCTCCCCACCCCCACCTCGCGAGCATCGAGCGCCTGGGCCTGGTTGCGCTTCTCGTTCCCCAACGTTTTCTCCATTCACACCCAACGAGGTATCTCCTTCGGCGTATTCACGACTGACATATGATATAACTTACTGGCTACAGTGCGATTTTTTAACCGTGCCTCTGGCAGGTATCGGCTGTTGACGGTTTTATCCAATCGGGAATTTGAACGTCAGCATAGTAACGTCACTGCAGTGACATTTAAGCTCCCGATTGGATGAAACTGTCAACAAATGGTACCAGTCAGAGGCACGGTTAGAAAAACACAACTACACAATGCTGATACATCAGCTCCATATGTTATTTTCGCGAGAAAATGATTGGAAGTATAACCTAGCATATCCTACATAAAAGCATTTTGTAGAGTAACTTCTCATAAGGTTAAAATCATCATTAAAAGTGTGTACACACGCACTATCAACAGCAGTAATACCATAACTGCCAACCACCATTACAGACACCAGTTCAAAACACTGGGAAGTCTACCGTTCACTTTATTCCATATTTGTCGTTCGCCAGTCGCATTTGGAGCATCCTGGAGCGTTAGTTACAGCGTCATGGAATTCGGTGAATTATTCTTTGCTGGCAAACGCTAATTGGAGGAAGACGGACTACAATCAACCACGGCCTCGCAATAACTATCAAATTCAAACCCCTCCGACACCACTTCACGGTGTGACTCATAAATGTCTTCGTATCATTATGTTCATGTCATTATTTAATAAATAACTAAAACTTGTTATGAGCAATATTAACAGACGGAACATCGAATGGACACATGTAAAAGGAAGCCCATTCACGAAGATGTGCATCACTAACGGATGAACGTGTCTCTTCCATTAATACGTTGCGTTGCCAAGGCACAACATGTTATGTAACAATCGTGACCAGTACCAAGTTATGACATACTAAATTTATAATGATGATGCAGCTATTTTATTCAAAATAATTCCATGCTTGACACCACTTTCATTATTTTTAGACATTCACCTGTGACACGTTCCTAGAAATTATGATTTGCCGCCGATGTAATAAACAAGATGAAATTGTAAAGTAAAATAGCACTCACGAACTCTGCCTGCTTCAACGTATAATGATGATGGTGATAATAATAATAATAATAATAATAATAATAATAATAATAATAATAATAATAATAATAATAATAATAATAATAATATTTAAATCAAATTCCTTTTGTAAAAAATCATTGCACATATGATTGCTGGTTATGAACTTATCAATGTCTCTCCAAGAACCTTATTTGCGATCCTGCAAAAACTAATGTGTCAGTTCCGATACACTCCCACTCAGTTATATCACTTGGCCATATTGTCTCAAATTGACAAACAATTACAACCTTCACAGTTCTCCTCGATTCCACCTAGACACTTGTCACGGAGTTCCAGCAAGCTCTCGCTTCCCCCTTCCCCCCAAAAATTCTATTTCACGTTCTGCAACATTTTAATAGTTATGTTGTTAAACATTTTAAAACGGGAAGAGAATCAACTTTACGTGCAAATGAGGAAATAGAAATAAATAATACCAACAACTTCATGAGTAAATGTTCATCAAAAATTACCTTCGTCAGTGGATTTCCGATGGTTATCATGCATTCAATATACAGGAAGAGACAAAAAGAAACTACAATGAATGAAAATTACTTCAAATGTATGACCTCAGGCAAAAAAGAGCAGAATTGCCATAGAGAACAAAAAATATTGCGTATAAACAGAATTAACGCATGAAGAGTTCTAGTAGCTGTTTATAATTAATTATTTCAGTAGATATTGATCAACCAGCCAAACGATGGAAGGGTCAGTACGTGGAACAGGCGTCATTTCGTAAACACGGGGAGAACAATTGGATGAAGAACAAGAGGAAAAAGAAGGGAAAAATTAAAAACCGAAAACCAAAAGTAAGAAAAGGAACACAAAAGTAAGAAATGGAACACAAAAGTAAGAAATGGAACACAAAAGTAAGAAATGGAACACAAAAGTACGAAAAGAAACACGAAAGTACGAAAAGAAACACGAAAGTATGAAAAGAAACACGAAAGTATGAAAAGAAACACGAAAGTATGAAAAGAAACACGAAAGTATGAAAAGAAACACAAAAGTATGAAAAGAAACACAAAAGTGCGAAAAGAACACAAAAGTACGAAAGGGACACAAAAGTACGAAAAGGAACACAAAAGTACGAAAAGGAACACAAAAGTACGAAAAGGAACACAAAAGTACGAAAAGGAACACAAAAGTACGAAAAGAACACAAAAGTACGAAAAGAACACAAAAGTACGAAAAGAACACAAAAGTACGAAAAGAACACAAAAGTACGAAAAGAACACAAAAGTACGAAAAGAACACAAAAGTACGAAAAGAACACAAAAGTAAGAATAGAACACAAAAGTAAGAATGGAACACAAAAGTAAGAATGGAACACAAAACTATGAAAAGAACACAAAAGTGAAAAGAGCACAAAAGTAGAAAAAGTGTACAAAAGTGGAAGAAAAGATCTGTCGTCGAACTTCCCAGGAAGAATTATTCTGACTGCGCCACTGGCTCAAGCACCACAATCTTACCAACACTTCTCGCACGCTCGCACGCTCCTCCCTCCCTTCCCCTCCCTCCCTCCCTCCTGCCACCTCCCTCCCCCCTCCCTCGCACCCTCGCTCACCGCTTCTCCTCCTATTTCTCCCCCACCTCCTCCTCCTCCTCTTCCCCGGTGTCTGTTGCGCCGCGCAACCCTTCGGAGGCCGCCCCCCCCCCCCCCGCCGCGCTGTCCGGTGGGACGCCGTCCGAGCAGAACCTTGTTCTCGCCGCCTTGCGGCCGTCTCTCGTCTCTTTCAGACGCGGCCTCGGCATTAGCATGCGAAAGCACACGGACGCGAAGTCATGGCTCTCCGCGGAAAGAAGCCCCGACGCGATGGCATCCTGTGCGACGGTGGAGCCAGATATTTCAAGCGGAGGAGGAGCGAATGACAGTTTCTTGTTTCCGCACATGCCAACAACTGCGGACATTGGTCCAGCGCACGTCGGCTTTGGGGTTTCCCCTCCAAGTATCTCCGCCATCAGAGTTGCAGAGGATACATATATAACATATAAACAGTAAGGTCTTCACTGTTCTCCTGATAGCGTGTTGGGCGCGTATGTGTATTTGTACAACTAGGGTGCAAGGGGGCGAGAAGGGAGCAAAAGTGAAGGAAACATAGTCTGTCTTACGTCAGCCGTTTGTGAGTGTACTGTTCCCACATTCGCGTAGTACCGATGGAAGAAATCATGAAAAATTGTCGATCAGAGCAGCCGACCGGCGAGTTATCTTTCTCATAGCTGCTTAATTCGACTTAACTATTTACTTGGTGTCGAAAATCTGCCACTATCGTCTCCTTTTTTTTTTTTTTTTTTTTTTTCAAGCCAGCAAAGTCTTCAGGGACAACGCCTCGAGGCGTATTATGTAATACGTATGTTTTTTCCCTATTTCTCTGTAGCTGACGCAATTACACTGAATAAATGTTAATTTATCTAAGCAAGTTTATACGAGTGGCTATGTATGAAGAATCCGCTCATCTAAACCTATTCAATTACTCCACTAAGTTATCTTACGGCTCTAGCTAAGCGTTTAATGTCACCTTATTATACAGTCCAGTTTTAACTCACGTAACGCTCGACATAGGTAAGTTTGAAACATAAAATGAATTATTATTATTATTATTATTATTATTATTATTATTATTATTATCATCATCATTATTATCATTATTATCATTATTATTATTAATGTTATTATAGTATTAGTCGTTGTAATAAATTTGGACACCAACAACAACAGTTATATTTTTTGTAAAATTCAAATAACACTGATTAGAATTTTATGTAATTTGTAACACAATTTATTACAAATTAATCACTTTATTTAGTCTCTTTTACACAAACTGTAACAAATCAATTAAATTCACGAAATTGAATAAAACCATGATAAAATATATGTCGAAATAAAAATATATTATTCGCTTGTGAAAATTAGCCACTTCAGTTCCTGCCCAGGTCTCAACGTCTAAACTGTTTAAAACAAGAATAAAAACACATTTTACTCTCTTGTTCAATTAATAATTAATATGTACAATTTAATCAGGTGCCTTTTTTATTACTTCCAATACAAAATTTACAAAAGTACTTTAAAACAATATAAAGTGTGTGATTATGTGATATTATAGATTTTATATAGTTTAACCCATTATAGGTAATCGAAAATTTACAGCTCAATATGAAGAATGAGAGAAACGGTGAAAAATTAAATTTAATAATGTTATGCTTAATAAACAGACTTTACATTATATTTGTCAAAAACGTTTTTGTGGTGCTAAATACTGTTCTCAAATTGTTAAGTGTTTCCTGGTTATGAGAAAAGATTTAACATATCAATTTTAATCTGTGTGTTCTCTTTATCACAGTGAATATAAAGAACGTTGTTCAGTTCCACTTTCGTTTGCAGGACCAAAGTGAATATTACGTTATGTTTGTTTTCTTTAGACTGAGAGCTTTCATTCGCTATGCTTCGATTGCTTTTGAAAGGTGCAGTTTACAGTGCGATCTGTGTTAAAATAAACAATAACTTCTGCTTTCCTTCTCCAATAAACAATACTCGTTTAATCTCGTGCACAGTTGTTACTATATTTTATCAATAAAACGGACGTTTTTGAGGGAGATCTGAATCGAATATCGAATAATATATTCCAGGAGAGAAATCTACCATTCTCTTCATCTTCTATCGCTTTAACAAATTGTTTAATGAAGCATTTTTAAAGAATTTGAGTGGAAAATGTATTTTAAATTGATTATTATAACAATACGTCCTTCATGCTTCGAAAACTAAAAAAACAAATTATTGTTTTACAGTTTACTGGTTTACAAACAATTACATAAACCTAATGTTACAATTTCATTTCATTGCATACTTGAAATCAATGGTTTTAGATAATAAAATGAAGTAAAAACTAAATTTTTAAACGTACTTTTGATAATACAAAACATATTCCATACATCAGTCTCATAAACAATTTTTAATATTGTAAAATTTAATGGGCTGGTATTTAAGTTTATCTTGCATACAACATCGAATTTTTTTGCAGTTCCATTTATTCACAATATTTTAAATATTTTCTTTTTATAGATTTCTAATTTATTTAATTGTTCATAAAAATTGTTTTTAGAAATAAAATTGTACTATAGGATAGTTTTAAATCCTGAAAAAAATTAGAAACCAAACTACGTAGATCACAATGATATTTTACTCCAATCGGGCCGATGAGACTAGAGTGCCTTCAAGAGCATGTTTGCAAACATTACAAATGGTAGGCAACATCTTTCTTGGAGCCTTGTTAACACACGAAGTCAGCTGTTTCGTCAGCGGTGATAAAATGAGTATAAAAATACAGTCGGTACGCGCAGTATGAAAACAAACAGCATATTTCAATCAAGTACTTGCATTTTTAGTCAAAATCAAAAAAGTTTGAGTGTGTTTATTTTTTTTATATTTACCGAATACCTTGGTGTCTGAAAAAACTAATGATATCTCCTTTATGGCCGGAAGTTGGATAATTTTCGGTCAATTCATGGTATATTCAAAATTAGTAACACAGATACCAACATAACGATTATAGTTGCACTTCGTTCCGTTTAATACCTCTGCGAACCATTTGCGATGGGTGTTAGCTCCCACATTACAGCAAACCTCATGGCGTGCATCGTGGTGAGCTTCGTGGAGGTGAGCTCGATGACGTCATCTCCCTATTGCGTCTGCGCAGGAGCAACGCCCGACGCGTCACGCTGGACGCGCGTGTGGGTTACAGAACACACGGCCACCCACGCCCCCGTCGCCGCGCACGCGCTGCATTTGGCCGCGGCGCGCAGTGCGCGGCACTTGGGGGCTCGGGGGCACAAACTCACGCTTGGGGACAGACTCACAGGTGGCACGTGAAAGGAAATGTCCTTCAGGTTGTCGGCCTTTATTTCCCAATGAGGTGGCAGTGAGTGACTACTCATTCGTTTAAAATGGATTGATTATTTTGAGTTTCCGGGCTCAACCACGGCTAAAATGATAAGCCCCATTGATGTAGTGTTCGTTAACATTGGGCGGGGGGGTGGTGGCAGGGTTTCTCTTTGCTAGAACATGAGATCCTGTTCTGACCTCAACGTCGACATGCGGAGATTTTACTACTCGAGGTATTTCCAGACGCCAGACACCCATCACCCAGGACAATATCTAAGCTTCCGAATGGTTTCTTAAATAGTGTGGAACTATAAGGAACGCTTGCGGCGATACCATAATTTTTATTATACATCCCCTGCTACTGCGTGTGGCCTGTGACGAAGGGTCTTCCACGGAACATAAACAAGAAGTGGTCAAGAAGTGTTGGTCAAAAGTTGGAGCTCCAATATTCGATGCAGCGAAGTTTGGAGAAGGAGAAAGATAAATATATCATTTGTTCTATTCGATCATCATAAACTGGCAGTTTACATGTTTTTTAGGAACTGAATTAGTCTACAGGCACTTGAAATAATATATGGATTTATTTACACGTAGGAAACATTTTATAACAATTATCTCTAAGGGACTCATCGTTTGCCTCGGGTGCAGGAAACTCTCACCTCGCCGAACTGCTTGCCAAAAGCATGACCGCTGCGTTGTGTTAACGATTCATGCAGAATCATCCCGTTGTACATTACCTGTCATGCAAAGCCATCGTGGTAAAGAACCCCACCCCCTCTTTCCAAGCTCGCGGATTCGCACCACTGTGAATTCTGTGCCCAGATTCCGCTCTAAATTAATCTCGCGATGCACTGTCAGCATTGCCAGCATCGTTCCACTAAGCCGCTGGTGATAACATGCGGTGATACAGGGAAATAACCTTTCTTTGTCGTCACTTCCCATCCCTGAGTAGAAATAGGCTGGACGATGTCAGGAGCTGCCTGCGGACAGGGGAGTAAAACGCTGTCTGGTGTCAACGTGCGCGCCACAAGGCCGCCACCTGTCGTCTGTACCTCTAAGACAGTTATGAGGGTTGTTTCAGCCAGT